>JARDWD010000221.1:0-349882 GCA_029034505.1 Ornithoptera priamus | reverse complement strand
TCATGGCGATGAGGCGGAACATCGTGGGGGTTTTAGTCGGTGCAAGTCCGACATAACTCGTTCTTGCCCCCACGAGGACGAGTATGCGTAGGCATTTCCCCACGTAAGACAAAAAAATAAAGAACCATCCCCTTGTGAGATAATCTACACTTTTTGAGTCTCATCAGTGCGAACATAAAGAGGGCTTTTTAGTTTATTACTCCAAAATAAAAGTGGCGCTTTCAACGATTCTTTTGATTGAACTACAAATTTAAAGATAATATCGTTGTCAACTCAATAAAAAGGCAAAGATTTTCTAACTCGGAGCCAACATAAAAAAATAAAATAAATGAGAACAATATCAAATTTTTAATCATTTAAATAATAACACGTGTTATCAAGAGGCAGTTTCAATTTATTATTACAGTTTCAAAGGTTTTGATTGAAATTAATATAATTCTCTTAATAACTTTTAAACTTAAGTACATTTAGAAAATAGTGTTGTTCCTAAATATATTTATACATATTGAATAGCTTTGGCCACTAATGTTTATATGTAGAAATTACAACAAACGTATAAACTAAATTATTTTGACGTTTCATTTCTTACAGAAGAGAAAAAACCACAATAAACTGTACTATTAGGAAATAAATTTTGGGGCATTATTATTATTATAATCGGGCCTCAATCACACCGTCTCACTTACAAAATAAAATGCAATATACAAACAGCATGTGAACCTAATTTTTCATAGACACGTTATAGCCGTGCTGCCTTCGTCATCCTTTTACTTATGCGTTAAAGAAGTATAGATAAGATTTTATTGTCTATGATTAGTGGCGATACACACTGAAAACATTTTTCCTAAATACTGCAATCGTAGCGGTGGGAACTGAATGTTGTAAGGTTTAAAGGTCATCAAAAAGGAATTACATTTCTTTTATGCACCACAGACAAAATATACATGTATTTTATAACATTTGATTGTAAATACTGAAAAATTAAGAGAGTTTATAGTCAATGGGATTATTTTTGAATAGCACAATAATTTTATTTAAGGCTACAATATATACACGACAGAAATAATAAAAAAGTACATGACTTTGTGTTCCGTAAAGTTATTTGTAGCTATAATAATAAAATCTCACTATTAACGATTTAAGTTTTATTTCTTATAAATCTACAGAGGAACATTTATGTGGTAACACTTAATCTATTATAAACTAGGTGTACTGGTAACATTGTCCGTGACGGTGGCGGTCGTTGGCTGTACGGTGCTGTTTTCGTCCACTTTGGATGGAACGTTTAAAGTGGTATTTAGCGTGAGAAGCGGTTCTGATGCATTCTTATTACCATCTACGGAACTGGTGGTAACGTTACCTGAAATTTTTTTTCACTCGTTAACTGTTATAGATCTCTTTGGTAAATGTGTGTTAGTCATCCCGATGCAATAAGGGTCGGAAGAAGGTGCAACGATGTCTTTAAGTTACCTGTTACGTAGTCCTTGAACCAGCGGTTGATATCTTTGGCGTGTTTCTTCACCCACTTGATCCTGAGCGCAGCGCTGTCCATTATCTTTTGTAGGGTCTGCGACATCGGCATCAATTTGTCTTTGTGTTGTTTCGCGAAAGTTTTTAACTGCAAAAGAGTGATGAGAGGTCTTTCGATTTCCTGCTTTGCGATTTGAAGATTACTGGAGCTAGTGAAATTACTGGAGTAGCGAGAATTAACTTCTTATCGTCGACGAGCTCAATATGGTGCAAAGTTTTTCGCTCTGAGCAGGAATGCTCCTAATGTGTACGACCACCTTCAATTTGTAAATACGTTCTAATAACAGCATTGTTGTGTTCCTGCTGCCACGAAAATGAAGAGCTAGGGTATCCTTCTTCTTCACCATCTCGTGAAATTGAGATCAAGTTAGGATCCATTGTAGACAAAGAAAGAATAATAAAATGTTACTTTGTTCTTTATAATCTCATACCTTATTTAGTTCATCGGTATTGGTGATGAAGCCGAACGCGCCGCCGAGTACCGCGGGGAACATGAACGCGTCCATTTCGGTGAACTTCTCGTAGATCATGTCGAAGTTCTCTATGAGGAAGTTCTGCGCTAGGCCCGTTCCTATTGGCGGCTCCAGGCTCCACACGGCCACTGCGTACTGCTTCGGGATGTCCGTGAGACTTTTCTCTAGTAAACTGATATATTTTTTCATTGAAAAATGGTATCAAGGCATCTATGTCAGTATTGCTGTAGGGACTATTTTCACCATCAATCCGTATGGTGCTGAGTAATGGATCTTTTTACGGTGCTGTCATTATCAGCGGACAGGAGTCTACTGCTGCACATAGCCGCCCCCCTAAGATCTCTATATCGATCGATCCTGCGCTGCCTGCATCTAGCTACTTCCCGCAACCTTCACCAGATCGTCGGACTACCTGGTAGGAGGACTGACAACTCTACGTCTTATGGTACGGGGTCGCTATTCGAGGACCTTGGTACAATTCTAATTTTATTGTTATGGACATAGGTGATTCTAAGTTGCTAGCAGTACCCAAAATTACTCATCGGTTTTAGCTGTGGGTTATTAAAAATAAGCAACATAAGTTTTAAAAAAGGCTTTTCAGTAGAATTGCTTACAGCGCGATAAGAGATTCCTCCCTAGTGCTGGGAAGTGTGGAGATGGCCATACTCTTGACACCCGGGTCGCTGGAGTTCTGGAACAGGTTCCAGAAGAAGTCGAACTCGCGTCGCCCGCCGTGCTTTACCACCATGTTGTACACCAAGGAGCGGAGGTAGTTTGGTATTCTGGTACACGGATTCACACAGTCATAAATAATAATAAAAATATATTCATTTGTGTTTTAAGTATTTTTTACTAACCTAACTCTTGACCTTAATTTCTTATATTGTTAAGGAGCATATCATCCTAACTACACTTGCATACAAATGAATCGACACAGCCGTATATTGGTTTAAAAGTTTGATATTTTGGAAAACAACTTCTCCTATTTTTGTAAAAGTTTTTTTTATTCAAAAGACCGATAATTTTTTTCATAATACAGCAATTTACAAATAAATAATGATAAAACCTTTTAAATAAATATAGTCAAACATGAGAGTTACAGAAATTGCTCGTTGCGGTACCCACGAGTTGGGGGACTAAATCACGTATAAAAGGTCACGTGACCCATATTTCTTATCAGTTACTCGTCAGACGTTGACTGGTATGCATCTCCTTACGCTCCTAGTATTTGAATCGCAAACTAATGGACACTACGTCAGAAGCAGCGGCCTAAGTTGTAGCTTTGTTGCAAGCAGGTCATAATCAACGACGAGTCACTTGTGAACTTAACACGAGACAATCAGCTGTTTAACGAGTATACAGAAGGTTTCAAGAGACCGGTGGTTCATTCGGAGACCACACACCAACAGATACCGGAGTACATCTGAGACGGACGACCTCTTCATTGTCTCAACTTCGTTGAGAAATCGTCATCTCACGAGCGTTGATGTGTAAGAGGAGCTCATAAGGTTTCGAGGAGTAGATGTAAGTCAGTGGACAATTACAAGCGGCTGAAGAAAGCCAATTTAACTCCAAAGCGGCCAGCCAGAGGCTCGAAACTGACCGCAGCTCACCATCAAGCCCGACTTCAATTTGCTCGTGAACACCTCGATTGGAATATTAAGCAATGGAGTTCTATCCTGTTCACTGACGACAGCAGAATGTGTCTCCATGGCAACGACAGAAGAGGCCGCGTATACAGGTGTCCAGGGGAACGGTTCTCGCAATTCTGTTTCGCTGAAACAGTATGATATGGCGGTGGTTCAGTCATGATATGACCTGGAATATCATATAAGGGAAGACCGAGTTTGTTTTCGTGCCTGGTGACGGTCGGGGAGCGGGTCTGACAACTCAAAAGTACATGGAAGACATTCTTCTCGATTATGTTATACCTTATGCAGGGTACATAGGAAAAGATATTGTATTGATGCATTATAATGCTCGGTGCCATACAGCAAATGTTACTCGCCAGTTTCTTGAAGTGGAAATTGAGACGATGATGTGGCCAGCCCTCAGTCCTGACCTGAACCCCATTGAGTATTTATGGGACGAGCTCATACGGAGGGTTCGTGCTAGAGGTATGGCTCCATCAAGCATTGTCGAGGTTAAAACTGCGCTAGAGGAAAAATAGAATATGATACCTCAAGATTTTATCAAAAGAGCAAGGGGAGGCAATACAAAGTATTGATGATTTGAATTTTCTTTACTTTTATGAAAAATAAATGTTTTATTCATTATGTTCTCATTTAAATTTTTCTAATTTTTTATGCGTTTCTGTCCAAATTAAAATTCATCAATAAATACTCAACCGTTTTTTCTTCTTAGGATGGAATTTTTTAGAGAAAAGTCTCATAAACAAAAAGAAAACAAGAAAATGCCATTTTATGAAAAATTAGCCCTTTATACAAATATACGGCTTGAGTTGATTCAGTTGCACGCGAGTGTAGTTAAGTGTAGGCGTATCACTTACTACCAGGTGAACTTTCTGTTCATCTCATTGCTTTGTTGAATATAAAACAATACTTTAAAAACACTTGGACAGGTGACGTCACAGAACAGTAGTACATACGGGTTGTTGGTCAGGTTCGTTTGCTTGGTCCATAGTTCGAACTGGTCCCTGGCCCAGTCGAGGCAGCGCGGCGACTCGACGAGACACTCCCAGAGGACCAGGTTCTCAATGAGGAACGCTTCGTTGTCGTCTTTAGGTTTGTCTAAGCCGTAGTTTAGCCGCTGCAGCTGTTTACTAAGAATTATCTTCATGTATTCCTGTGGAGAAGTCATAGTATACAATACGACCTTTGAACTGTACTGGTAATGTGAATAAACTGTGACGCACTAAAATATTTTTCTCCTTGGCGCTGGTAATAAACCTAAATATTTAAAATAATGTACACCATGAACAATTCTCTCTTCAGGTATACCTGGAAGTATATGTATCCGGAAGTGGCTCGCAGGTTGTACTTCAGGAAGGCCATGTTGTTGAGGAGCAAGTCCCAGACTATTTTGGAGTCTTCTCCCTCAATGACGCATGTGGTCAACCCTAGCGCGTAGCTGTATTCGAGCTGGTCGGACTTGGCGAAGTTGAACGCGTCGTCGATCAGCTGCGCCTTCGTTATAGGCGTCTTCACCGTTCCCGTCTTCAACGCGTGGTTCAGCAGCTCCCAGTTCTTCTTATCGTAGTTAACACGGTAGTAACCTGGAGGTAGTGTATTAAGTAAATGACTGTCGAAGCGAAGAGTAACCGGTTTGTGTTATAGTTGATATCACAACACAGCAAATCGCGTTTCGCGGAATACATTAGGAGAGACCTATGTCCAGCAGTGGCTGTCTGTCGGTTGAGATGATGATGATGATGATGAAGAATTATCACATCGTTCACAGTAGGAAGCAGAGAACAAACTTTGTTAAGTGATTTAGAAGTTTAAAATGGAACTGCTTGCCCATAACAATGATGTTGATATTGACAACATCTAGTACACACATTTAACATTTTAAGAACCAAATATACTGGACTATAACCTACACTACTGATGGTAGGTCTGTTTTCCGGTTTGAAAGGCGCTGTGGCTAGTGTAATTACTGCGGTAATGAGACTCATCTTGTGTCTCAATGCGATAAGCGCAATGTGGTGTAGTGTATAATATGCTGTGCCATGTGGTTATAAATAGGCGAATCACTTAACGTCAGGTACACGCCTTATAACTTCATTGAACAAAAAAAAATTATATGGCGACTGTTAGTTATGGTGATACTTAGACAGTTATTACCAACCTGCACTTGGCTAGCATGGTACAGGACTTTGATTCTCTTCTGGTGGAAGAAAGCCTTGAGTCCCAATAGTAGATATATAAGCGAGCTTGTATTGATGCTGCGAGCAGTTACCATCACTTACTATCAGGAGAGTGAACCGTTTGTCTCCTAAATTTGTTTTGTATAGAATGTTCTAGGTACCGATAGCGTCGACGTTGACGTACAGCGCCTGCGTATCGTTCAGGTGTAGGTTCGCGGTCGTAGATCTCTCGTTCAGCCAGAGGCGCGGCTTGGTGGTGCGGTCCGCTAGCGGCACGTCCGAGGTGGTGTAGCTCAGCGGGATGTGCCACAGTTGCTCTGCCATATTCTTGTAAGGATCATTGCTGCTGGTGAATAGTTTCTGCAAATGGTATCTTCATTGAGTACACAGATTCATTATATGATGTTGACTTTGAACAGACTTTCTGCAGACTGAAGTAGCCTTTTAATAAGTTAGTTGAAATAAGTTTTTTTTTTCAAAGAGAAAATTACTTTTCACTTTTTTTTTTAAATGACTTACTTGACTGAAAGACACTTGTCCAGTCTGATAGTCTCTTTCCACCATTACCACGGGATAGCCGGCCTGTCTGGTCCACGAGTTCATGAAGTTCACAATGGAGATATGTTGGAATGAAGAGTCATTTTTGACTGCCTCCGACATTGCTTGCCAAAGGTCATTCTCAACTGCATTGGAGTATTTCCTGAAGTTAAAAGATGTTAAAATTTATTTTTCTCTTCATCCAAATTAGACAGACAGGAGATTCACTTAATAGAAAACACTTGCTCATTACAACATGACACTGCACCACATTGTACCTGTCACCTTCAGATGTAAGATGGTAAGTCTCATTCCTCCTGGAACACAGTAATATTTGCACACTACTATTTGGCGACGGAAATAGGTCCTGCAATTGTGGTGACCTATTTAGACGTTCCGCAGCAATAGTGATCTACCACCACCAACAAAAGTTTGTCTCTTGTCCTCATTCAAAATTTATGATACCCACCAGTTGTTTAGATATATTGTTAGTCCTTTATGAAACAGTTCTTCCGATATGGTGTGGTTCAGCATCCTGATTAAGTTAGCGCCCTTAGTGTATGATATCTCGTCGAACTTCTGCGATATCTCGGACGCGTCGTTAACCATGCGTGATACCGGCGACGTGTTCTTGAGCGCATCCGAGCGGAGAAGGTTCATCTTGTCTTGGGTGAAGGACTCAAACATGTTCCACTCAGGTTCGATCTGTTATATGCAATGAATAGAGAATAACAATACTGCGTAAATAAACAGTCAACTTAAGGTTCTAACTGCTAAGACTCGGAGTCTTCTCTGTGCAAAGGAAGAGTCAAAGCCACTTATTCATCACCTTCTCTAACAGGGGCAAGGTGGCGGGATCACATTTTTGGAACGGAGTTATAATTATCATTAGAAGTCTTAGTGATATAGCGTTTTTAGGTGTTCTAGTCGACCTTGACCAAGAGTGTAAAATGTTGAAAATAATGGTATAAAAAACTTACATGGTCAACACCAACATATTCTATGTACGTAGCAAATCCTTCATTAAGCCACAGGTCCGTCCACCATTTCATAGTGACCAGGTTGCCGAACCACTGATGGGCCAGTTCGTGAGCAACATCGATGGCGACGCT
The DNA here is from genome assembly GCA_029034505.1 of Ornithoptera priamus. NCBI lineage: Eukaryota > Metazoa > Arthropoda > Insecta > Lepidoptera > Papilionidae > Ornithoptera > Ornithoptera priamus. Next base: position 342,401 of record JARDWD010000221.1, on the reverse strand, counting down.
TTGCTTATCCCTCGGCACATTCTCATCTTTATCATACAGAAGCGTAGTTTCTCTGAAAAACGACAATGTGTTATGATCAGGCTTAGAGTATGCTGTAACTAGTAAAATTAATGACATTCCCTACCATTGGGTCAACATTTTGATGTCAATGCAGAGAAAGGACCAAGAAGTGTTTGCTGTTCACATCTCGGCCGTGTGAATGAAAGAAAGTGAAATAAGTCATAGTAGCATTTTTGATACTTTGTGGTATACCATTCTGGACACTATGTGTAAAAAGAAATAGGGAAATCTTTACTTTATAAATGGATATTATTAGGGATAGTTATTTATTGTTATATTGATATTTAAGACGAGCAGTTTTTAAAAATTTTACTGCAAAAACTATTGTGTTATATAATTAGATGTTAACACTCACTAAATCAAACTTCATAGTCATGTGAAATTTTACCTGAATGTTATTAAGCCCCAATTTTCCATGGCACCACTCGAGAAATCGGGTATGGCGATTAAATCAATTTTGTCTAAAGCATATGGCAGACCAAACACATCTTCATAATATTCTAGGAGCTTCGGAGTAATATTTAGAGCGTATTTTGCTTTATGTATGAGTTCAGGCCTTGTCCATATCTTGATAGACTTTGTTACATTATCTTTGCTGGTATAGTTTGTCTCCAAGGACTGAAAGTCTGATATTGTATAGGCGACTAGATATGTTGACATATTTACTGATCTCTCAAAATGTGTCCACTGCCAACCAGGCTCTTCTTTGCTGGAAAAAATAAAATCCAAATGAAGCTCATTTATTTTTATATTTAATTCATTTTTGATATGAAACTAGTTTAACGAAACTGAATGTTATATGGAGACAAAGAATTAACTTGTAATCGAACTCCATAGTTGAAAAGTATGGAAAAGAGCCATCTCAACATCTATTTCTACTGCAATACAGTAGTGTGCAAATGTTATTGTGTTCTGGTATGAATGGTGTTGTAGCTAGTGAAATTACTGGGGAAATGACCTAAGATCTCCGATGTCACGGAGGTGAGTATATATTCCTGTGGATATCATCGTTAGTAGTGGCAGATTGTTAAGGTATATGTGAGTGGATGCAAGAATCTGAGGATCGCATTTGGTGGAAGACACTGGGGAAGGCCTATATCCAGCAGTGGATAGACAAAGTCTGATGATGATGTTAAGGGTGAGTGTTTCAGTTGTCATCAGATGAACATTCTCACGTCTCATCTCTTTAAAAGAATATAAAATAACACATTTTTTTAATTTATTCATGCTTTAATTTATACTGATATTTAATGATTGTACTTACATTGGCTCTTCAGCAGATACCTTCATATTAGATAATACTGTTAAGTTCTGTAAATGTGCTATACTGATCTCAAACTTTGCTTTGAATGCTGGTTCGTCAAAGCATGGGAATGCTGCACGAGCTGACGTGGGTTGAAATTGAGTAACTCCAAGTTTTCTGAAAACAATAAAAAGGCTTTAGAATTTTGTTGCCATTGTATTTTAATTTCTTAACACTCATATGAATTTACAGATTTTTTTTAACTTAAGAAAATTGCAGTTACTTTCCATTATCAAAAAGTCCAATTTAACTGTTAAATGCATTAGATAAGAATAAACACTTGATGATATAATACAATGTATAACATGTAATGTATGAAGAAAAATTTATGTTGTGTTATCAAAATATTCATTTCAAGGATGCTTTAGTGATAATTGCCAACATATTTTAAAGTTAATTTCAAAGTATAATAGTGTAGAAATGTGAAGATGTTTTTTGTAAATACACTGCAGCAACCGCTGACATTAGGATGTATTTTTACACAATGGAATAATATGACATAGCGGTAATAAAAAATATATTGTGATTAAATAAAAAAATGAAACAATTTCCTTAAACCTACTACTACCTTACCTGACTTCATTCTTACTTGTAGTGTAGGTACTCTTGTAGAAACCGGTTAGAGAATTAGAAATATTCCCTTTGAAAGACAGTTCTAGTATGTAATCAATCCCTTTCTTAAGTTTTGTGTCAAGAGTGATTATAAGTCTATCTCCTGTACTTTCCTTAATTGATAATATCTTTATATTACGGACACTGCTATGAGTAACTTGAGTATCTATAGATGATATATTTAAATTGTCCAAAGGATTTGATGAAGTATCCATAGAGGGTGAGTGTGTTGTAGGGATGCTTTCAGAATAATTGGTGGTTGTACTGGACTCAGTAACATTGTCCAATATAGTTGATTCTGTTGCATTCAATTCGCGCCTTTTCCTTGCACCCATATGTATAGTTTCTTGCTCATAGATTTGCTCCGTGAGTGTAGCATTTTTATTAATAATAAGATTTTTTGAATGTAATATAATCTCATTGACATTTTTATTTGCTTTGATTGTCATATATACCTCTCCACTGAACACAGATTTTTCAATATTAGTTTTTATTTTTAATCTATAAAAACTGGGGACTATGTAAGGAGGTAATCGTAGATCAGGTGATGGCCCGCTGGTGTACCTAAACTCTGCATCATCCCAATTATCCTGTGGAGTTTGTGATATCTGAAACAAACAAATGTTTCATATATTATTGGCCTGGTTTTTATTAATCATTAATTAAAAAGATATTAGTAAAAAACCATGATTTAATTTCTCTAATACACCTCTTCAATAAAAAAAATAATGTGTCCAGAGTTGTAAAGGCTTAAGATTTTAACCCACTTGTATCTGATATAATTAAAAGCAATATTTCACATTTAGGTGTAAATTTAGGAATAAAAATCATTTTACTGCAATACATGTTAGAAATTTTGTGCAGTATGGTAATATTTGAAATGTAGATATACTTATAGACACTTCACAATTTTCACATAGATAAATATTTCCTTCCTTTTCTTGTAAACAAACAACACATTGATGTTCAATATGTCTCAACATATATTTTAAAAATGTATTTGTAAGTTGCAATAGATGTGTACGTAAAAAAAATAACTAAATAAATAAACATTTTTAAGCTTGTTTTGGTGAAGTTGATGGTATAACCATTGTCCCATTAATCTAGGTGACAATGATATGAACACTGTGTAATATTTTACGTTTTTTCTTTGTGCATTTAACTTTGCTATATTATTTGCAATAATTTCATCAGGAATTTCTATTTGCACATGTGAAATCTTTATGCATGATTTTGAAAATAATACAATTATTAAATCCCGAAGGCAGTTATGCATGCATATGTTCCAATGATAGAGACAAGTATAATAGAGCATATTTATACGCTTACAATACTATCATTAGTATGGTAAGCATATATATGATATGTATTATGTATTAAATTAATAGAATAATTGGTATCATAGACTTTAAGACAATTTAAGCCGAACTTATTATTCAATTGATTTATAATACTTACAATTTCCTCGGCAGTAATGTATAAAATATTCGATAATAAAAAATAAAAAAGTATATGAGTCATTGTACCAATTTATAACTAAAAAATATCACAGAAAATAGTTTAAAAGTTTTGTTAAAAAAGCGTTAAGTATAATTTAGTAATATAACATTTTGAAACTCGTTTTGTAAACTTGATTTAAGACATATTTAATAAATTAATTAACATAAATATTTAACAACAACACGTTACCGCACTATGACATGTTCAACTATAACTGTCATTTTGACGTCAGAATTTTTCTAATCAGGCAAAGGTCAAATATTTATAGATTAATTTTTATAACATGATTTCCGTATAAAATATAAAACGTATCAATGAATAAATGATAATATTTAAGTAACAATAACATATTGATAAAACTTTGGTATTTGCACTATTGCAATTAAATCCATATTGTAAAAATAACATAGAAAGAATTAAAGTAATTATGTCATTACTAATAATTGGCAGAATTTTTTTACTTCTAACTTTTACTGGTAGTAGGTCTCTGTTTCCAGAGATCGTTTAGGTAGGCACCATAAAAGCCCCTATTACCGCGGCCACACATTAATCTGCAAACCTTATTATATCCGGTTTCAACGGCTTTGTATTTAGTAAAATTTCTGGGGGTAACGAGATTTAACATCTTATGTTTCAAAGCGGAGAGCACAATAAGGTGCTGTGTACCATTACTATTCCAACAAGCGTCACATTGCATAACAATAGGTATGGCAAAAAACTGACATGCCTGCCCATAAGGTAGGCTTTTTTGTTTAATGATAAAGTTTGCGCCATAATTTCTTTGCCAACCTTAACAGCTTCATTGGACTCAGGGCTAGGGGATCTGGTATAATATATAAGGCAGGCGTATCGTATTTTAAGTAAGAAGACAAGTGGGCCGTTCACGATACGCTACAAAACAATATTGAGCTACATTACACCATAAAAGGTATATGGCATGTGAGATATAAGATATGAAATTCGTTTTAATGCTTTTTAATCCAGAACTTAGTAATATTTGTACACTACTGCTTGGTGGCAGAAATATGCTGCGTGGTGGTACCTAGACAGTCTCCGAAAACTGAAATCTTGAAAATTAATTGATTATTGATATAATGTTAAGATGATTTTATTCAAATATATATAAAAGACTAACCTTAAAATAGGTAACGAAGTATACAATTAGTCCGACTAAAAAAGCAAAAAGGACAGCAAACACGATAAAGGATATGCATATACACGTAGAGATGAAAATGCCTCCTTTTCTACCGTAGTGAATATTGTCGTTGTCTTGTGTTTCGTATGCCAGGAACTGCTGGCGGCTTGTGGACAAAGCCATTTCGTTTTATTCATACTGAAACAAAAAAAAAATTAATGACTCGCTAATTTAAAGAAGTATTATTTTACGCTTCATATATAATTTTTCACAACAGTTCTTATTGAGGGCTTATCTATCGGCTGATGATGATGATATATTGGTAAAAAAATCTTACGTTGATAATCGGCAATTATTAAATTTTTCTATATGATCATATTACAATCATTAACAATGAAAATAAAGCGTAGACATTTTCACTTTATTCATCTGTGATTTATTATTTACGTAATGTTTATTACTTTAGTAATGGAAGGGTTTGAATGATGCAACAGAGCGTCTTTTAAGACTTTACGCAATTTATTTGTCCAAAAATTTGTTGATAACTATGTAACGTTGGTGAGGATGTTCAACTCTGCGACATGCCCGTCGCCTTGAGACAACATGAAAAGTCTGCTCTTTCAAATAACTAGCTACAATTTTATTCATACCGGAACACTAATATTTATACACTGTTGTTTTTCGGATGAAATAGGCACTCCGGTGGTACCTATGTAAATAATCTCTGGCAAAAGAGTCCATTATAGCATTTTTTTATTTTAAAGCGTAATATAACTGAATGGTACGAACGAGTAAAACCTTGTCTAATTGTGCAGTGCGGGTGCGGCGAATTGTATGCGGGCATTTGCGATAACGAGAAATAAAACCTCACCAACGCAATACCATATGAATCAAAACAAAATGTTATTCCACCTTACCGCGATAATACAGATTTTAATATTTCTGTAGTACAGGCATTTTACAATGGTTCATATTTTACTAAAGTAGAGGAAGTAAAGACAGTATAATATTTTGTAGAGTTTTAAGAAATTTTGTATTATGTGAACTGATTCAATTGAGAGAATTCACAGTTCTGAAGTTTCTTTTGATATATTAGTAAGTTTAAATTTTTTTTACCGTTAGGTTTTTTTTAACAGTATTTTAGTTTTCTTGTCCGTTTATATCGTATGAAATAATCAATATTGTAAAGAAACGAAGTATCCGTGTCATTGATGTACAATATCAATAATTCTGTGCATTGTTTAAAATTTGAAGCATGATAGAAGTTTATTGTCTATATAATAGCATGGTCGAATGATATTCAGTTAGTTTTTTCAATACTTACAAATTTTATTTAGAGGTTTATTGTCATTTCAATTTGCTATATACTGAAGTTGGTACAAGGAATTAATAAAAATAAATATTGAAGGTGTGAATCCCTCCATTGTTCCTCAATTAAGTATTTGTTTAAATACCTTTTTTAATATCTCTACTGGCCTACGAGTCTTTTTTAACGAGGTAAAGTCACTTATCCACCGCGTTGGTCAAATGAAAGTTGGGAGTTAAGTATATATATATAGATATATATGTGTGTGTGTAAATATAATTCCCATTACATATATCTAAACGTAATTGTAATCCCTATTACGTGTATGTAAATGAAATTGTGTCACATGTCACGTAGTGTCGGTTGATGTCGTCATAATACGCCACGATTTGTGGTTTCTGGTGTTAGTTTATTTTATCATCTAATTTCCTGTTCATCACTTTACTTTCAATATATATCATCAGAATATAAAGTTTAAATACACCATTTGTATGAGAATTGAAATGTGTATTTTCACTTATATGTATGTCGTATATCATCATCAACAGCCTGCGGTAATCCACTGCTGGACATAGGGCTGTTCCAAGGTACGCCACTTAGCTCGATCCTTACTTAATATATATGTAGAATTTAATTTAATAAAAATATTTACAGTTTCGTTTTTGGGAAGCAACTCGATGCGGGAAGCGCTGGATCGATCGATGTGTTGATCTTTGTGGGAGGCCAAGTCCAGTAGTGCCCCTCCAACGGGTTCTCGCCTTGTCGTGGCGGAGGGGCTTAGTAACCGTGGTCCGGTACACGGTGAAGCCAAGTGGAACCCATCCGGCCGGCTCGCGGTGAAGGGCTGGCCGAAGCGGCCGCTTCCGGTTCGAGCACCGGTTGGGATAATTGGAGCTCACCGGAGCGGCCGGCTGTAGGGGCGGTTTCACACCGCCCCTCGCAGCCGAGGTGGGGTCGCGGAGGGAGTACCCGCTGCGGCCAACCGGTGTCGCACCGGCGATGCGGCGGCGGTGGGGCCGCGGGGGAAGAAGAGTTTCGGTATTGCGATGCGCCGTTCTCCCTATCCTCCGCGGCCGTTAACAGGTAGCGGCGGGCCTAACATCTCCGCCGCGGGGAGTCGGGAGAGGTTTTCTCCCGTGGCTCCCATGGCCTCTGGGCGACAGGTTCGGGGGAACCGGTCGCCCGCACACGCATGAGGTCGAAGAGGGGGCGCGCTGCATGTTCCGGCGCGCCCTGGGAGGGTTCATCCCTCCCCCCGAGGTGGGGCCGCGCAAGCGGCCAGCGCCGGCAGGGTCGCGGTTGAGTGCTTGCGTTCCCGTGACCCTGCCATCATGGCGATGAGGAGGAACATCATGGGGGTTTTAGTCGGTGCAAGTCCGACATAACTCGTCCTTGCCCCCGCGAGGACGAGTATGCGTAGGCATTTCCCCCACGTAAAACAAAAAAAAAAAAAGTCCAGTAGTGGACGTTTTACAGTTTCTGAGCAAAAGATGGTGGAAAAGGACGGCAAGTGACCGAAAGGATGCGAGACGAAGGAGAGAAGCAAAAAGGGAGATGTGAAAGATGAATACTTATTTCTTGGAAAAAAGAAGATTAAAAGTTGTTCATCTCAATAATTCTTTCATTAACATACACATGTTTTTTTTCTTATTTTTGCGTATTTATCTTTCTTGTTAATGTTTACTTGAGTCTAATTTTAATTATATAACTATTTACTTAATCTATACATCATCTACTATCATTTATGTTAAAAAAGGTTTTCTGTATAAAGTTATATTTTTTGACTTTATGTTTGTATGTGTTCATCATACATATTTTTTAAATAAAACATTTTCTGTCAATTTTTTAGTAAATTTTTGTTCTATATGTTAATAAAACATATTACGATTGTCACCGTCTAGGCATCACCGCAGCGCTTATTCCAGCAGTCAAACAGTAGTGTACAAACATTACTGTGTTCCGGTTTGAAGAGCTAATATATTAATACTATATAATAGCTAATAATATTGCTCGGGTGAAGAGACTTAACATCTTCAGTGCGATGTGGTGCTGTCTATAACAGACCTAACTAGCGCCACATTGTTATTGGCGGGCGTATCATCATCAGATGAACGTACCGGCTAGCCTAGTCGTTTTGTAGTTTAAAAAAAATTTCAAATGTTAAACGGAAACATTTTTGTAGAGATTATTTATTGACAGTACGGTCGTGTTCAAGGCTGGACGAATGATCACCTGTGCTACTCGATCCAAACAGGATGTTATAGTAACGATTCTTAATATACGCTTTGTTTATTCTCGGTCCGTCTTTGTATTTCGGAAAGCGGTGTGTGGTTAATGTATACCGCGTTAGTGAAAATAGTTAAAACAAACCACTGTGAAGCGTTAACATGTACTAAATTGTGTAAAGGGATCAACGTTGAAGGGTATTTTAAGAAATAACGAATTATTTACGGTCTTTCGCTAAAACTCTCACTTCTACTTCATCAGTCCATAAGGAATTAAGCTACTAAGCTCAATGCGCGATACGAGCTTTACCTTATAGATAAACGCTTTATACGTTGGTCCTGGTTGAATTTCGAGGCCACAATGTTAAGTTAGAATTTAAAGAAGTTAAGTGAGGAAATGGAGATATAGAAGATAAGCGAAAAAGCCGAATTAAAGACACTTGCACGTTTGTATATCAGTGAGATACGATCAAGACGTCTACTTGATGGTAAACGGTACGACCTACCTGTAACGATGAGACGTACTTAAGATGTTTACATAGCATCACATTGTTCTGGTCATCTTGAAGTTTTATTTGCCTAGTAATTGTATCATCACTTTTGGAAGCCGAATTTGTTATATTTGAACGCTGAAAATTTATGGAAGATATAGGCGAAACTCTCCAAATGATCTCTGGCAAGAGAAAACTCGCTTTGTATAATATTAAAATAATTTTGTTTGAACCGTTTAATTGTCATCATGAGCAGACAGACGTCCACTGCTGGACACAAGCCTCCCTCAAAGATCCCCACACTGATTGGTTCTCGGCTGCCCGCGTTCAGCGACTTCCAGCTATCTTTGTTTGTAAGGGTTCATTTGATGGAATTTACACTATTTCCTACTACGCTAGCCAAATGCTAGTTTGTGGGATTGAGCCTTTGTTTTTTAAAATTAAAGAAACAATTATTTAGTTTGATTACCTTAAATAAATAAAATTGAATTTCCATTTAGAAAATTACTATGATTATGTTATTAAGACAGTATAAAAATTGCGTACGACACTTAGAACTTCATTAAAGTAAGTCTCTGATTTTAAAAAGATATTTCACACTGAGTGGGACCTTAATGAAGCGATTAGTATAAATGTCAAGGTTTTTGGGTTTATCAGCGTGCTCCTTCAAATTAGTCACGAGGAAATGAATAACCATAAATCATCGGTCCCCTATGTCCAGCAGTGGACGTCCATCGGTCCCCTAATTAATGATGATGATGAGACAAGTGAACGAATTATTATAATGTACATATTAATTATTAATAAAAATATAAAAAAATATGATAAGCAGTGTTGCCTTAACATTGTGCAACAATGGCCGGTCTTGGAGATCAGTGACAGTTCCATCACTGTAGTCAAACGGCGAATTTAAAAGATCGCAGACGATTAGGACTATTAATAAAAAATGTACATTGCTTGGTTACTGAAGTGATCATAATTAAGACAATATAGGTTATAAAAAAGTAATGGCAAAAAGTCCAAAACTCTTGGCATTGAAGTGTAGAAAAAGTATTAAAAAAAAACTACCTCGCCGCGTTTAGGCGACGTATAGGTCAAGCTTCCTTTGTTAGTGCTTCCAGTTATTATTGTAAAAACAAAAAACGTTGGTATTGTTTTCCCGCGCAGTAACGCTGCACCAACCAAAAATTAAAAAAGTAGTATTTGAGAGAACTGGTGGTAAGTCTCTGTTGCCGGAGGCCGTCGAGGTGGTTACCGCCGCAACGCCTATTGTAGCTCACAAACAGTACTGTGCAAACACTACTGTGTTACGGCCTGAAGCTGTAGCGAGTGTAAATACTACTGCTGCTGCTGTATTACTTGGGTAACGAGACTCAATATTTTATCCTGACTATCGCTACGTTGTTATGAGCAGGCGTATAATAACGTAATGTTACCATCAGGTGAAAGTTCCGTCTCGTTCTCGTCGTTTTAATTGAATAAAAAAAATATTTATTCTAGATAATATGTCTTTTATCCTAGTTTTGATTCAAACATAAGTATATATTGTACATCTTTTATATCTTGTCGGTTATGAATAGAACCGCTTCGCTGCTCACAACACAAGTAACGTGTCGATATAAACAAATTTACATTTAACAGATCCGGTTATAAATATTCTTGATCAATGAATTATTCTCGACAATTAACTGCCTTTGGTTTAATACAGTCTATATAATAGAAAGACCAGTTTTATAATATTTAAAATTTGTTGTTAGACAACAAAAATGGCGGCTATCCTGTTTTTTAACTCTGAGCTCCATTCTCGTAACAAAAGTATCTCGTCAGGATTTCCAAGGTCACATGACTGGACAATATATTCGGTACACTTTTAGTTATTATTGTTTTTACTGTTCAATATCTAATAGCATTGATAGTGCAGTTTTTTTTTTATATAACTAATGAAAAGTTTAAAGAAACACGACAACATTGATAAATATATTCCGATAAAAAAAAAATTACATTACAAGTATTGAACAAAATATATGTATCGTTTGAAAGTTCTATATAATGTTTTTTTTTACGCGTCCTCGCGGGGGCAAGAACAGGTTATGTCGGACTTGCACCGACTAAATCCCCACGATATTTCAACTCGCTACGGAACGCTTACGCACCATCCGCGACCCCGCCGGCGTTGGCCGCTTGCGCAGCCCCATCTCGGAAAGGAGGGATGAACCCTCTCCACCTCCGCAAGGGCACGCCGGAACATGCAGCGTGGCCCCTGCACGGCCTTCTGCTGTCGCGCGGGTAACCGATTCCCCCGAACGCGTCACTCAGAGGTCAAGTGAGCCAAGAGAGAAAATTCTTCCTGGCTCCCTGCGGCGATCCGATGTTGGGCCCGCCGCCACCCGTTGTTAGTTGCAGAGGGTACCCCCTCCGCGACACCGCCTCGGCTGCGAAAGGCAGTATAAAACCGCCCCTGCAGCCCACGGCCGCTCCGGTAAGCTCCAATTATCCGACCGGTGCTCTAACCTGGAGCGGCCGCCACGAGCCGGCCTTTCACCGCGGGCCGGCCGCGTGGTTTCCTCTTCGTTTCACCGTGAGCAACCCCGTCACGGTTACCGAGTCCTTCCGCCATGACAAAGAGGGAACCCGTTGGGGGTCTATATAATATGTTGGACATTAAAACCACTAATTATATTCATGATCAGCCAATACAAGTCCACTGCTCCCATCCAAGGAAGATTCCCAAATCAAACGGATAGGGATTTGGGCCATTTCCCACCACGCTAGCCCAATGCAGGTTGGTGGGAGCCAAAGGCTCGTTTGTTGATTACCAGGGTGCACCACGTTCAGGTAAGCTTGGTTTAGATTTCCCGAGTTTTTGTGCGCGTGTGTTGTTCATACACTATTTAGATTTTCAATATAGTTGTGACGAATAAAATCTACTCACCACAGATCAAGTACCTCTTGGCGTGTATCAACTATGACTCAGTCAATCTCGTGACTAATGTTTATACTGTTGTGTAGTAAAAGTATTGTGGTGACCTAGCTACATGATCTCCGGCAACAAAGATTTTTCAATAGTAATGTTAATATTCAGTAATTTTTATTTTAAATATTTTAATAAATATATCGAAGTACCGTATTAAGTGCATGCATGACATCATCAAAATATTTTATTTCTCACACATTTTTTTTTTTGCCTACCCACACTGAATCCACCCAATCAATGCATCTGAAGGTTGTCTGGATCAAATGACCTTTACCAATAAGAAAGCTTATTAAATATTAATATTATTTTTAAACTACATAATTTCTACAATATTTTTCTGTTGGCACATTTTGATATGTTGTAATGATACAGTTGCGTAAGAAGAAGGCCGCTTGACTATATTGGCAACTTGGCATTGGCATTGGCAGACAGTTGGCTTGACGAGCAGACCCAAAACAAAGCGAAAAAACATTTGTGTCAAAAGACATGCGTTAGAGTGTCAAGTGATTGACGAAGATGTCGAGATCGACAGAGCCAAGTGAAGAAGAAAAATAACGAGAGCTGAACCGTCCAACATATGGGATAATGGCTATAAAGAGAGAGAGACAGAGAGAAAGAGTAGATAGCAATCCTGTGAAAGTAATATCTTTTAAATATTTTTTTTCACATATTAGCCGTAACCCATCGCACGGTACGTTCTGTCGATAATCTGCTGGAAATTAGATTTTAACATAATATTGCTAAGTTACCAAATGAAGTTATAGCTTGTATATAATAAAACGGGATAGTAATAAAGCGTTCATCTTTATTAGTAAAATAAAACCTAAATAGATGTGCTTGTAAAAAAATTGACGTCAATCGACGTAAGAGCCAATGATTTACCAAAATGTTGCTTCAATGAGCGCAGGTAGATGTGAAATTGGTCCGATCTATTGAACTCAATTATATTCGCGATAGGCAACAATAAAATGTATATAAAGACGATGATTTCATGACGATGATTTCTATTGTACTTTGCAATCATTTGTAATGCTATAACATAACTGTCTGTAATGCTATGACTTATCTATTTGTAATAAAAATAAGCCTCCTCGCATTATGTTGTATTTGTACAGATGGTATATACGAAATAATGCACTCGTTAACCTTGTTCTGTATATTTACATATAAAATATTTATTTAATAGTTATTAAATACTGTTAAACACTTCAACATTATGTTTACAGCACTTTGTTTATTAAATATTTAAACACACCAGATAATTATAATAATAACAGCACTAAAGAGAAAGATAATGAAAATTAAAAAAATATATATATTTATTATCTAATAGGGAAAGTATATAAATAAAAATAAAAATCAATTTTTGATATTTCGTAAAATTATTAGACATCCTAGAGTTTATATGACGTATGGTAAAAGCAGTCGTAAACTTTTCTCATCGGGTTATTTGATAGTAAAAATAAAAAAAAACATATTGCTTACCGTTATAATAGAAATGAGTCCTTAAAATCCAATTGATAGGAAACACACACACACACACACTGTTATTTAAATGTTTTTACACAACTGAAAAACAAATCGGAAGGATCGTCGTAATATGTCGTGTACGGAGCGCTCAATGCCGGTAAATGACGGTAAGTTCACTTCGCCGTGGGCGTTATTTTACGTATTTAACGACCACTGAAGCAGAACTGCCGCACACCTTGCCGGCTTTACCAACTGCGACTACATCGAGGTGGATGGTGGGTCATCATAAAATGGTCACTCTATGGTACGAAGTGAGCTACGGCTGCGTTTCCAATGACCTTGTTGATAATGTCTACTTCGACGGCCGCTTGCATTATTTTTTTTGTTTCTTAATATATTTCCTTTACGTGATGTGCATGAAAATTTACTGCCTGGAGTATAAGTAAATATTAAGTGACTGTTAAAATAAAAATCGTTAATTTACAATGAATTTTAACGATAGTTCGAGAACGTTTAAGTTGGTAGAACTGGAATGATTTGTTTGTAGAATAGCGATAGGAAATAGGAGCTAGTGAAATTACTAGAGTAATAACAGGTCTCAAGTTGACTAGCGCAGAGTGGTGGTGGTGTAAATATATTCATTGTAAATATATATTTAAAACAAAGTACATTACATTATACAGGTGAAGTAGTATCAATTAATTATATTAATAATTTTGAATATAACACTTTGTAAAACAGAAAAAGTTATGAAGTATATAAACCATCATCTTATATTCTTAATAATTAACACTAGTTTAATTATAGATTTAGTATTTTTAAGCATACAATATATATTAAACGTAAGAATTAGTGCATTCATTTTTATCTTTTTTGGAGCTCCATCTTGTCTTCTCTTATATTCCGTACGTATTATAAGCAATATTCAAATAAAAGTGTTTTTCTTTTAATAACACTAACACGTTAAAATATAATTTTTATGAAATAGGATTATCTTAAAGGTACACAATTAAAAAAAACATTTATTTATGTTTAACATGTTTAAATGATATATATAGAGGTTATTTGGGACATCATCAATGACCTGCGAGTCCTTGGTTGTGTGCATGAATGAAGACCCATTTGACATTTTAAGTTTTATGTTACTTTAGTTCCGTACTTATATCGATTTTATTTCCGAAATTAAGATATTGTAATATAAATATGAATTAAAGTTAAAATAACTGTGTCCTTAACTATTTTATATAGTATTTTTTTTACGATGTTGACCACAGCCAAAATATTTGTTGGTTGTTGTCTTTTTGTTTATGTTTGTGTATATATATATACCTGCTAAACTTATCACCATATCTCTAGAGCCATAAGGTCTGCAGAATTGAAATTTGGTGGGAATATTCATTTTGTTGAGTATGGATCAGCTAAGACTGGATTTAACTAAATTTCTACTTTATAGAGAGTTAAGGTGGTGTTACAGCCAGCAAAGCGAGCAGGAAACAGCTAGTCTCTAATATATATATATATATTATATATTTTTTCTTGGCATTAAAAATGAGATACAATTCAAGTTCAAGTTATAGGTGTTTAACTGTCTAAGTGACGCAGTAGTTATGCGCTTGTCCTTTATCAAGTCCTTGGTTTTTATTCCGGGGCTCCTTATTGTAATTTCGTTGATGGTTTGGCGTTTTCGAATACACTTGGCTAGCAACTACCACATTGCAAATCTGTCGCCATAACAGCAATGCTGTGTTTACGCTGTGTTTATCTTTGGCGTCATTGTCACATAACATCATGTCAACTGTAAGCCTACTATCGACATATAAACTTCGTCAAAGTGTCGTCTTAACGATAGCGTTAAAGGTGAGTAGAATATTATGTAAACAATAAGTAATAAGTAAACGACGAATGTTTAATGTTTTGATCATTTCGGAGTTCATTACTATTTAGAAGTGTATCATTGGGATCTTCTAATAACTTACGTATAGCTGGTGATAAATGTATCCGTCAACAGATGATTCATAGGCGTGATCTTGAAATGAAATGTATTTGTTACTAAATGACTATTACTCGAGAGCGTCTTATAACAGTAGCGCCTACTTCAGTTATCATCTCAACAACATCCATTACTGTACTCCAGTCATGTGAAAGTTGAAGCTATAATAGTAAAGTTACTGAGTAAACTTCAAGTCTTTCCTCACACAATGTTTTGCTAGTTAAGATGATAAACACTGCATTGGTTTTGCAGGAGTTTATTCGCTGCGATGTCTTCTTACCGCCTTTAATATGAAAAATCTTTATACACGGATATTTTGATTACTACTACAACGAATATTTTGATTTTAATTCAATACTGTCACTTTGTATTGATATTAACGTTGTTATTTATCTGTGTTGTTGAGTAATAATAGATGTCAGTGTAACAATTGTTCATTTCCGTTATCCTCGATAATTAAAAGAATACACTAGTAAACCATAACCGCAAACAGTTTGTCGAGGGAAAACAACAAAAGGTTATTATATATTATGTAATGCGCACTAATGCTTCGTTTACTTAATGTTTAAGTAGCGAGTAAAGTAAATTCAATGAAACGTTTACCAATAATATATTGCTTCAGGGATGCGGAAACTGTTAGTTGCTCTTTTGTCTTAGATCGTTTCAGCCTTCAAGCAGTATTGTGTAAACATTAATACGTTCAAGTTTGAATAGCGCTGAAACCATCACTAGATATAGCTCTTTCCAAACAGTAGCACAGTTGTTAGAGGTGGTCATGAGTTGTACGATACGAAATAATTGAAAACAGGTCTTGTTATGTATAGGGTATATCGATATACATAATAATTGTATTAGTGGGTATTTGAAAATAAGCGGCGGCTGCGCCTGTCCCATATGTCATACAACAAAGTCAGTGTGTTAATGACCGTACCTGCGTACTGAATATTGGTAACGAGGACTTAATTTTAGTTTAAGATAAAACGTTTTCAACTGATTTAAAACATTTAATCTTAAACACGTAAAGCAGGATCACGCAATGGTTTATCGCTAACAATATTACAGCAGTGACCGATGCAACGGGAGGATCACGTAGAGCAATATTATTGAGCGCACTCAGTGAAGATTCGTACAAGCTCGCTGCGGATTTATCTCTTCCAAAGGAGCTGCAAGTGGTACCGTTCGAGGAAATATTGATGCTTTTGTATGCACCCTTTACTCTAAAAACAATTTGGATTCAGTGGGCGTCGTAACTTTTACGTCCCGAAGCAGCTGCCAACAAAAGGTCCTTTGCAGTATGCAGCGCGTCTGCGAGGCTTAACGGCTAGCTGTGCATTCAGTAATAAAGACGAAGCCCTGCGTGATCGCTTTATCATGAGGCTATTACCGGGAATTGAGAAGGAAAAACTGTATAACTATGAGTATAATCGAACTCCGCAAAGTAGTCCAGACAATCCAGTAAGCAGTACTGTAAAACTAACCGATTTTTCCACCACCATAACCATAACAGCCAATTTACGTCCCCACTGTCGGGGCACAGGCCTACCCTCAATACGAGGGCGATGGGCTATAGTCACCACGCGGATACGTCACCAATACGGATTGGTGACTTCACACACACCTTAGAATAAATCCTAATTCATGTGCAGGTTACCTCGCGATGTTTTCTTTCACCGTTTGTATTTCGCTGTTGTAACTAAAGTTCACAAATATACATAACTTAAATATTAAAGTTATAGATACATGACGAGATTTGAACTCGCCATCTTCGGAATGAAGGCCGCACGCTCTAACCATTAGGCCAGCTAGCTACTGATTTTTCCACTAAGCCTCAAATATTATCCGAAATGAATCCGGAAGTACACGGACCCATTGATCGGCCTAACGTCTCGGAAGAGGGGAGTGAAGTAGAGGTCAGCGTTTCGCAACAGTGCCTTTCGCCCATTAGTGTTCAATTGGAGAGCTCAAGCACACCGTCTAAAGTAACAATGATTAGAGGCATCAGAAGACCTGCACGGCTGATGATCTTGTAGAAACATATAATGAGGCCGAGGATACATCTCATGCAGAAACGCCAGAACAAACGAACACACAGGGCGCATGGCGAAGTGCACGCAGACGTTCTAAAATTAATTACAATCAATTTCATTAGTGATATCTAGGGGTGGGAAGTGTTATGTATACGGTATAAAGATATATATAATAATTATATTAGTGGATATTTAAAAATAAGCATGTAAAGGGTGAAAGGTAATAGGTGTATAAGGTCTGGAGGGGATAAAGTACAGCTCGTATCATATCTATCTATGTATGGAATGCCCCATCCAAAGACAATGCTTCTGGAGTTATTAATTATTTAAATATATATAAAAAAAATCTCGATTTATTAGGAAAAAATTCAATGTTTTTATTTCTTACTTATTTCTACACAAATTTTAATTTAATAATTATTGTTTAGTCATTGTTTTATTAAATTAAGTTAATAATCATCATTTAGAGGCTAAAACCTTTAAATTAGGTTCTTTGAAAATCGTGACGGTATTAAAAAATATAAAAATAAGGCGTCGTACTTATTATTTTTATTTATTTTAAAATTTTATTTATAAAAAATATCCGTTCTGTATTATACTACCCTACCACTTTAGTGCTGGTTATTATAATCTAGATATAACTGATGGATCTATCGTTGGTAAGATCTGGATTAGTTATTCCATATTTCTCTGCATGTAAGCTGTAGTGTAATTATACTTTACTACTGGAAAGAATATGTAGTTATCTACAAGAAATAATGATACAAATCGCATTATCATTTAAGTATTTATTTAAACATTTTATATAGTAGCATTCATCACAGTTCCACCCCCCCCCAACCCCCTTACCCGAGTTCTCTCGTTAACGTTGTTGTGGTTTACGTCCTTATTACAATCTGTTAGATAACTTACTACCTGTATACTAGCAAAGGATTAATGAGATCTCACTACAATATGAGAGAAAAGAAAAATATAAAATCTAGAGCTTACAATTGAATTACGGGGCACCTTCTCGTGACAAATAATCTTAATATATATGAGATATCCCGTTATTTACTGACTCATCAGGAAATCTTCGAAACCATTATTTGTAAGCACTCGGAATTTAGTATACTTTGCTTCTGCCATTTAGATGTAAGATAAGTATGGATTTTATAAAATTCCTTCCCCAAAAGAAGTTGCTGGGATGTTACGACCAGTGAAGCTAGACTAAACACTTGTGATTTTTTTTCACAGATAACAATCTGCAATAGCACAAACTGTGGCATAGATGTAGCAAAAAATATATTAAAGTTGTGATGATCTATTGATGATTTTAATAAACATAACCATATGAAATATTTTGCTCCGGTACTCGGGTATTTCCAGTTTTTTATAAATCTGTAACCGCACTGACGTTTGTTTATGCCTTCAGTAGATTTAATTTATTATAATGATATCTGCACCTACAGTATTTTGCAATACCAGAATTATAAGAAGTACCATATTTGAAATTAGTATAATTCACTCTTTATATTAAACAATATCTTAGCTTTTGTGTAAAAATGATTGCGCCTGCGCAAGTATTGAGGCGACGCAGCACGCACCGTTGCAATATACTTAATATTAATACAGTACATTGCCTAATATAAAAAAAATAATAACACTATCATCATCACCATCATCAGCTGATAGATGTCCATTGCTGGACATAGGCATCCCCCAAAGATTTCCGAATTGTAGGGGTTTAAATGAGGGGAGTTGGACTATTTCTCACTATTCTGGCCCAATGCGGGTTGGTGGGAGTCAGAGCCACGTTTATTGGTTAACAGGGTGAACCACGAGCAGGTGAAGTTGGCTTGGGTCTACTGAGTTGTTGTGCCGGACCCCTTAAACCCTTAATTAACAACATGTATATACATATATAACATAATAACACCATATTTGGCCATTTCAAACATATTTGGTGAAAGATCTAAATCAAAATAGTCTTAACTTAAATATATATATATACATGCTTTAAACATAAACTTTTTTCGTAGTTGAGGATTGAAATTTCTTTTCTTTTCTAGAATAACTTTATTAGAACAAAATTTCTGTTGCATATGATTGAGTCGTATCTTTAATACAAGTGGCTAGTATACTAAGACACTATACTATATTATACTATTATATACACAATCGTATCTGTTCTACAGAAACGAGTCATGTGCTGTGATATTTGCGCCGTGGTATTAAACGTTACCATGTAAGCAGTAATTACTTGGTCGCGATGATTATCAATTTGTCACAGACCACAGTTAACGGTCGATAAATATTACTGTTGATAATTTGCAGGTTCGCTAAATGTATGGTTATATAGCGAAGTAGCTGAATATCGCAGCCGTCATCCTGTTCATGTCTCAAACAATAAAAATACATTATAAACAGGGCGAAAGGTAATCTGAAAGGGCTAAAATACGGTTCGTATCATATCTATCTATGAATGGAATACCCTCACAGTGGACATTATTTCGCGTAGATTTTTCCTAACAGTAGACTTTTCCTCGCAGTAGAATTTTGCCTCACAGTAAACTTTTCCTCGCAGTAGACTTTTCCTCACAGTAAACTTCTCCTCCCAGTAGACTTTTCCTCGCAGTAGACTTTGCCTCACAGTAAACTTTTCCTCGCAGGAAACTTTTCTTCGCAGTAGACTTTTCCTTGCAGTGAACTTTTCCTCGCAGTAGACTTTTCCTCGCAGTAGAGTTTTCCTCGCAGTAGACTTTTCTTCGCAGTAGACTTTTCACGCAGTAGACTTTTCCCCGCAGTAGACTTTTTCTCGCAGGAGACTTTCTCTCACAGTACACTTTTGAGCTGTTCCTCTTACTTTGTCAGCAGCGACGATGATGCGTGACTTTAAATCTTCCAACGAGTTAATTGGTGTTGTGTACACTAAAGATATCATGTGACCACATAAGTAATAATCGCAAGTTGTTATATCAGGACACTTTGCGGGCCACGGTGTTTGTGCGCCTCGACCAATCCATCGCTGAGGGAAAGTAGTGACTAACCACTGTCTTACGCCGAAACGAAAATGGGCGAGACAACCGTCATGCTGGAACACCATTTCTCTTCTGGTTTCCTATGGTATATTCTCCAGATAACTAACAAAATGATTTCGAATAAAATCTTCGTACGTCTCCCCATTTAAATTTTTGGGAAAGGAGACTGAGCCTATCTCAAGTACGTATGAATTATGCCCATCCATACCTTTACGGAGAATCTTAGCTGATGAGCTCCTTCTCGAATCACGTGGGGATTTTCACCTCGCAAAGCCCAACAATGATTATTAGGCCAATTTTTTATGCCGTCTCTGTCAAACTTCGAGTCATCAGTCCACAATATTTTGGTGAGATAATTATTATTTTCTAGGTCTGCATGCAGCATAAATCGGCAGAATCTAACCTCCTAGCAGGATCTCCTTCCCCCAGGTTCTAGACCGGTGTATAATGGTAGGGGTAGAGCTTTGCAGTATGTGCAGTAAACTGCAGTCTCCATTGTGTCAATCCCGGCAACCTTGCCACGACCCTGGTTGACGTAGTTGGATGTATAACAAAATGGTCTATGATACCTTCTTCCTCTTCAGTATCGTACTATAGATGAGTGGCCTACCTGCGTCACGTTGCCTCCTTTGGACGCTGCCAGTTTCCCTGACACGTGGATACGCCGCAGCAAAGACTCTATGAGTTGGTAGGTAACGACTTGGAAAACGTAGCTGATATTCTCTTCGTGTTTGTAAAGAATCTCCATCACTAAGTCCATAACAATAGAAAATGTCAGCGTATTCTTCGTTACCGTAATCCGCCATTGAAATTAAATTTATCTGGTATGGAAAAGAAAAACTATTCAGAATTATGAAGACGACGACAATGTACGTCCGCCCACGGAACTAGTTACATTTTAACTGTCGTACTGACTCATTACCTAAAAATTGTTTTTATTTCTAAATTTTAGAAAATTTATGTATTTAGAACGAATATTATTACCTGGAGGTTCCTATAAGTCTAAACATTACAGTCTTTGATCTCAGTTGTGGTTGAGGTTATCGTCAGCTATAAATATTTTAAATAAAATTATAAGGAAATGAAATTGTTAATTCACCATACATACATTTATAACCCTCTTGATCATCTGACTGCTAGGAACCATGCTATTTTCCTTAAAATAAGACTTGAGGAGATTATCCACAATGCTAGTAAGATGTAGCTCGGTCATGCATATCCTTCAAAGGTTGCGTCCTTGGAACATGACAATTTTGTCATGATGTTTTCATTCATCAAAAGCTCAGTGGGAATCCATCTCCTCACTTCGAGTAGTTAAAGGTTCTATATGTCACTGCTATCTCTGAAACATCAATAAAAACTATTTCGTACAAACTTTGTCGCTTTATTGCCGTTATAAATTTAGCCTACTAAACAAATTGTATTAAAGATTCAGTTTCTCATCGATTTAGGTATTGTAATTGTTATAAAGTTACTTCGTACGATAGAGTATTACATCTCCGCCTCCACTTTATCCTTGAGGCGCCGTATAATGCGACAAAGATGGAAGATATGATACTGGGCAGCGAGTCTTCCTGTGACCTTGTGCCATGCATGGCGATAACGGCAATCACTTCTAATTAAGGAAGCTTGCAACTATGTAGTAGTTTCCATCGATAGGCTGCATTAGGATCTTTTGTTGTTTTTATACTTTAATCATTTTTAATACATTTATAAACGCCACAAGCCGACAAACAACTGTAGTAGATATGAATACGTTAATGAAATGGACAGTTATCGCAGAGTGACCTTCACGAATTATATCATCTCGACATTTAGCAATTACGCAGAATTTTTAATTGATAGATAGATAACTTGTAAATTTACATAATGAACGATCGACTAATGCGTAAACTTTGAACTACTTATCGGTATTAGGATAACACTAACACTGCGCTTACATCATATAATTTAAGTTGATAAGGATGTCTTAGATTACAACAAACGTCATCTTTATACACACATCCTTATTAATTTAAATGTCACCGAGGAAGGTAAAACTAGATGAAAATGATATTTACTATTATTAATATTAATTATTATTACTATTAATAATATTAAGTTTAACAGTTAACGATGACCTTGATTTCTTTTAATATATTTAATTTATATCAAACATCACCATAATTTTTATTTATTACTAAACGTTGAAAATTAAAGAATTTTATGGTCGACGTTATACTCGTTTTAAAGTGTTTTTTTTTTTTTATATATTCAATAGCCTAGTACTTGACTACGATCCCACCTGAAGGTAAGCGGAGTGCAATCTAGGCGGTAAAGCGCATTAGTCCAGAAGAAGCCGATTCACTATTCTCTTGAAGACTCCCACGGAAACTGACGCCGGCAGACTGTTCCAATCCTTCGTTGTTCACATTGTGAAGGTTCTGATTTATATATCGATGTTTTCAATGATCATCATCACCAATATCAGCCGTTAGACGTCCACTGCTGAACAAAGGTACCCCTCAAAAATCTCGCCAATCGATCTCGGTTAGAAAAGGTAAACCAGATATATCATTGGATCCAGGGAAGAGCTTGATGTAATGATCTGCTTGAACTTATAATTTTACATTCAGTTTAAATTAAATTAAGAGTCACCATGACGTAACTTCTTTCATCCAATTCCTTTTGCCTGACTCGTTACTAACCGAAACTAAAAGCGTAGCGGAAGTCCGCGACCGCTTTTCCTCAAATGATTCAACGTCATCACAACTGGGATTTGTCATTAACGTCAGAGGCGAGCTATTCATCGAAAATGTATATTACTTTCGAAGGCTTTAATGGTCTTTAGAGAGCATGTTCTCCGAATGATTGGAAAACCGTGAATTCCCGCGATAGTATTTTTGGAGAGCAGGTGAGATGATAGGAGGAAAAAAAGATAATGACTTAACGAGACGTAAAGTTAAACGGGTCCAGATCAACGCTGCAGGCTGTTCTGTATCATTGTTTATTAGACATAATATCTTGATGACGGTGTGTTTTTTATATGTATCGTATAGTGTGAGTTGGGGAATTTATTTTCTGATCTACCTACATACTTTTTTTTTTGTTATATCTGAATTTTATTCACCAATTAATTCCGATAGTGTGGTTCATTGTCTACTGTCTCATGATGGTGGGCTTGGCGGTATTAAATTTATCCAGACAGGATCAAACCCATGCCTTACTCGAGATATCGGGGATTAGATGATCAAATAGTTGATTTATATGAAGCGTACCGTTGGGTTGTCGAATTAGGATTAGAGACGGATGCTATCAAGAAAATTGCGGATATTGATCAAGCCGACGACCAGGCTGATCAGATACACCAGGCGGTAGGATGTTTAAAAGCGTTGACTCGTATTCAGCTGCGGAGTCTGGCGAGTCACTGGCGCTCATCAGTTGGTTGCTGCTGCTCTAGTTACTTCCGTTTGGCGGTGATTGAGACCAGTGGGTAGCCTTCAATAAATTATACGAGAGTATAGTCCATTGCCGGCAGGATTTGACTCCGGCTCAAAAGCTGGCACATTTGTTGACATCTCTACCAGGCGAGGCCAAGGGGTTAGTTCAATTTATCATCGATGCCAATTATGAGATCGCTCGGGATCTGCTCAGCCGCAGGTATCAAAATATTCGCCGTTTAGCGGATTATCGCGTGGCTATTATTCTAGATCATTCTAGAATAATCTCAGTGCAGTCGCTCCGCACGTGATTTCTCAACCTTCTATTGATAGCGGTCAACGACCTCAAGGGTTTTGATTTACCTGTGTCAAGCTGGTCGTTTTTACTGTTGCATATAGTTTTATCGAAACTACCTCACGATTTAAGAAACAGGTTTGAGTCAGAGTACGGTGGGGACTCCGCCACTCATCTACCCACTTTTTAAGATTTTATTTTGTTTTTCGAGGATGAGTATAGTCGTTCGGAAATCGTTTCTCATCTTCCAGGGCCTATTGTTGTCGCTTCTGGAGCGAGGCCCAGGCCCGACATACACCGTACACGTAATGTCGTGAGACATACCGCATATATTCACCACCACTATGGCACAGCTGCAGAAGTCGCGTTGTGGTTATTGTCGGCAACCATGAACACATCATTGCAGGTTATCCTAAATTTAGAACTCCGTTGGCAAACCTGCCGCAGTATGGCTCGCCAGCGTTATTGTCCTCCTCGAGTTTCATTGCCAATCTGCTCGTGCCTGTAAAGCAATGTGGAGGTAGGCACCATCAACTACTCTGTAGGAATTGTAACGGCTCGCCTATAGTAGCCGCTTAGGGGCTTGTAACTTCTCCTGTTAGTAACAAGGGATTGACAATGGGATGAACGAGGGATGAAATAGGCTAGAAGTATTCGTTGTGCCTTCGGGGCGCCTTCTCCAACACGTTTAAATAGAAACGGAATGCAGACATGTGGTCAAAGTAGTGTGGTAATGGGGCGGGGGTGCAGGCGCCTCTCACGGCGTCATATAAAATTACACTTGAAATTGTCTCGGAAATTCCATGGGAGTAACCGCAACCGCAAATGACGTTCTATAGCAACCGTTACTATAGCAACCGTGTACATCATTCCAAATAAATTTTTTTATAAAAGTTAATTAGGTATGAAATGATGAAGGATCTATGGAATTCAAAAAATAAATAGTTTATAACTATCTACATATAATTTCGCGTTGAATGCTTATATGTCCGTGTCGATACGTTCACTAGTTTTCACGTGATAGACGAACAATAAAAGCTATTTTATATGTACATATAATCTGTGTACTAGCAGGAGTTATTTCATAAAAACACGCGTTACTTCATGAAGTGATGTCAGAACAAACAGACGCTCGATATTGCTCTAACGTGCCTTAATGTTCATAACGAGCAACGGTGTAAATTTCCGTTGTAATTACAAAGCAAACACACCGACACCCTGTCGGACAACGCGTAGCAAACAATTTCGACACTTACGTTGCCTTCGAATAATTTTAGGTGTTTAATTTAATAAACTTACACATTACATATTATATATATATATATATATAGCTTATTGTATATATATATATATATGTATATATATATATATATATACATGTATTACTTTAATAATCTGTAGCTATTTTGTCTGGAAAATGTTGCTTATGTTACTGAGGTGTAGAAAAACCAAACGGTTCGTCTGATGGTAAGTAGTTACAGTGTTCCTGGATTTCTGCACGAGAGGCATCACGAAGGAGTGGTCAACCCTTAAGAAACTAATAAGATTTTTTTTGTATAATCAAAATGTTTATTTAAGTCCGGAAAAATTCTGTACTATTTGCTTATATAATCAACTGGGAGATGACCACTGCACATACGCCTCGTTTGAGGATCTCCGCACCAATCGGTTCTGAGCTTTTAATATCTCGCGGCTTCCTCTAATTTCTTGGCATTATAAATTGGCCTTGCTGGGAAACCTGATTAGAAGGCTTTCGGCTAGCCAAAAGTACGTTTTCCTGATACATATTTGTTTAAGTATATTACAGTCTATATTTTAAAACATCGGCAATGCATTTGCAACTTCCTTGGTGTTGCTAGCTGGTATCATCAGATCTTACAGAAGAATATGTTAACAAGCAGTAATATAACTATGTGTCCGTTTGGTGGTAGCTGATGATATTAATGAGGTAATGAGACTTAACACAACACGTCCCAAACTGTAGTGCCATGTAAATATCCTAAATAGCAGCTTATTCCGGTCAAGCATCAGAATTAAAACGTTGATAATTTATCGCCTTTCATGAATTGCACACTTCATCTTTTCAACCATGATCATCAGCGAGAATACTGCGGTTCAGTTGGACATCTTAAGACTTATTGTACATCCAGCGAGCCAGTGTTGATAATCAACGCAACTTGAATACAGATTTGATTAGAGTTGATACTTCACAACAACTTTGTCGTTGTGACAATCACGGCGTGTCGTCAGAGCAAACGAGCCATATCCTGGAGGCAATTGGGTTGAATTGAACAGGGCGCGTTCAATCGACGCCAGCGGCCCACTCCGAGCTGTCTTCAAACAGTGAGTACGCAGCATTTGCATAAAACCAACATAGTTTACTTAAGCTGTCTGCTGTTTTACACAAATAAGTTTCAAGAGTACTGATCGCCTGTACGTAACAATAATGCGCTGGTTAGGACGTTTGACCCTCATATGTATAGTTCATGTTCAAGCAGGTTCCTCTAACTTTCCCAATTTCGATAGATACAACACCTTCCAAATCGATACAGTAATTTTTGTTTCTTCATCATCAACATCATCAGCCGATAGACATCCACTGCTGAACATAGACTTCCCGCAAAGATCTCCAAATTTGCCATTTCTCACAACGCTGAATCAAAGCGGGTTGGTGGGAGCCGGATCCTCGTTTGTTGATTAGCAGGCACCGCGAGCAGGTGAGGTTGGCTTGGGTCCCGTGACTTGTGGGGGACCCTTTACACTTTGTTTATTACTACTAAGTACAGGATAAATAACCTGTCATTCAAGGACCAATGGATCTATAATCAAACATTAATATTTAAAAGATTTTTTTTTGCTTTTTACGTGCTGATATGAAAAACTTGAAATATATATGTACTTGCATGTGTTTCATTGCTCGTCATCGTTTTATATTCTTTACGTTCTACGTAATTAATGTGGTATGTGGATAGTATTACGATTACGACTAAATCTTGTAAATCAGCATTATACCAGGTTTAGTGGCATTCCATTTAGTCGAGACCATTCCGCTAATCTATCCAGGTCCTCTTTAAGAGCCCAGTTATCTCTAACTGATCTTATTTCTTTTGCAATTTTTAAAAGTCGCCGTGTACTTGTGTTTGATATCATAGAACCTTATTATGAGATTAAGTAAGAGATAAAGCCTCTGTCCATAACGTTAACAATATATCTATTTGCCACTGCAGTGGCAAAAATCACTCAAACACAACAATGATTTAAAATGCTATTTTATAAGACTCCTGTCGATGGTGTACTTTACATATCACGTTTAATTTTTTTAATGTTGGTTCAGATCTTTGAAAATATATAATAAGTATGAGATCTTTTTTGCTATTTATTTTCATCATCTATATTATATATAATTCTAGAAATATTTTATGCTATATATGACTTTTTAAGTTACTGATTTTCTTTACAATGAATACGAAATCCTATGCAGTACTTTTACGCCGTTAACACAATCTTTTTAAATGTTTAATAATACATGTGTACGATTGCTTTGTATTAGATATGATACTATACTATACTTTGATTGAAAAATATTAGTAATTCTTCTATTCTTAGATGTAGCATTGAGTGGAGCACTTTGCTTAAGAGTGGGAAAACATTTGGATCTTTCTATCACTCTATTGTACGCCATTTTCGCAGCATTTCTTATAATTCAGAAGAGTTTACGAAGTTGCTGAGTAAAAGCATATTTATAACTATTCTGGAATAAATAATAAGAAAGAGTATGTAAAAGCAAATATGACGTAGTATGCAAGTGAAATGAACATATCCAGGGCGGTGAATTATTTATTCATTTGTATTATATATTGTTCCCAAATGTTTCTTTACTTGTATCAACAAATTATTGTGACTTTTTGTTTTTTCATAAACAGAAGAAATGGAAGAATCAAGTAAATTACTTCAGCAGGGTTATTTGAAAAATTATAATAGTAGTTCTTTATTAAATTATGTTTCTACTTTTTACTTTGTATCGTTTTAAATCGTTGTTATTAAAGTCAAATGTCGTACGACGAGTTTGCGTCCGTAATTACACCCTCTGAGAGGAATTGACTACAAACTCTGGTAGTTTGTCCATTTTTGTGATTCTGCTCATAATGTAAAATAGAAACAACAAAAAAGCAATTAATATCTAAACATTATCATCTATTAAATCTAAATAATAATAAAGGGAAGATGAGAAAAGTGGAAGTAAAAGGTGAACGAAAGGGCATATCATTTAACATCAAATGAACTTATCGCGCTTCTTCTTTTCGCCGTATTAAAAAAATGAGGAATAGAGGAAAAGAAGCGAGTAAGGGATGAAGCAGCAATGTTCATGCTCATTTGTTATTTTTTTACAGGGTGAAAGAAGACTTCTTGTATCAATATGTTTGGCCGTCTGTACGCGATCGCTTTGTGTGTTTGCACGACCTGCGCATATATACTGGTACAGGATAAGGTAGGTTATCATGATTGACACATACCTTTATTGGTGAAGTCATCGTCACTGTTCCAGTCGTCTAAAGTGCTAGGGGATTCAATTCTCACAATTACTACTAAATATCAGGCATTACTTCCGTCACTTTATGTTTTGCGTTAATTGAATTACGGTATGAGATAAGGTATTTCGGAATGTTAGTAATTTTATTAGCCACAGTTTACTCCAAACCAAATGACAGTAAGGTTCGCATTTAGCCATAGACAAGAGAGACTTCCCACCAATAAGAATTTATGGTATTAAAATGACTGACTAAACGTTATTATATGATCTAAATAATGAATCTTCAAAAAATTCACTGCATTGAGTTGCGTGATAGTCAGATAGCGTGTTTGGCAGTGATAGCGACAAAATCCTTGTAACCATATTAAAGTTACCGAATAGACAAAAATAATAAACCCGCGATACAGGTGAAGGTCAAAAGGTCGAAAATTCATAGGTAATGAAGAGAGGATTTATGGGTACTTATCGTAACAAGAACTTCGAATAAACATAATATTAATGAATGCTTTACAAAAGCCTTTAGTATTTCTATAGAACCACATTCTATATACATTGATGATACATTATGTAATCATAAGTCAGTGTCATATAAAATCAAAATCATATCAATTAAAAAAAAATTCTGATCATTACTTTTATGATATGCACTGGTCCTAGGTCTTTCTTGCTGGAGACCATCTAGGTAAGTACCGCAGCCCCTATTTCTGTCGCCAAGCAGTACTGCAAAAACATTACAGTGTTGTGATTTGAAGGGCGTTGTAGCTACTGAAATTATTGGGATCGTTACCCCAGTAATTTCACATACTGAGTGATTGTTATATCTCAAGGCGTCGAGTGCAATGTGTTGCTATGAATAACATCCCAACTAGCGCCATGTTGTTACAGCCAGATGTATCACTTAGAATCAGGTGAAGCTTCCCACTCGTCTCGTCACTTCATCGAATAAAAAAGTAATTAGTAGTTTTGAATAGTATGTATACATACAGCAAATCAGAGGTGTAGGGGGTCCCGCACAACAACTTACGGAACCCGAGTCAACTTCACCTGCTCGTGGTGCACTCTACTAATTAACATACGAGGCTCTGGCTCTCACCAACTAGCATTAGGCCAGCGTGGTGAGAAATGGTCCAAATCTTCCCGAATAAATCTCTGTCCGATCAATGTGGGAGTCTTTGGTAAAAGTCTATGTCCAGCTGTGAACGTCTATCAGCTGATGATGTTGATGATGATACAGCAAATAGCAAATCAAATTTCTTGTCGTAGAGTAAATGTATTCCAAATTGATAGACAACAACAAACCAGTATTCACGGAATACCGTTACAGGTCTCACCTCATATAATAAAGACCAGGAGTATTGACCTCAACAATGCACACGGCTTGGCCATGGAGAATCAGCTTGAGAGAAGTATTATACCAACTGGTTATAAGCTGAAGTTAGAACCGAATTTTTTGACTGGCGAATACCAGGGCAGTGTGCACATAAATTTGACTTGGAATGCAGATACTGATAATGTTATTCTACATTGTGCGCCAGAAGTAGAGGTCACTCTTGCTGATCTTCTCGTGAACTGTGTTAATACGTAAGTTATGTTTTTAATGTTAGCCACACAGATATATTTTAAGAATTTGTGATCCAGATTCATAAATGAAATGTGAGGAAAACATTAAATTATCAACTATATTTGTTATTTGTTATACTATACCTGTTGCTTTATAATTTAATAGTAATACCAAATTTGGTAATTTATCGAACTTGTTGCTTTTGATTATTTGCAAACAATAACGATCCTTGTATTTTATCACTACCGAGGATGAATATAAAATTTGTAGTTTCTTTAACTACATGTAATGATATAGATATATTTATTTTAGGAGTGGAGTTAGTACTATACTTCTTAAACGTTTAGAGAGGGACGCAAAGAGATCGACGATAAAAATTTTATTTGATCAAGAGGTGCGTGCAAGAAACAAAGGAGTTATCAAAATAGGATTCAAAGGGCATATGGCTTCAGGTTCAAGCGAGGGTCTATTTAAATCTACTTACAATACCGAGAAGGAAGGTGACAGGTAAAAACTGTAACGCTTTGTTGAAGGAAGCAAGATTTAAGTCGTGTCTTTAAGGTGATAACCATGAGAATTCCAGTCTTGATATCTAAGACCTAAACTTTTTGTCGCCATTTTATGCTGGTGTTATGGCGTGGCTTCAGAAAGTTCTCTGTGATCTTCTATTGAATTTTTTATTTTATTTTGCTTATTATAGCTTGCTTCCTTTTAAGACAGATTATTTATGAGACTTCGTTGGAGAAAAGCAAGAGATTTCTTGACTTCCATTGTCCCCGAACTACTAAATGTTTTAGTGCATTCTTGTTGTGAGGGGTATGATTGTAAAGATAAACCCGTCAATATAATAGGAAATACTTCTAATGGATATTACGTTTATTGTTTTTCCCCGAACATTTAATTTCGCATGTCGCGGTTTAGGTACAAATTGATCAAAATCGCAGAAAAGTGTTGGAAATTAGGCTCTGTGTATTAGGTTTAATATATAATTTTTTAATTTTTAGAATAGTAGTTGCGACTCAGTTCCGGCCAAACAATGCGAGACGGGTGTTTCCTTGTTTCGATGAACCCGAGTTCAAAGTTCCTTTCCAAGTTAAAGTAGTCTGTCCACGGGATATGGTTGCATTGGGCAATATGCCCGTGGAGAAGACCGAAGACATGTAAGTTTTATCGGATATTATAAACTATCGATTCAAGTGAAAAATGTGTAACCGGAATAAAATCTTAATAATATCTACCACTTGTACTGTGTAGTTTAGTATTGATATATATTATCAAACATAACCAATGATGATGTTGATGGTGTCGATGGCCATTGGTTGAACGGCAGAAAAAGTTGGAATGCAGCAACATGAATTTACGTTAATACAAAACCATGGTATCTAAATAGCATATAATATATAATAGTACGGGCAAAAGACAAGCTTAAACGGAAATGTATGAGTTTGTTAAATATCAAGTATTTTACTATAGTTCAAGTTTGTTTAAAAATAAATTTTAGTGTATCAAACTACGTAGTGATTTAATCATTGCTGATATGTATTTCCAGACCTAACAAGCCGAATCTAACGCTGGTGTATTTCGAGCAGACACCTCATATGTCCACGTTTACTTTAGGTCTGGTGCTGGGACACCTAACTATGATTCAGTCAATTAAATATATCGACAGAACACATAACGACTTTGGTAAGATTTCTTTTTTAAAGTAATAATCGTAGATTAAAACAAAAGAGAAAATTCTTTAGCTACAGAAAAGATCACAAATTGTCTCTGCCTGTGACATATGGTAATATACTAGGGTTTGCCATTTCTTTCCAAATTGGGTTCTGCTCTGTTTTAGTGATGGAGCATAGTAGTCGTGGTTTGTTGAAATATAGCAAAATCACATGGTTGGCCTAAGTGATGCCCGTCTGAGGTGGCTTCTCCGTCTATACTTAATTTGTAAGGTCATTTCTTTCAGAATTGCAGTTGTGGGGTCGTCCTGATTACAAGGAAGCGTTAGGAACGGTTTTGGATAGAGTGAAGCGTGTCTTATCCGTGATAGCCAGATACAATTGGCCTCGATTACCTTTAAAGAAAATTGACATAGTTGCTTTACCCAACTATCACGGCGTGAAGCCGGCGGACAATTGGGGCCTCGTCGTGTTCAAGTGAGTTTCCTATTGGTAGGATACCCTTACTGATTTTCATATTTACTTTTCGTGCTTATTTCTCCAATACTGGGTGTTAGGAGTCCGCTTCCGAAAACGAAGACAGACGATAGTACTAATGACACCCTTGATGAAGAGAAGGAAAAAATCGATCCTGATTAAAAAAAATAATAGCTAATGAAATGATAGTTTCATGAAAAATACATTACTTTACTAAAAAACAGCAATAAAGACAAAAGTCAAAAACAGCTGATGCTCAGATCAACGAGCACACGTGCGCGGCTGGAACTGGAGATGTATTTGGTTTCAATTTGAACCTTATTGCATAGGGCCACGGAGCATTTAGATTGGCGCGCCCGGGCGTTTGTTGCTCCGAGCATCAGCTGTTTTGATTTTGTGGTGATTTTTTATCCGTCCCATTATCAAAAGTGTGATTCGTTTTTGAAAGCGATCTCCTAACACCCAGTATGGATAAACTAAAGAATTTTTTTTTTGCAAGGATTATACTTTTTCCAAGTAAACTGTATAAAGACTTTTTATTCCTATTCATTGACAATTTCAGAGGGTAATGCGATTAAACTAAAATATTAGCTTGTTATTTTATTTAAACAATATTATAGTAAAATGATGAGAAAATATGACATTAATGTTAATAATTGACTTTTTTGATTCATTTTTCTTCATCGTTGCTCCCACACTGTTGAGAATCGTGACTACGCACAAACCTTCTCCACTGAGTGCGGTCATATGTAGAGTGGACCATACGACGTATACTGCCCCCCACCGCCTTTTTGACCGCTTCTACTCATGTGGTAGGGGCTCTTCCCTAAGCACGTCTGCCTTCTAGTCTCCCTAAAATAACTCGCCTCTTGAGACTGCCCATTGGAGAACGCATGATGTGCCCAAAAAGTTGAAGGCTCTTTGTTGGCATATTGAGGAGAGCCTTGTGGTTATTTTGAGTTCTTTTAGGAATTTAGGCTGTCCATGGTACATGGAGAAGCCTTCGCAAGCACCATATTTCGAAGACATCAATCCTTTCCCTATCGCGCTTTCTCGTAATTTCCGTCTCAGAACCATACAAAAACACCGAAAAGACAAGAGCTTGAACCAAGCACACTTTAGTGGTGCATCGAATACCTTTATTTCTCCAGATCTTGTCAAGGTTAGTCATGGCGCTTTTAGCCACACAGCAGCTACCATCACTGGTTATCAACGATCTAAGGTATACAAACTCCTTGTTGGAAGTACCATGGCCCTGTCCACCACCATTATTTTAGTTTTTGAATGGTTGATCTTAAGACCTAGTGTAGCACTTTCCAGCTTAACTTTCTTCAGTAGACTTGTCATTTCTACTTCATTCGATGCTATTAAAGTTGTATCGTCTGTATATCGCAGGTTATTGATCTTTCTATCACCCGCTGCAACTCTGCCGTTCCAGCCATCCAAGGCCATTCTCATGATGTATTCTCCGAACACATTAAACAGTTTAGGAGACAGAATACACGCTTGGCGTACGCTTCGTTCTGTGTGGAAGATTGCAGGTTTCTTGTTTTCCAGATTTACAAAACTTGAGCCATCAAGGTACAAACTCTGTATAAGAAAAGCAAGGTGTTGCGGAACGTCCATTTCCACAAGCACACGAAACAGTTTTCCACTGTAGGCAGCCAAATGTCTTAGCGTAATCTATAAAGCATAAAAGCAATAGTTTGTTAAGTTCGCACGTTTTTTTGATAAGAATACGAACATTCAAAATCTGTTCACGAGTGCCTTTTTCTACTCCAAATCCGGACTGTAGTGTGTGTGTTCACTCGGTAGCTAGTGGTTTAGAAACGAAGAGACCCAGGTGTTTATAATGCCCAGTAAAAGTGACAAAGTACGGTAGTTTTCACACTTTAATGTACAGCCTTTTTTATGCAATAGAATAACAGCTGACAACTTCAACGCACCCCGATGAGGAACTGGAAGTAAAGTATGAGGATATCTGTCGGGTAATGCAATCTTCCATTACTCATTACACTATTGTCAAGGGAGATTTCAATGCAAGGCCAGGCAAACGTTGCGGTGAGGTGTTGAAAGTGGGGCACTTGGTTGAAGGATTCCGGAACTACCGCGGTCACGTGCTGGCCGACTTCTTGGAGAGGGAAGGTCTGTACACGATGAACTCCTTCTTCAGGAAACGGTAGTATTGGAAATGGTCCTGGAAAAATCCGGACGGTAAAACGAAAAACTCTATCGAGTTTATTCTGTCGACAAAAACTCGAATATTTAATAATGACTCAGTGATCAACTCATTTAACACAGAAAGTGATCACCGAATCCTAAGAGGCACATTAAATCTCAAAGTGGAGTTCGAGAGATATCTACTGATAAAGTCCACGCTCCGCCCAGATACCGCCGAGATCCAATACCCTGAGGACTTTTAACTCGAATTATAAAATCGTTTCGCATACTTGGAGAGCTGCACTGACGTGTATGCTTATAATGACACGTTCGTGGAAACTGTCCGTTCGGCGGGTTCACGCTTCTTTAAACCTAACCGTACTAAAAGAAGGAAAAAAATCTCAGAGCCGACTTTAAGGCCTATGGAGGAAAGACGTAGGATGGCTTCTTCCTATCGGTGGCTTAACAAGCGAATCTCTAAGTCACTGACTTGCGACCTGCGCCGATTTAATACAAATTGCATTAAAGAGACAATCGATCGTAACCAATGCTCTAAAGTTTTCGCTAGAGTTTCTGCTGTTGAGTAGAACCTGGAGACTAAGTTGAAGACTGGGTATAACCGACTCATTACCTCCCGCCCTCAGCTTCTTGCTGCGATAGAAGATAGTATATGATAGAACCCAGTAGAAGAAATATCGACTCATTATACTTCTGAGCCATATATATAAGCTGTTTTCAAGGGTCATAACGAATCGTCCCGAATAGGCCGGATTCAGATAAGGCTTCAGCACCATGGATCACACACATACGCTGCGGCAATTCATACAGAAAACAGAGAAGTACAACTTGCCTCTATGCTTAGCGTTCGTGGACTATGAAAAAATGACTCGGTCGAGTCTTGGGCAGTGATTCAGTCACTCCAGAGGTGTCAAATAGACTATCGATACATCCAAGTGTTGCAGTTGTTGTACGAAAAGACCACTATGACAGTCCGTCTTCAGGACCATTTCTCGAAATCCATCCAGCTGCAGCGAGGTGTCAGGTAAGGCGACGTCATATCGCCGACACTGTTCACAGCTGCGCTGGAAGTCGTGTTCAAGGTTTTGGATTGGGAAGGACTTGGCATCAATATAAAGGGCGAGTACATGACTCACCTTCGATTTGCCGATGATATCGTAGTCATGGCTGAGACCCTGGAAGACTTTGGCAAAATGTCGATGACCTATGTAAAGCATCTCAATGGAGAAGACAAAAATTATGTCAAATGCACATATTCTACCCACGTCAGTTATAATTGCAGGCTCTACACTGTAAGTTTTTGACGAATATATTTACCTGGGACAAATAGTTTAGCTTGGTAAGTCCATCTTCCAGAATGAGGTCAATCGACGACTCCAACTCAGCTGGGCAGCGTTCGCGAGGCTACGCAGTATATTCTCGTCTCAACTACCGCAGTGTCTAAAAACAAAGGTCTTTAATTCGTGCGTGTTGCTATTGATGACTTATGGCATCGAGAGGAGGCCGCTTACAATGGACCGCGTGGAAAGGCTTCAGGTCCTACAGAGAGCAATGGAAAGGGCTATGCTCGGGGTTATCCTGTGTAATTGAATCAGAAATGAGGAGATCGAAGGAGAACTAAGATCACCGACATTGACCAAAAGATTGCTAGCCTCAAGTGGCAATGGGCAGGACACATCGCTCGAAGGACTGTTAGGCGACGGGGCGCTAAGGTTCTCGAATGGCGACCGCGTACTGGTAGACGTAGTGTTGGCAGGCCTCCCACTAGGTGGTCCGATGATCTGGTGAAGGCTACGGAAAGCAACTGAATGCAGGCAGCGCAGGGTCGATCGATGTGGAGATCTTTGGGGGAGGTTTATGTCCAGCAGTGGACGTCTGTCGGCTGATAATGATGAATGTTCTATATAATAACAAATGCTATTAAGTAATGTTGCTATTTACAATAATATTTTACCTTCTTTATGTTAAAAACAAGAGTTGTGAAGATGAGTATGAATAGACAGTTGTTTCTTAACATGATGTTATTATTGTTAACATAATTTGTGTTATCTTTATTTATATAACAACTTTCATCGTTAGGGAAAGCGATTTAAGTACCGGAGGATACATCCAACTGGCACAGGAAATGCTGCACCAGTGGCTCGGTGCTCTAGTGACGCCGCAGTGGTGGAGTGAAGTCCATCTAAACAAGGCTATAGTAGGTTTCCTCGCTGTTGAAATCGCTTATAAGGTATGCTCATATCATTTCCAATATCAATAATATATAAATTTATGCTACTTTATGAAAGGCGATACATAAAGGCGATACATATACAATAATACTGATACTAGTCTGGCGCAGCGACCCAAAGTGAGTCTTGGCCTCCGACACAAGAGACCTCCAGCGTTGTATTGTGCCAGTCCACAGCTTGAAGCTCGACTAGGTTGTCCTCTACGGTATCATTGCAGCGATATCTGGCTAATCGGGGTTTCGAGGAATGCTTTTTTGACGCTACGGTCTTTCATCCTTAGCAAAGTGGCCCATCCTAGCGGAGTGTGTGGGTTTTGGCTTCTCCCATGATGTTCCTGTTAGCCAATCAGCCTCCGTATTTCAATATTATACTGTTTATCTATATATACAGTAAATACGTAGAAGTAGAATGTTCATTTGCAATTACATCTAGTAACAGTTCTGTTTATAATAATCAGCCGATAGTTAGCATATTTATACTTATCATAGAATTTACTATGTCACGTTATTATAGGTAGGATTCGTTATCAACTAGCTTCAGCATCTTTTCGAACTAAAACTCAATAGTTTTACATTGTTTCTTACTATACACAAGTTATTTTATAACATTTTCTATTAAGCAATTTATTAATAAATTTAATCTTATTCGTTTTGACTATAGTAATCTGTAAGAAAACAATAACTTCCCTTAAAATATATATTCACAAGATGTGTAATTTACTTCTACGTCAACATCCTGCCCATTTTGCCGTTTCATAGCATAAAAAAAGAATGATTGAGGTTAGTACTGTAACAAAAACTTAGCGATATATCAAATAATAATAAGCAATAAATTTTCTTTTCAAAACCGATAATATATTGCGGGCATGTTTTTCTGGATGTTTCATCTCCGTTTCATCGGGATCTTGTTAAACCTTCGGTCGTGGCATTACGTGATCAATCAGTTTCGCTGTTTCTTTTTTCCTCACCCCTTCAGTGTCGGATGAGCTTTTGTCTGCAGCCGTCAGTGAAACAATATGAACGGACGGACCATAGACATTGTACACAGTTTTCCTTTTGTTTCACACGATCGTCTAACGGAAATATATTTTTGATACATAAACATATGTTAGTTGTATAGAAAAATATATAAACTCAACTTCAAATAAGATCATATCATATAATCAATTTTTATAACTTTTTTGTTATTCTACGAAGCGACGAGATGAGCGAGACGGTCGGCTGCTGGTAAGTGATACACCTGCCCATAACCTTATGGCGCTAGTTAGGATGAACAGCATCACGTTGTACATGTTTCCTTGAGATTTAAGATGTAAAGTCTCGTTACCCCAGTGATTTACCTAAATGCAACGCTCTTTAAAGTGAAACACAATGAAAGCAATAGAGATCTACCAACAGTTAAATATAAGACTTTAATGAGATGAATCTAGTAAATGATAGTGAGTGATAAATTTAGTGAATGTTTCATAAAATAACAATCATTGGTTATCATTAAAGTAGTCTACAAATGTCGATACGAATAAAATGATTTTGTATTATACTCATTTTCTTTAAGGGTTGTATTTAGATTATTATTAATATTGTGTTTTATTGAGAGCATCAATTAATATGTGTTGTATATTCGCAGATCAATGATGGCTGCGAAATGGAAGGCAAATGGCCAATGACGGTACTGTATTCTTTGTACTACGAATACAGTAAGCGGTACCCTCACTCGAGGATCACGGGAATGAAGCAGGAGACGGTCTGTACGAAGATCGAGCTGCTACTCAGGATGTTCAACTATACATTGGGCGAGAAGATATTCAAAAAGGGACTCAAAATGTTTGTGAATCATAAGTAAGTCAACTTTATATTATGCGAGGTTAAATTGTTTTCATTATGTTCTTTCATCAAACTTAAAACCACAATTAGAAATTCATTAATGCGCAATAACGGTACTCTAGTTAAATTTTAACCACGTTCCCGTTTGAGAGGTTAAAAAAAACTGTACTAATAAAAAAGAAACCTAACTTTCTTTACGCTTGTACAATAAAATCTTTATGAAGGCATCTCGAGTTGGAGTAAAACAGAATGCTATAGTCGTACTTAAGTTGTAGAAAACTTTCAAAGCTAACTTAGTTTTCGTTTGAATCCTTTGCAACTACGTTCAGCGAGGATAGAAATTTGTATTATCTGAAGTAGTTCCTTTTGCAGTAATATGATTGTTTGTCAAACTTTGTTAGTTTCTTATTAATTTTGTAATTTCCGTATTGTGATAGATTTGCGAATTTTTACAATTTCTTTTTGTTTATTTCAATCTTTCAATATTAGTAAACTTCAAACCAAGATCTCACATCCTACGCTATTATAAGATAAAAGATTTGATTTTATTAAATGGTTATAATTTTGGAGGATTTTTATGAAAGTCACTAATCATCATCATCAGCTGATAGACGTCAACTGCTGGACAAGGGCCTCACCCAACGATCTCCACGTCGATTGGTCCCGCATTGCATTCGCAATCCATTGGATTCCCGCGGTTCTCACCAGATCGTCGGTCCACCTTGTGGGAGGCCTCCCAATACTACGTCTACCAGTGCGCCACTCGAGCACTTTACTGCTTCATCGGCCATCGGTTCTTCGAGCAATGTGCCCTGCCCACTGCCATTTAGCCTAGAAATTTTTTGAGCTATGTCGGCGACCTTAGTTCTTCAGCGGATCTCCACATTTCTGATTCGATCATGCAGATAAACTAAGAGCACAGCCCTCTCCATTGCTCTTTGGGTGACTTTCAGTCTTTTTATAAGGCCTGTAGTAAGAGGTCACTTCTCAATAAAAAAATGAAAGTCAATTATGAAGTAGTCCAAATTATACAATTTTATTGTTGTTTCAAGGGCATACGACACATTTAATAGGGAATGCTTCTGGGGATCTTTGAACTTAGCAGCTGTAGATTTGGATGGTAGCGATGTAGATGTTCAAGCAATCGCACAAAGTTGGATAGAAAAAGACAGACTTCCTTTAATAACAGTGAGGAGAAACCACAAAGATCGATCAGCGATTATAACACAGGTAAAACTAGTTAGTCGATATAAGAGGTTAAGCCGATTGTACCAGTTAAATAATCGTGACACTAGATAATACATTTGCTAATCTCCTACTTCTACTTCGGGAAAAGATCTTCTTTTTGTTCATCAGCCGATAAATGTCCACTACTGAACATAGAACTCCCCGAAAGATGTCCAGATCGATCGGTCATGCACTGCTCGCATCGAGCGCCTTTCCGCAACCTTTTGTAGGAGTCCATAAGATTCATCTGGGCCATTTCCCACCACGCTGACTCAATGCGAGTTAGTAGGAGCCAGAGCCTCATTTATTGATTAGCACGGTGCACCACGAGCAGGTGAGGTTGGCTGAAAGATAGTATTAAACCATTTGAAATAACTTACAACAATTGTTTCTTTGATTTGTATAGCGAAAAATTCTAAGTATCAAGAAGCATATATATTCAACAAGTTGAATCGAAAAGTTTTTCACAGAAACTTTATCTACGTGAACGGCCTCACGATGTACCCGGTGGTGATCGTATGTTGTGGTGGATCCCCCTTATTGTGGTTCGCAGAGATAATCTCGATTTCCGCTCAACAATTCCAATCGTGTGGACTAACAATCAGACTCACGAACTTTACGACATGCCTTCTGAGGAGAATTTCATTATACTAAACCCTGAAGAGATTGGTAAGTTGTACAAAAACAATCGTTTCTTAAAAAGGGTTATTTGTGAAATGTTTCTACTACAACAAGAATAAAAAACGCTGAGTGAAAGATTGTCCAATCTGTACTGGGTCCAATAGGTTAAAATGAAAAAAAAAAATAACAATACGAGATAAAAACGTTTATTTTTGTTGACAACAAAAATCCAAATATATCAAAGTTTTCATGTTATTTAAATTTTATGTCCAAAATCAGCAGCCAAATTGTATATCATTCAAATCGCCCGTATGTATTAACCGCGGTGTCACCTCAAATCATCCGCTCGCCTAAATGCCTAAATGTACATATATATTGTCTACATGTAGAAATTTCTAGAGAACACCACTCTAGAAGTTTCCAGAACTACCTTTTTTGATTGAATAGCTATTAATTATCACTGATAACTCAATGTTTACACTCGCCGCCGGCATCGACTTACGACACGAACATTATTGTGTTAAAAGATTTATTGTATAAGCTTCTATATTTTCCAGCACCGTTTCCAGTGAATTACGATGAGGACAATTGGAGCCTTATTGCGGAATTCCTCGATTCTGACGAAAGAGTAAAAATCCCAGAGTTGACTAGGGCGAAGTTACTCCACGACGCTTGGAACCTGGCTTTCGCCGGAGAGTTATCTTTCGCGACCGCGCTTAGTATGACCCAGTTTTTACGATCGGAGGATGCTGATGTAGTTTGGGATCCAGTGTTCACGATGATCGATCATCTAGACAGACATATTTGGGATATTAGGGATAAATTTAACGTTAGTATATTAACAAAAATTTTAATAAGCGGCAATAAAAATAAAACGTCTGTTGATTTTTAGTGTAACATAAGTAAACTAAGTTCAAACGCAGAAACAACGAAGCAAATAATTTAACTTTATGATCCAGGCATACATCAGGAGTTTACTGAGTCCGCTTTATGAAGACCTAATGAAGAATGTTGATGAGCAAGAAACAAGTAGGCGGAAGAATATGCGAAGCCTTTTCAAGACTTTCCTTTGTCAGGCTGGATATAAACCTTGCATAGTTGAAGCGCAGGAACAATACAGCAAATGGATGAAAGCGCAGAATCCCGATGAGGGGAATCCGTAAGTGATTGAGTTCACTTGTAACAGATATTATATTTGATGATGTAAGGTGTCTAAGGCATTTTATTGATTAGGATAAATTATAGTTTGCATAATAATTGGAGGCAAAGCCAAGCACAAAAATCTTTATCAGGAGTGGTGATTTCCAAGTAATATTTGATGGAGTATAATCTCCTTGAAGGGTGATATTTATTGATCTAAATTTATATTTCTTTGTAGAGTTTCCGATATGTATTTCTGTCCTGTATTTCAATGGGGAACGCAAGAGGAATGGGAGTTTGGCCTTCAGAGAGTAATAAATTTTCCACATTCGAGGAAACAGAGCGAAAGGACTTACCTGTTGAAGACATTGGCGGGATGCTTGAAAGATAAAACGAAGATCACGAGGCTGCTGAATATAACACTACTAGAGGAAAACGGCAATTTCACTGAAATGGATTTGTTCTTAATAAATAACATGTTTTCGCACTCACCTCAAGCATATACGACGCTCTTCCATTTTATTGAAGATAATTGGGCTGTGATAAAAGAAAAGTAAGTACTCCTATAATGTGATGAAGAAGGGTGCTTTATAGATAAAGTATTAAAGTTCAAAAATAGAATAAAAATATAGTTAGTAACTAAAACATAAGATTTACTCTTTCTGATAAGTATTTATGTATATATTTTTTTTAATGTTTCCTTTTGAATTATAGATATTACAACAGGACGAATCTGTGGTCGCATCTGATATCAACAGCGACGACCTATTTCACGACAAAATCGGGTCTGGATTTGGTAACTAGGTTGTACGTAGCGCACCAGGGAGAGTTTGGACCCGCGGAACACATAATCGAAAAGTCTATTAGAAACATCAAAGAGGAGTCCAAGTGGACCTCACAGAACGTACCGATAATGGAGCAGTGGCTGGACTCCTACCTCTACAATAACGAAATCGAGGTGGAGCCGATGCTAACAACTTGACACGTTCACGTCCGTTACATGTAAATACTTTATTAAAAACACTCACATAATCTTACTTTAAGTTTTATTTAACATACAATAGTGACTTGGTTTTGTATAATAAACAAGAGATTGTTAGATATATAGTTGCATCTAAGTATATAGAAGTTTTTAATAACATACTATTCATTTAACATGAATTGACTATAGAGTTACTATAGATATTATTCAATGTATAGAGTTCTAAATATAAATAAACGGTTTTTGTATAAGTTTCGTTTTATATGATTTCTTTATATTGGTCTACATTGTTATTTTATAGTGAACAAGGGCTGATAATATTTATTTATTTATTCCTTATTGTATCAAAGAAACCAATTACTCAGAAAGCAATTTCTACCAGACAACCCATTGGAAAAGAAGACATATACTGAAAGCAGAAAAAGAGATCGTCATTCTGATGGTAAATCTCTGTTACCTAAGACCGTCTAGGTAGGTACCACCGCAGCCCCTAATTGGTGGTGCAGTGTATACTATCCTTACAGGCGCCCAAGTTATTATGGGCAGGCGTGTCTCTTACCGTTTACCATACCATATTTTTTTTATTAATAAGGTTAATACCATTGTATATCTAATTAAATGTAAAAAATAAAATAATATATACTAAACATCTCAATTAGGTCGAAGAGAAGATAGCGTCGTAGTATATACAATTTTTGCTTCGAGTCTTTTATCACCAGGCTTGGTATTTAGGCACAAGCTTCCAGGCTACTATCACTGCTTTACCAGTTCAGCACCACCACGTATTTGTGCAGTTGTCACTCGATTTTCACGGAGAGCGTGCTCCTGAATTTATTATCTACAGTGAGTGACAGTTCCAATGAGTGATGTAAATGAGAGACTCTTACGCGCATACATGAGCCTTGCAACCGACGGGAAATCGTATAAAGGGGTTTTAGTATATGCATGTACATGTAATGATATGACATTATTTTTTTTTTTTAAATAGTCATTTTGTAAATAAAAAAAGATGACAATAAGTAGAGGGTATAAGTAAGGGGTAGTAAAAACAAGAAGATATAACAATAAAATAATTTATATCAACATTAGTGAGTTTATTAGAATATAAAGACCTTTCCAAAATGTTAGTATTTGTTATTTTTTATTTAATTAAGCAACGACACGAGCTGGATGTGCACCTGATGGTAAGTGTTCATAACCTGTTCACAACAACGTGGCGCTAATTAAGTTATACTGTACCACATTGCGCTCCTTGTTTGAGATATGAGATGACGAGTCCTGTTACTCACTAATTACACTAGCTACAGCGCCCTTCATACCGGAACACGGTAATGTTTGCATATTGGTGTTTGGCGACGGAATCAACAGAGACATGCAACAGAGACCTGCCACCAGTTAAAAAAAGTGTCCGCTTTGCGACATAAGATATTTTCTCGTCACCCAAATTAATTTATTACCTACAAGGCCCTTCAAACTAGACTATAGTAATGCTTGTAAAGTGCTGTTCGTCGGCTGCTATAGGAGCTGCGGTGGTACCCACCTAGACAGTCTCCAGCAACAAGAATCTGTTGTCATCAAAGAGCATGTAAAAGAAAGGAGTGTATGAAGGTTTAATCAATGTCCTTCAGAGATTTATTCCAGTCTTTTCCTCGTATCGCTACTTGTTTACGCGACACTCGTGTTACATGTGTTATTTAAATTGATTACTAATCGATACAGCTTGACCTTAGTGACGATTGTGATGAACATTTCCGGAGCCGAGAGCTCGACGGATCCTTATCTAGTTTATATCAAGCCCAGCCGCCGACCGCTGTCGTTTCGCGACATTAAAATGCTCCGTCTCTATATTATTTGCTTCAGTAAGTCTAATTTGTTTTTAATTTTACTTACACACAGTAGCGAATTAAAAAAAAAAAATCCTAAGAACAACATCTGTAATATTTATTCTTTATAATAATTATTATAATAAAACTATAGGTTATCTATATCTAAATATATATATAAGTAAGTTTTGTTTGTTCGCCAATCGTGTGAAAACTAGTGAACTATGACATAAATGGTCATAGACTATTTTTTTTTTAATTTCATAGATCCTTCATCATATCATTTCTAATTGACTTTTATAAACATTTTCATTTGGTGTTATTTATGCGGTTGCTATAGTAACGGTTTTCATTTGCGGTCGCATATAAGAGGAACAGCTAGTATATAATACTATTATATATAGCGTTCAGCAACCGCTTTTG
Organism: Ornithoptera priamus; assembly: GCA_029034505.1. Lineage (NCBI taxonomy): Eukaryota > Metazoa > Arthropoda > Insecta > Lepidoptera > Papilionidae > Ornithoptera > Ornithoptera priamus. Next base: position 297,884 of record JARDWD010000221.1, on the reverse strand, counting down.
GTTTAGGTTTATGAGAAATGGTTAAATATATATAATTTATTCTCTTAAACAAATTAGGCTAGAGTATGTCAACTAGGATATTTTGTTTTAACCAGCGAGACGAAGCTGTGGAGCTGCCATGTTATTCGAAGACCTACCACGCCTATGATTAGGGCAGCGTTGATCTTGAAAAAGAGGCCCTGGGAGACCCTCAACTACTTGGTTGACGATCATCAATAAAGATCTAAGGAATAACATATTGACAACTATGACACAAAATAGACATAGATTTAGAAGAGTGATCAGGAGAGCCGATCCCAAGTAAAGATGGGACAAGGTCTTGTAAGAAGAAGAAGATTTTTTAGCTGATGATAAATAATTCTTTATAGGATATTGGGATGGTGGTACCTTTAATAAACCATCATCACCAATAGTCGATAGACAGCTGCTGCTGAAGATAAAGCAATCTCAAGGATCTCCATACTTATCAGTCCAGCGCCGACAGCATTCTGCGTTTTACAGTGACCTTAACAAGGTTCCAGTGAGCATCTTACTAGTAAAATCTTATTTGTAAATTCCAGTATCCATGGCTGCCGCGATGGATGACGGGTCCTGTCCACCAACTTTGTCCGTCAATGTATGCGATGCGCGCTGCGGGCCTAAGAAGCCTTGTATCGATTCCCAACTGTGCTGCCCCACCAGCTGCGGCGGCTCCGTCTGCGTCGATCCCATGACGCAGAGGCATTTCGTCGATCACAGTAACGAGCTTAATTTTCTTACTGCTTAATAGTTAGACAGTGTACTGCAAATTAATACATTAGAGGTCTAATTGCAGCAGACTTATTTTTTTTTTTTTAAATAATATGATGATAAATACTCCAGTCATATGCAGATGACGTTTTCAAGCTGATGATGATGATGATAAAGAATACCCATTACTTGAATAGTTTTTTTCTCGAGATGTACTTTTTCAGTTTTCGAGTGACGAGATGAGCGGGACGTTCATCTGATGGTAAGTGATACGCCTGTCCATAACAACGTGGCGCTATGTAGAATGGTATACACTGCACCACATTGCGCTCATCGCCTGATCCGTAAGATGTTCATTTTCGTTACCCCAGTAATTACACTTGCTACAACACCCTTCAAACCGGAACTTTTTCTGGTAGTATGTGTCTGCACCCTATTGCGCTGGTCGCCTTGAGAAATAAGATATTGAGTATCTTTATCGCAGTAACTACAATAACTACAGCGCCCTTCAAACCGCCTACTGTTTGGCGGCAGAATTAGGCGCTTCGGTGGTACCTACTGTATATTGTAGACATACTTAAGATGTTGGTATGTACATCTTTATTTCGCTATGAGGTTATTGTAGGTATAACTCACCATCAGCCGATAAACGTCCACTGCTGGACAAAGCCCTCCTCTAAAGATCTCCACATCGATCGGTCCTGAGCTGCCCTTATATGGAGGGATTTGGACGATTTCCCACCACGCTAGCCCAATGCGGGTTAGTGGGAACCAGAGCCTCGTTTGTTTATTAGCAGGGTGCACCACGAGCAGGCGAGGTTGGCTTGGATCCCGTTAGCTGTTGACCGGGACCCCTTACACTGTTATAACTAACGCCTCTATAATTTAGTAACAGTCACCAACATTATAGCCTGCTAATCTTGCCATCCTAAAATAAAGGTTACTCTATGTAATACCAATCGTGGCCAGCATGGCAAGTTCAGTTTCCCTGGATTTATACCTTCTTTAGTCGGTTTTTACGGATTGCTGGATATAGTGTGGGAGTGAGGATATTTAACTCATTTTACACATGGAAGCGTAGATATACGAGTAATACAAGATTTTCTTTTCGATCAACAGTAAAGAAGGGCAGCTGCGCGGAGCACCCTGGTGGACCCTGGATGTGCAGCCACACCTGCACCACGGACTCGGACTGCCATCGAATGCTGAAGTGCTGTACCAACAGGTGCGGTGTGTTGACCTGCCAGCAGCCTAGATTCCACCCCAACGCTGAAGCCCGTGAGATGGAACCATACGACGATTGATATAAATGGCGGTAGAGTTTTTTCTACCGTCCATTGCGTGCTTTAAATGTATCTAAGATAGGCATTAACTTATAATATCTAAAACAAAATATAATAGTTAAGTATTTTCTTTATTGTCTATGGATTCGGATAATTTAACTATTTTTTTTTTAGTAAATAGGAGAATGTTATGTCAAGTTAAACCTAACATAGGTTGTCAGCACTAGCTGTTATAATATATGCGTTATATATATGTAAATAAATAATAAATAAAAGGAGGTAGTATAGGAGGTAATTTGTTTTTAACTTGGTGGTAGCAGTAATGAGATATATTGATATAATGAATTACTTATGTATAATGCTTTACATAAGTAATTTCACTAGATACATCTTCCTTGATGAGCAATGATTCCCACACTACTGTTTGATGCCCGGAATAAACGCTGGGATGGCACCTACTTAGGCGATCACCGAAGATAGAGATCTATCATTACCTATCCCACACTTACGTCGCAGACATGGCACCTGAACATCGGGGTGGTCCACCGATTCAAAGTAGCACAGAGAGGGATGGCGAGTGATATGCTTGGCATTTCTCTGAGGGACAAAATCCGGAAACAAAAAATTCTTCGGAGAACTAAACTTGTCGATGCAGCTCTCAAAATCTGCAAGCTGAAGTGGCAGTGGGCCGGCCATGTCTGTCGTGTCAGTGACGGCCGATGAGAGAGGATGGCAGAAGTGTAGGGCCCCGTCTCTCCAGATGCACCGACGACGACATCATCAGGGCTGTCGGAAGAGAGTGGATGCGAGAAGCTGATGATCTCAATTGTGGATAAACAAAGGCTGATAATGATGATGACGATGATTTGTAACATAAAGTATATATGCGATATTATTCGTGGATTACAAGCACTCCATATAAGTACTTCAAGAGAAATATGTTTCGTATCTTTAAGAAGAAACATCTCAAAGTTTCTATCAGGGCTGTTCTTTAAGAAGTTGAACAGCTGTCTTGACGATATAAAAACTTTCAAGATTTTCTTAAACAAATTACCGAAGGCGTTTGAGGGTTTGAAATACACCGAAGAGGATAAAAAGCGTGTTTTAGTACTGGTTGTAAGCACACTTTTACTGGTTGGTATTGCTACGTTCCGGTTTAAAGAGGGTTACTGCTAGTGAAATTACTGTAGTATAACGAGACATATCTAAAGGTGATGAGCTCAATGTGGAGCTGTGTATATCCTAACTTGAACACGTTGACCATTAGATGAACGTTCTGTTCGTTAAATAAAAAAAAATTAACTTCTTCAACACAGCTTCAGGTCGTAATCATCTCTACTGATGAACGTCCAATGCCGACATAGGTCTCTTGTCTAGATCTCCATAATTAAAAACTTATAATTGTTAAATATTTTGTGGTTTTGTAACATATTTTTAAAAATATGGTTTATCTATAAATCTACTTGGCAACTTGTACTTGGTCAGCTTTTTATCCAACTGGAGTAGACTCTTTAGTTTTGAAAGAAAGAAGCAGCGGGAACAATGAGAATTCTATTTATTTACTACTACCCTCGTCCGCATTTAAACAAAACTATATCCCAGAAGTTTCCCAATTTTATTTATGTATCCGTGTGGGAAATGTAATGGAGTATTCCCACTCCCACACTACCTCTTGTCGTCAAAACAAGGGACTAGTAATACCAAGAAAATATCAGCTGTGCTTCCTGTAATGATTACAAGCAAGACCTCCTACATCTAATTCCTCTATTCTGTATCAGAGATCCATAATCTGAAATGATTGACGATGATGTTTGGACGCGTTCATGCCAACCCAGCAATATTTCTTTCTCATCCTCATTATCAGAGATAACTTATAAAAATGGCCGATCTTTTTTAGAATATCCAATTAATATTTATAGCTGCGGGGGAGTCTCCATTATTCATCGGTAATGTAAAAAAAACCACAGAGTCTGAAATTCAGCGCGCCAATTGGGAACCGTGAAAAATTACTCTGTACAATTAAACTTCTTTTTATATATAACTATACTATATACATTTTTTTATATAACCACTTATTAATTGTTGACTTTTTTATCACACTTTCCTTATAGTTTACTTTTTAAAGGACGAGAGGAGATATCCGTTTAATGTGGCGCTTGTTAGGATGATACACATCACCACTTTGTACTTCTCGTCTCGATTTAAGAATTTAAGTATAGTTATCTCAGTTACACAGTAATGTTTGCAAACTGCTATTTTGCTGCAGAGATAGGACCTGCAGTGGTACCTATGGTCTCTCGAAATAAAGATATACCACCACCAGTACTAAATGCAGTATGGTATAAATTCTGATCGTTCTATATACTACCACTGTAGTCGACACTGCCTTCTACTTGTAACCTTTTTAGTTTCAAAGGTTTTTGTTCTGGAGCCACATAATATGGAGTTTGTCTGGTGTTAAGGTTCTTCTCGCCCTTATATTGTAAATCTGCCATCATAACTGCATTGTTGTTTCAGCTGTAAGCATATAGTAGTTAGTGTTATCTAGGACAGTAACTCCGCAATCGTAGACCTCACATCTTAATACTATGTTAAATTAAGGATAAAGGTTTTTTTTTATTTTACTAATTATTGAGACGAACGGGATTCATCTGATAGTAAGTGATCCGTCTACTCATAACATCGTGGTCCTGGTTAAGATATTATACCACCACATCGCGCTCGTCGCCTTGAAACATACGATATTCAGTTTCGATACCCCAGTAATTTCACTAGCTACAACGCACTTCAAACCGAAACGGGGTGATGTGATCACCTTACTGTTTTTCAGTAAAGATAAGCACTGCGGTGATGCCTAGACGGTATACGCGAAACAGAGATCTACCACCAGCAAACAAGGTTAAGCCATCGTAGGGTTGTTTATTACCTTCATAAACTGATTTAATTTTTTACTCCTGTAGTTTCTCTCTGTCTGCCTGTGTCAGACATTAGTGTGCTGGTGAAGATTACACTGTAATCAATATGGAAGCAGTTTTCGATTCACACGTCGGCGTCTAATCTAGGTCGAGGAGGTTTCGATCAGAGCGGATCGGAGACGCGCGGAATTCAATCGTTGCTCTATGAAAATAAACATAGGGATACCCTCGACGGATGTAATATTTGTGAATCTCCTAGCTTATTGACGATAGAGTCTTACAAAGTTCATAAGAGAAGGCAATTCCTGCTTAAACTCTTATGTTTGTTTCTTATTAATTTACAGCTTCTCTCTGTTGCTAAGATATGTTATTCATATACAGCTTATGTGTGTCAGTTTGTCGCCGACAGCTCATTGGTTTGTTGCGTAACAGTGTCAGCCAATGGGGTGGCAGCTTAAGTGTGTGTCAGTTTGTCGCCGACAGCTCATTGGTTTGTTGCGTAACAGTGTCAGCCAATGGGGTGGCAGCTTAAGTGTGTGTCAGTTTGTCGCCGATAGCTCATTGGTTTGTTGCGTAACAGTGACAGCCAATGAGGTGGCAGCTTAAGTGTGTGTCAGTTTGTCGCTGACAGCTTATTGGTTTGTTGCGTAACAGTGATAGCCAATGCAGTGAAGTTGGCGCGCAATTCAAATACTCCATATACACTGATACCGTGCATGCAATTATCATTGTTAAATACAATTACCATAACAATTAAACATTGATACTAATTAGAAGATTTCAATGTAACTAGAACAACAGTCAATTCTGTTGACTACCGTGCTTTTACTAGTCAATAATAATCAATCGTCAAGACAGCAATGATTGGTTGTATGATTGCGATTTGATTCTGGACAAGCAATCATGTTTAAAACTGTATATACATAATTAAAGTAATTTTGGACTAGTCCTCGATGACAATACTACCTGGTGTGATGGTAATCGGCGATTAGGCATAGTGGTAAAGACAAATAGCCTATTTACTTTTCTCTTAAAGATATCCACGTGGCACCATCGCCTTCATATTGAGGGTAGGCCTGTGCACCAACAATGGGGACATAAATTGGCTGCTGAAGAAAAAAAATGGGTCGGCACAAAGTTTGTTGCAAAAGCCTTAGAATCGGTAAAAACGGAAGTTATATTTCAACATCCGCTGTTGGAATAGCATTCGTCGGATGTAAAACATGAAAAATCTTTAAAAATTCATTTAAACCCCGCATTTGCAGTTCGCATTGCAGAGTTGCATTTTTAAAACCTTGCAACGCAGTATTCCGAGGGTAGACTTGTGTTAAATAACGTTGTGGTAAACAAAAGCATAAACAATTTGTTTTAATGATTGGGATGGTGATGATCAAAAGGGTAATATTTATAATATAGTTACGAGTTGACGTTCGTTTCATTGTAATAACACCCCTGCCCATAACCAAACCGATCTAGTTATTATGACATAGACAGCATCACATCATCCTCCACGGTTTGAGAGATAAAATGTTAAGTCACTAATTTGACTAGCTATAGCGCCATTCAAACCGGAACACAGTAATGTATGCACACTAATGATTAGCTGCAGTAATAGGACCTGCGGTGGTATCTACTTAGACGGTCCATTATTATTATAGATTTGGTACAAGTTGAAAAAGATGAATTAGTAAAATTTCAAAATCATTTGGAAAGACCTTTATCTGGTGGATAAGTTAAGATGTAACCCATGAAAAGAAGATGGACCCAAGATGGAGACACCAGCTTTTGTTGTAAACTTCACCAATGTACTGGCACAATATGACAACATTTTTTAGGGAAGCTCACGTAAACAACTATGTACGTTGCTAGAGGACATCTGAAGGTCAGATGAATTGGAAATCAAGTAACATGTTCTCCAGAAGAAGATTAAATTTATCATTTGGTACATTCCCTGTCTCCCACATGACCGCGTATTACCGGTATAAAGAAAGCAACGTGAACAGACAAGCGTTTCCGCTATAAATATGTCAAGGGATGATATAGCGTCTTCTTTATACTGTATCTTATAAAAGCTAACCGGATATATATACATTGAAGTAGTATTCTTTTTCTTTTTCACTTTTTGTTTCAGTTTCTCACGGTGATCCTTTCATCTTACAGTAAGACAGTGGTCGTGTAAATATTTTAATAAATAATTCCTCTCAAAGGGTGGTTTTCATTAATTTTCTATTTATATATCGCTTGCTTTGTTGTGAGAAAGTATTTATCAAATCAATGACTATAATAACAGCTAGTTTCATTGAACGGTATCGAGTATTTAATATGTATATTAAAAACAGTTGTTTGTACAACACTATTACGTACATTTAAGTGTTAATGGTGATTTTTTATTATTTTCCTTTATGCTATAAATAAACAAAACTTTGAATTATTAAAATTACGCATAACTTATACAACACTTGTATTTATTATGATGTTTAAAATTTTTATATTAGCTAGTATTTTCTTTACTTAAGTAGTATTAGACTTGTACTATCTGTCTTCTGCTTCGGGTGATGGTTTATCGAGATCAGGCTTCTGGCAGGTGAGGGCTCCGCATCGGTTGGCGCAGCACTTTAGTGCTCGGGGACAGTCCGAGTCGCTGGTGCAGGTGTGGCTGCACACCCAAGGCCCGTGGGGGTAGTATGGACATGTGCCATTTTTCACTGTAATTAAAAGCCAGACAATAATCACATTTTACGCTAAAATTTTAGTTATAAAAAAATTATTTTTTCATATAAATGAAGTGTCCTTTTTATTTATATATTACTAGTTAATCTTTTACGAGTATTTCTCACAAAGTTCGTCGTCTTCTAAAGTGATACCGAATAGAAACCCGTTCAATTTTAAATACTTTTCAAGCGAATCTCTAGTTATTTTATTAAAATAAAAATATCCTATGTTACGTCTTACATCTTAAGGTATTTACCAGAACAAGGCCCGTTAAAATCAGATCTGACGTACAAAAGAAAAAAAGATTTATTTCTTAATATTAGTATCGTTTAAAACATTTATATGGATTAAGTATAAGCGGTTATTGATAATACGAAGAATAATATACGAGTATATATACTAGCTGTTCCCCAGCTGCTCTGCTGGCTGTAAAATAAAATTAGACTTGAAATGAAAAAATCATTAGCTTATGATTATCATCAGTTAGACGTCCACTGCTCGATATAAGCCTCCCCCAAGGATCTCTACATAGATCGGTCTTCCTGCGACCTTCACTAGATATTCGGATATATGAAATATCGGATATATACCGGAAATAGCCTATAATCATCTACAAATTACTCCGCGTCGAATGTTCATATTCCCGTGTCGATACGTTCACTAATTTTCGCGTGATTGGTTAACAAACAATACCAATTCTCCTTATATATATATATATATATATATATAGATAACTAATTTATTTATCTCATGCTTACTGACCTCGAGTAACGAAGTGCCTTTGTGTCATTGGGTCGACGCACATCGCACCGCCGCAAGCGGTGGGGCAGCATATCTTGGTGCCGGCGCACGGCTCGCTGGGTCCGCACACCGCCTCACATATGTCCACGGATAGTGTGGGGGGGCATGACCCTGGAGCGCCCACCACCACTGTCAAAGTCGCTGCTGGAAGTAGTAGTATACAGACATATTAATGATTGTTTCTATATAACGAAACAATCAGACGAGCGAGGCGTGCGATGATATATATATATATATATACTGCGCCATTTTGTGCTCGTCTCTTCAGACATAAGATGTTGAGCCTCGTTACTACAGTATTTACGCTAGCTACAGCGTCCTTCAAACCGATACACAGTAACTTTTGCACACTACTGTTTATGGGCTGTAATAGAAGTTGCAGTAGTACTTACCCAGACGATCTCCGGCAACAGACACATATTACCAGAAAATGTTCCGGTTTGAAGGGCGTTGTAGCCAGTGTAATTACTGGGGTAACGAAACTCAACATCTTCTGGATCAGGCGACGAGCGCAATGTGGTGTGGTATATACCATCATAACTAGCGCTACGTTGTTATGGGCAGGCGTATCGCTTACCATCAGGTGAATGTTTTGCTCATCTCTTAAAAAAAAAGAATAATTACAACAAAAGACTACTTAATGAATAGTTTGATTAAAGATGACGACATTGGTGTTAATAAGGTTACCATTAGAGAGAATACAATGATAAGAGGATTTCATCAGCATCATGATTTCAACCGATAGACGTCCACTGCTGGACAAAGGCTTCCCTCATAGATCTCCACATAGAAGAGTTCATTGAGAGGAATTGGGCCTTAGCCGACCACGCTGGCCCAGTGCGGGTTGGTGGGTGGTCAAAGCCTCGTTTGTTATTCAGCAGGGTACACCACGTGCAGGTGAGGTTGACTTGAGCTCTGTAAGATATCGGGTGGAACCCCTTTCACCTTAAGGGAGGATTATTATATTGTAATTCAGTTTTATCACTACTTTAGGGAGAAAAATTATTTATGAATTTAATGTTCAACAATTTTGTCGCTATATGTTCAGAACTTAAATAGGAAGGTAGGTAAAGGGAGTTATATGATTGTAAGAGGTTTAATCGTGTGCCGACTTACTGGTGATCTTGTTACTGCAGTAATTTAAGTAGGAAACAACAATTAGAACACGTTAATGTTTATATTAAAACGACTATCATATGAAAACTTTTAGAAGCGATTTATGAACTTCTAATAGTTGTTTCATGCCTGCGGTTGCGACGCGCGGCTCTATTGCTACCTCCTCATTCATTTCTCTCCCACCCTTCCTCCCCTATCAATTTAGCGAGTGCATTAACTCACCAGCAAATAATACGCGGTAGCTCAGCATCTCACCCTCACGCCGGCGCGTTCCGTTTACACTCGGGCCCCGCTTTGATTCCGGCGCGCTGCGACAATAATGAGCGTCTTGACACAAATAATGTGATACACACAGCTCTAGCGTTTGTCGAACCGTTTATTATATATTATTTATTAATTTTTTATTCCAATATTTTAGAAAGTAACAAAAGTGACTTGGTGGTCGATTGCCGTTGCCAGATATAGTTTACGGTACCAACACAGCATCATTTTGTGCTATCAAACATCACACAAGGACTACTGTTCTACAAACTGTGTTTGGCTAAAGGCTCTGGATGTTTAAAAAAATCGTGACAAGAGTATGAAAGCTACGATAACTTAAACAGGTACAAACATAGCTGGTCTTCGGCCGTAATGGTGCTGGAGACAGTGTAACACTATCGCTGGTTATTACAGAAAATCGTTATAGAGGCCGAGGTTGTATTCCTAATGGAGATCCGTAAGCTCTTTAAATGCTGAGGACGATCATCGAGGAGGTTTTATGGGTAAATTTTCCACATAACTTCTCTTAAAATGATAATGTACCTTTCTGATTTCCCCTGAGACAAAATATTTGGATGTAAATAAAAACGTTATATAGACTGTTACTTTGGGAGTTTGAAATTAAATTTAGGTCACCGAATCATCGTCATCGTTATTAACCTTTGTTTATCCACTGTTGGATATAGGTCTATCCCAATGTCTTCCGCCAAATGTTATAAGTTTTTTTCTATAATTTAAAAAAGACTGAGATCTCTAAATTGGCCCTGCCATACGTAGGCGAACACAAGACACTCTTTTCTTGGTGTTTTTCCTCTTCGCGGGATGTTCTTCCCAATACATATTAAAATTCGGAATCGAATCTCGGGACTAGTAACCTTCTCTCACAAAGAATTCAGCCATTTTTCCATCACGTTGGCCAAGAGCAGAACGGAAAATGGCGCAAGTCCACGAAAGCTATCGTCTTGGAATAACTCAAAATGTTTCTTTGGATATTTATTTCAGAGGCATCCATTTAGTTGGAATCGAACCTGTTCCTTTAAAAGATGTTAAAGCTTAGCAAACTGAGCTATTATTATTCTGGAACGGAATTGTGATGGAAAGTGAATGTGGCGGTGTGTATCGCGCGTTAATGTCACGCAGATAACTCCGAGATGACGCCGCACAACCCCTCCGCGCCTGTCGCTCTCCACCCTCCCCCGCCGGCAGGGATCCGCATCAAATTGTAGTACAATCGGAGAGCTCGTCCCGGAGCGTAAAGCACTGACAGTCGGCACACATACGCACGGTTATGTCTCACAAATAAAATATATTAAAATTATTGATTTAACTTAAAGGATTCTTGAGACTGTGCAGCATCCTGTCCTTCCAGCTGTCACGGCGTCTGAAGAGAAAAGTCTTTAATTTATGTGTGTTGCCAGCGATGACAAAAGGGACTAAGATTTGGGCATTTGCAACGGGTGGCAACAATTATGGTCACCGGCTTAGCCTAAAAGATTATTTGGACTAAATTAGTAATAGGCAGGGCATATTTCGAAGGACTGAAGACCGATGGGGATAGGATGGGGGTGGATATAGTGTTGGGGGACCCTTCTAACAGATGGACTGACGACCTGGTAAACGTAGTGGAAAACTGCTAGATGCGATCAGCTCAGAACCAAATGGTGTGGAAATCTATGACTAAGGTCTATGTTCCGCAGTACATTTCTTTTGGCTGATGTTAATATTTTATCTCCATCCTCACGTCTGATTCTGGATATAGAAATGTTTGTAGGTTTGACACCTTTAAAGCCTTTACATGGGCTCCACTTCGAGATGAAGTCCTGTTAAATTATCTTGTGGACATGGCGTGGTTTTAGCTATAAAGAATCTAGTATAACCCTTTTGTTGACTTCCATGTATATATACGGTAGTTTATATATATCATCATCATTTCCTTCAGCCGATAGGCGTCCACAGCTGGACATAGGCCATATGCTGTTTATATATATAATTATATAAGTATGGATAACATGCCTATATAATGAACAGGCTGTGGATTTTTGGACTAAAAGGTTACCTTTGGGACTAATATATACTTTCAGGATAAAAATGGTTCCGCTACTTGATTAAAAAGTATAAATTAAAAATTGAGATTTCTGGGATAAACAGAAATATCAGTATTATCGGCTAATAGACGTCCATCGCTGGACATAGGCCTCCTCTAAAGATTTAAACAGGGTTCATTGAGAGGTATTGGGCCTTAGTCCAACATGCTGGTCCAGTGCGATTTGGTGGCAGATGAAGTTGACATGGACTCCGTAAGATATTGGGCGGAACCCCATAAAACCCTAACAGAAATATAGTATAATAAAACGGTGTATCCTAAGTGTCCGAATATTACATGTTGCTTTTCGACATTCGACTCTTCAGATGACCTTCCGATATATTTCAAAGTCATTATCTATATTGTAATGTTTAATAAAACTTACTCAGACTCTGGACGTTTTCATAAGGATAGAGCCGAAACATTCTCTAGATCCTTTAAGCCGGCTAAGTGTGATTTGACGAATGTCACGAAGGACAAGCCCTGTAAATCCCGATGTCTTCTGTCACCGAAAGTAAAAGCTCAGTGGGGATCAAACCTACACATCTTCGAGAGTTATTCGCAAAGATAAATCTCATTTACAACTGATCTGTCAGCGGTAATATCAGAAATCACGGCATTTGAATATTACGGGTGAAAGGTTATCAGGGAAGATGACTGCGGTATATATATCATCATCGTCAGCATCATTTCGAAGCAATGTCGTTTGTAGTAGTAGATATATAATTTTTTTTTGTTTCGTATATGTTAAATTTACTCTTTAATATTTTTACTATCTAGAATTTACACTTAATCCTAAACAGACTTTTCGAAAAAAAAAAAATTTCTGGATAATAATTTCTCATAAACGAGGTATATGGGGTCCCACACAACAATTCACGGGTCCCAAGTATACCTCACCTGTTCGTGGTGTACCCTGCTAATCAACAAACGAGGCTCTGGCTCCTACCAGCCTGCTTTTGGCCAGCGTGGTGGGTAATGGCCCTAGTCCCCCCGTATGAATCCCTACAAATGTGAAGATCTTCTGGGGAGGTATATATCCTGCAGTGACCGTCTATGGACTGATGATGATGATGGGAATATTTCTGACAACAATGAAAATAAGTTTACGCTTCTTATGACTCTCTTCAAGGCGTTGAGGTCAACTAGCTTTGCATTAGGGAAGTCCTCGGTTCGATTCCAGAGTTGCATACGATTTTTAGGGAGGGATAGAAGTTTTACGCACTCACCAGTTTCACTACCACTAGCATATTTTATGTCTGGGTCATAATAGCTTCGCCGTGTACCGGACTACCAACATACGAAAGCTGAAATTTTCTTATCGCCCGTTTCTATCTGTCACTCAGCATCACGTGATGTTGAGATCAAGTGTTAACTCATTTAATAAAGACGACATTAAACCTTTACTGCGAGGTAACGCGTTTAAAATATTATCTTGTAAGTTCTATAATGCAAGATATGGAAGTAGAAGTAAGTAAAGCTATTGTGCAGAGATAGCTTGTTGTATCGCTCTGAATAAGCTATCTTAAGTGAGAGCATAAGTGAGAAACTTGACGACGGGTCTCTCCAGCGAAACACAAATGACTTGCCACTAGAACATCTAGAAATTACGTTCCCTTAACACGATAAAACTCCGGTAAATATTTTTCCAATACTTTCAATGACGGAAGTCCCTCATTTCGCTTCCGCGGCGGAGGCGACGAGCCGAAGGTGTTTCTTCGTATCTATTTTTATGAATACAGGTAAAAAATTTTTTTCTTGTACTTTATCAATAGAACCTTATTTTACGGGTCCTTTCGCATTTGTTTCATTATTTATTACCCCGGCGCTTAGGTAGATTTTCAGCAGCCACGGTCACCGGAAGACTAGCTGACGGATCTAAGTTTATAATCATCACGGAGTAGCTGCAGCTCTTTAATTATTGTTCAAGGTCTGATCTTTCCAGAATAAGCTGTGTGTCTTCTGGTGATATGTTTGGTGTATCAGAAGCCAAGACCTAACCAGGTTATTACAATCGGGTTGTATAAATTTCAACAGCCTTTGAATAACTTTTGTCTGGAATGATGATGTGATTTTCAGCATCGGTCTGTCTAGATATTATCCTTATATTGTCATCTGCTGCCTGTATCAGGATTGTAGTGTTTCGACTTAGTTCAATGATATAGTTTTAGTCCTGGTAATGGAGACTTACCACCAGTAATTATCTATTTGGATTAATCTCCGTACGGTTTCCTCTCGACAGCTCAGTGATTGCGGTGCAGCGCTGAATTGCTTGCCTGATGCAAACGATTGCTGTCTTCCTGTAACATAATTGAAGATAGATGAGGTAATGGCTTTGAGATGGCTTTGGATATCAGACAGATGTAATAATAAATAATGTAGATTATGTTTGCTCATTTCATGAAACTGATGATCATTCGGTTCTTGCAGTAATTTTGCTGTGGGTAGGTCTCGGGGATGGCTGATACTTTGCAGACGGTGTCCTGCCAGTAAACATTTACGAGTACATACACTTTGCATATTTGCAAATGGATGGTAATCTTCTTCTTCTTCATCGGTATCACTCTTGACAGAGTGGTCGTGATCATTACTTTAGGTGTTGGTCGCAAGCTTAACAATACGTCGCCATTCCTCTCTGATGGCCGCCTTCCTAGTGCATTCATATAGTGGTAACGATGATGAAATTGATACACTGCATTCACCTGACGGTAACTTAAAGCAAATAAGAGTAACAGAGGAAATGTCTATTAAAAAACTGTTTACAAGTAGTAATTTTTATGATCAACAAAATAATCTTTTTAGATCGTTGATAAATGGTCTTAAACCATATCATGATTAGCCGATACACGTCCATTGCTAGACGTAGGACTCCCTCAAAGATCTCCACATCGAAGAGTTCATTGAGAGGCATTGGGCCTTAGCTCACCACGCTGGCCCAGTGCAGGTTGGTGGGTGGACTAGAGCCTCGTCTGATGTTCAGTAGGGTGACTCCGTGTAGGTGAGATTGACATGGGCTCCGTAAGATGTTGGGCGGAACCCCTTAAACCTCACACACATATATATATATATATATATATATATTATATACACACATATATATACACATGATGACACACACACACACATATATATATATATATACACATATATTTGTATAAAAAATAATAGAAATTTATTCTTACCATCGCTTTCTTAAGTAGACAATAGTAAAGTAGACGATCGTTTCCGATTACAGATTGAGGTTATAAAACAAGATTTGAATTAAAAAAAAAATTAGAAAAGTTTGTTTTCTACTTTATTATTTCTATAAAATATTCTATTAAGTTAGCAGATGGTTGCTAAGTTATAAACTTTTAAATTGAATTTAGAAACAATAAGTTTTGCGAATTTAAATATAATGGTAAGGGGATCCCGAGTTGGGGATGGTACATAATTTATAACAAGATAATGATAAATTAATGAGCGAATACTTCGACTATTCTTTTTTTACAAAGCGACGAGACCAGCGGGTCGATCACCTGATTTTAAGTGATACGTTTGCCCGTAACAACGCCAACGTGGCGCTAGTTAGAATGGATATATTCCACCATATTGACGTACGATGGGACGTAAAGTGTTGAGTCTCGTTACTCCAGTAGTTACACTAGCTACAGCGCTCTTCAAACCGGAAGACGTTTGCACTGTACTGTTTGTCAGCAGCAATAAGCGCTGCAGTAGTACCAACCTAGATGGTATCCAGCAATACTTTTTATAATCAAGAACTATTTTTTTTTAATTCTAGATATGTGAATCTGTTGTTTTCTCTTTCTAAATGAATATGTGATTCTGGATGGTACAGAATTTGTTATTTAAGTCCTCAAGTATCGAAAGTAACAAGAAAAAAAGCGGGAGGGTTGCAACTCGGGGAAGCAAATGAAATCTAAATACTTTGTTCGTAAAGTGTGCCAATCCGCTCCAGGGTCAATAACTTGGGGATGAGGACTCTTGAGGCCTCGTTGAGCTGATCGACAATGCGCGCAATAAACCTGCCTGCTGTCCGGAGGCAGTAACCTCATTTACTTGGTACTTGCGAAACTCAAAGCCACGGCGTCTTGGTGGAACTTTTTTTAATACCACCAGGTTTTAGAAACTAGTTTCCCAAATACTTTTAATTATTTGCAATACTCTCCACTAAGTCAAATAAACCTGTAAAATTAAGAAGTAGGAAGAAATAAGAGAGATGAGAGAAAAAAGGAGGGGGAAAAAGAATCAGCTTCGCTATAGGTATCAACAGTAGAAACGTTGGGTTGTGGTCGAATTATGAGACCTATTGTCTTCAGTGATCTCCTGTATTCTTGCCTCATCTTCGGTTCTTGGTCTTGCCTGATGATACTCTCCAGATGGTACCTTGAATTGCTGGTGATCTTCAGCTCCGTACTTCACTACTCGAGAATTCTATTGAGCCAACATCTAGTCCCTCCAGCTGCGCCCTGCCCGTTGCGGAGTAAGTTTTAGGGTGTCTGTTGTTTATATACAAATATATAAACATATAAGTATATAATACAAGATATACGGTTGTGTATGTGTTTGTGTGTTTGTTTTGTTTTATATTTTATAATGAAACTAATAGAGCCATTTATCAAAAAAAAAGTACACTCAGTTATAGGGGACGGGCTCGCCAAGTTAAAAAGGTATTCGACATATTTAAATGGAGGAGTGAGGGTTTAATGTAAACAGAGTAATGGTAAACTGATTCTAGTCGACTTAAATGTATGCTATCAATCAAGCGGTATTCAAATATTGACGGTAATATAGCGACGTGCGGAACCCGGGCGACGGACGTACGCGATTTTTTTTTTATGTTTTACTTGTCTTCAATACGCTTTGCTGGCTGTAATATAGAATTAGATTTGAAATATGCAAGAAATATTACCATCAGCATCATCATCAGTCGATAGACGTCTACTGCTTGACATAGGCCTCCACTCAAAAATCTACAGTTTGTAGGGGTTCATGTGGGGGGATTTGAGCTATTTCTCACTACGCTGACACAATGCGGATTGATGAGCGCCAGATCTTCGTTTGTTGATTAGCAGGGTGCACCACGAGCAGGTGAGGTTGGCTTGGTTCCCGTGAGTAATTGTGCGGGATCCCTTACTTCCTTGTAAGGATGTGATATCTCATCATCAAGCGATAGACGGCCATTGCTGGATTAGTGCTGCGCTGCCCGCATCCAGCGGCCTTATATCCTGATCCTATAGCAACTCTGATCACTGGGTTGGTAGATGTAAGTTAGAAAGATTTCTCATTGTCACTTAAACTTACTGAAAGTTCCATTACTTTGAAAGTGTGACGACGACGCAAGAGGATTAATGGATCGGATCAACTACCGGGGTATGTTTCGAAGTACCGTACCTACTTACTAGTATGTAGTAGGACTAATACTAGTAGTAGGTCTCTGTTGCTGGAGACCGTCCAGGTAGGTACCACAGCAGTGCCTATTGCAGCTGACGAACAGCAGTGTGCAAACTTTACTGTGTTCCAGTTTGAAGGGCGCTGTATCTAGTGTAATTACTGGGGTAACGAGACTCAAAATCTTATGTCTCAGGCGATGAGCGCAATGCGGCGCAGTGTGTATCATTCTAACTATCGCCATGTTGTTATGGCGTATCACTTAGTATCAGGTGTATGTACCGCTAGCTTCGTCATTTCTGATTTAATAAAAAAAGGTATTTTTATATAACTCAACACTATTAATATTATTTTTACCTTGTTTTAGTTCAACAGCGACGAGACAAGTGAGATAGTCAGTCACCTGATGGTGAGTAAGTCACCTGCTAAAATGTTTCTCTGGTTAGGATGACATACATTGCGCTTATCGCCTCGAGATATCAGACGTCATGCCATGTAAGCTAGTAAAAATATCCTGGTATTAATTTCAGATATTAATTAATACAATGCCTTTAAGTGCGTGTTGCCAGTGATGCCCTACGATTCCGAAACTTGGTCACTATGAGCCTCATAAGAAAGCTGAGAGTCACACAGCGGGCGATGAAGAGGATGCTTAGAGTATATCTGGTTGATCAAATGAGAAATGAGGAGATCCACAGAAGTACCAGGGTTACCAACATAGCTCTACGAATCGCTACGGGTAAAGTGGCAATGAGCGGGGCACGAAGCTCGTAGAATCGATGCATGTTGGGGTCTTTAATCCTGGAATGGGCAGCGTTGGCAGACCCCTCCCTTAGGTGGACATGGGACATAAGAAGAATCGCCGCTGGATTCAAACAGTGCAAGACCGTTCTTTGTGGAACTCATTACAAGAAACCTATGTCCAGCAGTGGACATCCATCAGTGGAAATTATGATGATGATGATTCACAACTTTTTAAACATATGAGGAAAAGAGAAAGTATGATATATGTGTATCGTGTGAGGCTGCGAAGGGTACATTATATGAGCAATTTAAATTCTAAAGCAACTATTAAGATAAATCAAATTCTCATTACAACCCCTCACGACGAGAGGTATATGTACATAGCTGATTAAAGGGTGAAACGGTGTGCCTTAGTTCACGGGTTATCTGATCATTGGCAAAGTCATTATCAGACACTTGCTGACTCCCGAAATTAGCGGTTATGGCGTTTGTTCAGGATTTGAATTTTATCAAAAATGTTATAAGGCGTTCTTTGCAAAATGAGGTTGTATACTTGGAGCCATGATGGTCAGGTAAGCATTATACGTCTTGCCGGTGGCGTTAGGGCCCATTGAACCTAATCTTCCGATAGATAGCTTCGCGAGGAAACCGACATGATCCAGCAGCTCTCGTTGACATATGATACAACTCGCACTTTTTATTGGTCTTCTTAAAGCGCCTCTCCAACTAGTGAAGGTTAGCGATCAGCGTGGTACAGTCCTTTCTATGTCAACAATTCGGACGCTCCAGATATGCTAGTCGATTTTCTGATATTCCTCAACCATGACTTATTCCTTCCTTTATTGCTGGTAGGTCTCTATTGTCCGAGACCATCTGAGAAGTTACCACCACAGCGCCGATTTCTGCCATCAAACAATAGTAAGCTAACATTTTTGTGTTCCGGTTTGAAGGGCACTGTAGCTATTGAAATTTCTGAGGTAATGTGATCTAAAACCATATGTCTCAAGTCGATGAGCGCAATGTGGTGTAGTGAATATCATCCTAACTAGCGCCACGTTGTTATGCGCATGCGTATCGTTTACTATAAGAAGGTATTATAAGTCTCGTCGCTTAATTGAATAATAAAGGAAAACCAGACGAGGGTATTAATAAATTTGCTTTAATTCCAAGTACAAGGAATACAGTTTATTTATTTATATATAAGTTTATTTATTAATATCTCTATAAGTTATTTTAAAACATTTCCATTATTTTATGTTCAGATGACACATTACATTTTATATTGTCGTAACACGGCAGCGACAACAATAGACCCGAACTCGACAATGCCACTGAGACTATTCCAACAAAACCCCATTGTTCCTTCCTCTATTTATATTTCGAAATCTATTTTTTTAGATACATACAACTTTTCCTCTTTATATATATATATATATATATATATATATAAATAAACTATAAAGTAAATAATATAAATATAGGTCTCTTTAAAAGACGGATCGTTCCATTTAAAACACTAGTAATAAGTTCTAGGTATGAAAGGGGTTAGAAAATATTTATATAGTCAAAGGAGAATATATGTATATAGTTAATTAAATAATATTTTAGTATATAGCTAAACAATAATATTTAACCTTGTTATAAATAAGGCCCATTGAAATCGTTTTGATCGCCAATTCCGTTGTGACAAAATCCTAATTGCTCCTCGCACTCACAAAGAATGCTCGTAACAAAGACTTTCAAAGTGCATTCTGAAATTTCAGCAGCGCCACGTGAAAAGGTTCAAAGCTTCAGCGATTAATTGGCAATCATAAGGGTATCACCCTTAAATTTAGCGACACGCTTGGGGGTAATTTTTTGACGCGGGATGGAAAGGGTTAATTGATAAGTTATCGGTCAAGATGTTTACACAGCAACATATTGTATTAATCGCTTTGATACAAGATATATTGATATATTTAACTATAGCAATTGTTGGAATATTATCCAATTGGACAATTAATACAGATGATTTTTTTTTTTTATTCAATTAACCGATCATACGAAACCCTCGCCCATAACAAGGTGGCGGTAGTTAGGACGATGTAAACTGCATCACATTGCCGCTCATCGCCTGATTGCCTGTGATGTTATCTCATCACCATACTGATTAGATTAGCTGCAGGACCCTTCAAACCGAAACACAGTAATGATTGTAGACTATTTGTCGGCTGCGGTGGTAACTTGTTAAACGGTCTGTGGCAATAGGGATCTACCACCAGCAAGAAACATGAATATAATTAACGTTTGGTTTAACTACAGTCGGGGTGTAAAGGGTCCTACACAACAACTCACGAGCCCAAGCCAACCTCACCTGCTCGTGGTGTACCCTGGTAATCAACAAACGAGGTCCTAGCTCCCACCAACCCGCATTGGGCCAGCGTGGTAGAAAATGGCCCAATCTCACCATATGAACATACGACAGCTTCTAGTCCATGCCGATTCTACGCCTATCGGCTGATGATGAAGATGATAATTACAGTTATGTATACGTAAATAAGTCAGTGTAAATCAAGTAAAAGGGAAAATAACTAAGTAACCTAAATGAGCCGTGGCAGTACTTAGAACTTAGAGGCCGCCAGCTAATGTTGTGCTTAGATGTAACTTTAGCGTTGCTTTTATTCTGGGCCCATTATGAGCATAGTACTTTCACTTAGTAAAGTAGCTCCCGAGTGAAATGTCGTCCATTTGTTTCACTGTAAAACACACGAACACTTTCCTTTTTGTGAGTGGACTCCTCGTTTTAGCGGATGTGGGTCTTGTTAAGCTGAGCCAAGTGTTACTAGACGGAACTTTAAGTATGTGTGCGCACGACGGTGGAACTTTAACAGAGTAATATTTATTTCAGTATGTCACAGTTTCCAGGTTTTTGATTCAACATCAGCCGATAGACGTCAACTGCTGGACATAGGTTCCCCCCAAAGATCGCCACATTAATCGGTCCCGCGTTGCTCGCATCCAGTGGGTTCTTGCGAATCTCATCGGATCGTCGGTCCTCCTTGTGGGATGCTTCCCATCACTACGTCTACCGGTACGCGGGCGGCACTCGAGGACCTTACTGCCCCATCGGCTGTCGGTCATTCGAGCAATGTGCCCTGCCCACTGCCACATAAATCCAGCAATCTTTAGAGCTATGTCGGTGACCTTAGTTCTTCTGCGGATCTTCACATTCCTGATTCGATCGCGCAGAGAAACTCCGAGTATAGCCCTCTCCATAGGTTTTTGATCATGGATTGGATTTTAATACGTAAATGTTATCTCGGAGCTAGTGGCTTCAACTCCTGCCAACCTTGAGGTTTACGTTAAGGAAAATATCATGAGGATATCAGAATGTTATAAGAGTAAAATCTATCACCGGGAATGCTACATCCGTTAAGCGCTTGGATTAACGTGGTGCGTAAATGATTCACATTTTTTTTTATCCGCCGAAGCGACGAGACGAGCGAGACGTTTATCTGATGGTAAGTGATACGCCTGATAGTTAGGAAGTTATACACTGCACCACATTGTGCTTATCGCTTGATACGTAAGATATAAAGTCTCATTATCCCAGTAATTTCACTGGCTGCAGCGATCTTCAAGCCAGAACAGAGTAATGTTTGCACAGAGCTGTTTCTCGTCTGCTATAGGCTCTGCGGTGGTGCCTACATAGACTGTCTCCGGCAACATAGATCCATCATCAGTCTCATTTCCTCTTTGGTAGTCAAAATAATGGGAAGATTATAATGACTATTTGTGTATGCTGTTTATGTATGCACTACCTAAAACCAGCCTAAAAAGATGAAGGGGTAATAGGGGGTAGTGTATATATGCGATTGATCAAAAGATATTAATTTAATTTTAAAAATATCTTTCCGTCTAATCTTTCCTACCCTTATCTGTTTCTTTTCAAGTAACTTCTGCATTTATAAAGTGGTGAGGTCACATAGTAAAACTAAGTTACGGTTAAATGATATCGAGGGTCGCATTATTTAACTATGACCTTATCTAAGTAAAAAGGATATCCGGTGATATTTAAATCACTCCGCCGCGGTGGAAGCCGGCGGCTAATGCAATTTCCATGCGGTTTCAGAACTCCGCTGCAGCTGTATTGGCTTGTTAGACCTCCAATTAACCAATTACCGCTGACCTTCACGGGTAATGGTGGAGTGGTGAACGGTTTCAAGCTGATGTACTGTACAACCTCTGTACTGAAATATTTTGTATAAACATTTGTCAAGAGGTGCCTCTTTTTTTATTCTAGCGATGAGACGTGCGGGTCGTTCATCATCATTATTATCAGATAGACGTCCACTGCTGGACCTGATCGGACCTGAACTTCTCTAAAGATTACCACGTTTATAGTGGTTCATAAGAAGGGGATTTTAAGCCATTTCCCACCACGCTTTCCCCATGTGTCTTGGTGGGAGGTCAGAGCCTTGTTTGTTGATTAGCAGGGTGCACTGCGAGCAGGTGGCTTAGCTTGGGTCCTGTGAGTTGTTGTGCGAGACCCCTCACACCCCGGCACGTTCGCTTGATGGCAAGTGGCACGCCTGCACATAACAACGTGGCGCTAGTTAGGATGGAATACAGTGCACCACATTGTGCTCGTCGCCTTGAGACAAGATCTAAACTCTCGTCACCCCAATAATTGCATTAGCCACAGCGCTTTCCAAACCGGAACACAGTAAGGTTTTCTACAGGAATAATATCTGCAGTGATACTTAACTAGACCTTAACAGATACGTACTTCATTAACATCTTTATCCAGGCAGCTGAATTTGGACTATTTCAATAGATCGTCTCGTAGCACAAGTGGTTAAGCTGCTCCAGAATTTAAGTTTAGCAGAAAATGATAATTGGCAACATCGTTAAGGTTTTAAAGGTCGTTTTAAACAAGACCACGGCATGGTAAATAAATCCAGTTCTGTTTTAGTACCCACGCGTGGCCATAAATCCGATCCCCGGCTCTGTTTGCAGTATAAATGAGGAAGCCGTATTGACAACGCTTTTATGGAGCAGACTCATAAAGTACGGATTCCTATTAAGCAAACAATGGAAGCGATGGATTATATATCCTCACTCGTTTAAAATTCCTCTCGTTCTTTTATTTACAACAGTAACCATAGATGGTCACATTTGACTAGTACTTATGACCTAGACAGCTCCTAGTTCTGGCGACAAACAGTTCTTTGAAAATATTACTCTGTCTGTGTGATGCTGTGTGTATCATCCTAACTAGTGCATCGTTATTATGAGCAGGCTTATCACGTCTCGTTCGTATTGTTACTGTGTCAAAGTAAAAAAAATTGAAAGGCTCTCATATGAATTTCACATGGTATTAGATGATAATGATGTTGAAAAATCTAGGTAATCTAGAATATTTTAGTTATCATATGTTATCAAAGCAGTGTCGTTAACAATATGAGGTTGTAAAAAAGTAAGCGATGGGGATACGGTAGTCTTTTGGGGTATTAACCTGTTGTAGGTTAAAAAATAGAAATTTAAGCTTGATAAGTGATTTTAGATGTATTGATAAATATAAATTAAAGGGTTGAAATATTTTAATAAATCCAATGCCTTTATAATCAAAGCTCAAGTATCATGCTTTCCATGGAGAGTTTTCTCAATTGTAGAACTTTCATACAAACTATTAAAAAGCAGCCATCATAACTATTTAGTTGAAAAGAAAGTTTTTAACGGCTTCTGTATTTAAGTGTAATTATCGTCGGCGAGGGTTTGAAAAAAAAAAAAAAGTTCTATGAATAAATGGAGAACTTCAAAATTGTTTTCGAAAGCAAGCAGTGGACGCATTCAGCCACTAATTGGTTGGCGGAGCGGCCGCTACAGTATCGGAGAGTTGATTCCATTGTTCCGGCATAGCGATCAATTAAAACTGGAAATCCAATCAAGTGATTCAGCATCCGGAATCGTTATACGAAAATTTTCTTTAGATTATCAACTCTTCGCCCCGCTGTTAATAAAAGCGTTGTTCATTCTTGATCTTTCGTTTGGTCAATTGTAGCTGCTTTAAGATCTTACATCAAGAGGAAATATTTCAAACCCCGCTTTTGAAGTTAAGATGAGCTTTATTGTATCTACTAAAACCCTCGATGGTTGTCCTCGGTGCATATCGGGGAGCCTTGGAATGTTCTACTGAAGGCATCGGTGCCTCCCTGCTCTTAACCGCATCCCAGGCAGGACCAAAACCTTCTATAGTACACTCGCTACATTATGACAAAGATGAGATGACTTTATAGTTCTCGTTTTATCTTCAAATCCAGCTAAACTAAAACCCCTATTTAGTCGTTTCCTAGAAAAGCTTTCATTTATATTTATTTAATATAAGAGCGAAAGATTTTCCATTAGAAAATTATCGTCGAAAGTAATTCTTGTAGTTGATGCCACAAAAACAGGGCGAAGCACTATTTATAACCTAGGTCACACTAACTAATACTAAAATTACACCATTATTAGTTTATTTAGTCGGTTATAATTATTTATATAATATACAAACCTCAACTGATGCGTTATCGAGCAATTGATGTTTAATTTCCGGTCATGTCAAATTCAGACTACGAGATGTCGCAGTATTGGACGTATTGTAAAGAACTAGTAGTGTGAGAGAGAAAAGAGGTTTTATATTTAAGGTTTACAATCTAACTGGTAGATAGTCAGATATAATATATAACATATATAATAAAAACTCATAAAACTATAAACTAGGAGATTGTGGCAGTATAACGTCTGTTAAGTTATTGTCATATAATTTTCCTGTGATTTGTTCATGCACGGGGGATAAACACTGACTGGGCTTTAAGGGTAACAATGAGCAATTATAATCCACTACAGCCTTATTAGGGGGCGGGGATGAGCGTGACATTCACCTCATGATAAGTGGCACTTGCATGTAACAACGTAGCGCTAGTTAAGATGATACTAGTGCACTACATTGCGTTCGCCACCTGAACCATAAACTGTTAGTCTCGTTATACCAGTAATTACACTAGCTACAGTGCCCTTCAAACCGGAACACAGTAATGTTTGTACAGTACTGTTTGTCGGCTGCAATAGGCGTTGCGGTAATACCTACCTAGATGGTCTTCGACAATAGAAACCCATCACCAGTAAATGTGGAGATATAAACATGACTTCCATACAAAAGACGAAATTTCTACTAAAATAATTCCTGCAATATGAGAAGATTCAACGAAACGATGATTTAAATCCACCGGAAGTACTGTTACTTGTAATGTAATTAAAGATTTATTTACGACAATACAATACGTTTCAAGTATGCGAAAAAAAAAACGTATTAAAAAGCGTTTCATAAAAGTAATATTTGGAGTGTCCCAGTTCCGACTCTTTTGTCTCGATATTACAAGTTATTTCTAAAGTAGACAATAAACAACTTTGTGCGAGCATTTTTTTTTATTTGTTAAGTTAAATAAAGTAATGAAAGTAACTAACCTATATTTGTGATATCATCATCATCAGTCAGACTTCCACTGCTGGACAAAGGCCTCCCACAAAGATTCCTACGTCGATTAGATAGGGATTCATATAGAGGGATTTGGGCCATATCCCATCACGCTGGCCCAATACAGGTTCGTATATGTATATATATATATGTATATATTTATGAAGTCATTCAAGTCATTATATATTGTATAGTACATCGTGAAATTGAACGAGCCGAATAAGATCTGAACATCCATTTGAAGAGATGGATATTTAGGTTGTATCAATCGAACTTGTGCTGACTTCGAACTTCCCTCATTAACTCTAAGTATAATATTATTGTGATACTCCTGCCCCTAACAACGAGGCGCTATTTAGGATGATATATCCTGCACTATACTGCGCCCGTCGTCTTGAAACAAGATATCAAGTCCCGTTATCCCAGCGAATATACTAGCTACAGCGCCCTTCAAACCGTAACACAATAATGATTGGCGGTAGAAATAGGCACTGTAGTGGTACTTACTTAGACGGTCTCCGATGATGGAGGCCTACCACCAGTGTATGATTTATAAGTTTATTAACTTAATTAATAAACTTGCTTATATAATTTAGAAACTAAATAATACTAAACAAAATACCTCTACCCTTGGGGTGTCATAATAGGTTACTCATGACGAAATGATTACGGGGTTAAGGCTGAACTTCTTTATAATGGTTACCAGCATGCTGCCATCCCCAGCCTCTTTTTGAGGGCTATTTTGTGTACAAGAATAGTTTGAAAGATTTTCATCTTCTTCTTCTTAAAGCGCCTCTCCAACTAGTGAAGGTTGGCGATCAGCGCGGTACAGTCCTTTCTGTCTCTGGTTCGGCGGAACAATTCGGGCGCCACAGATATACCAGTCCATTCCCTGATATTCCTCAACCATGACTTATACCTCTACCTTTCGTTTACCAGAAACTTAATATTTAAGTTATTATAATTACATGATCGGTTTAAGTACTGCTTGACTTATATCCAGTAGTTGATTGTCACATAGTGATGATGGTGATTACATATATGTGATAGAGTTGTATATAGATATTTTTATATCTGAAAGATCAATGTTGGACTTGGATTCCATCTGGAATTAAGTGATGATGTGGTCCATTCACTCTTGTGTTTAATCGCAACCAATAACATTGAAAAGTCGCTCCATTACTTTGTTGTTATCAAGCACGAGAATCTGCAACCTCTCATAAGGATGGTCATTACTGTGTTTGTCAGGTGGTAGAAAGGGGGTGAGGGAATTGTATCATGTAAGTAATATAAAATTGAGCAATGTTTTTTTTTTCTATCTCAGATATCGCTTTGTGGATTTACTTTATTCATAATGATAGCATAAAAAACGTATACATCATTATCGAGAGGAAAACTCGTTAAAAGTTGTATCGACTGCTGCTTGGTACCGGAATACCAATTTAACTTATATGAATGAAAACTCAGATCTTGTATTTCAGCTTCTCGTTTCAGATATGTGTGATCGGATATCGTGTTTTTAATTGTTGAACTAATTCGTCGCTGTAAGTATGTATCATCTTCTCCTTCATGACTGAAGATCGTTCTTGTCTTAAAATACTTATATATATAAAGGTTATGAAATATTTGACTGAAAGAAACGAATCATCTTTATATCTGCATCGGTTTCAACAGATAATACAAAAAAAAAATTAAACGGTGGCGGTAAGACATACTAAGATTAGAATTATCTCTACTATCATCCAAACTTCACATGTTGAGCCAGAGTGCTGGTAGATTGCCGGAGACCGTATAAGTAATTACCACCGTAATTTCAACTTTACCACCCAGCAGTAACAAACGGCTAGAGAAATTTTATTGTCTCCGACGAAGACCTGATGATAAGTCAAACGTATGTCCATAAAAAATGGCGTCAGTCACGATGATATATACCACATTGTGCTTGTCGCCTTGAAAACAATTCAAGTTTCGTTACTCCGATAATTTTACTAGCCGTAACGCCTTTCTAACTGCAATACAGTAATGTTTGCACACTACTCGTTGTCGGCTGTAATAGGAGGCTGCGGTGGTACCTACCTAGACGGTCTCCGGTAACAGTATTAGGGTAATGAGACGCCCTCTTCTGAAGGAGCTTTATACTTAATATAGTTCCGCATTTTAAAACCCATTTGAATTAGAATCATGAATGAAGTTTCAAGAGCGGAGAATAAACTCCATTATTCATCCACACTTAACTTTAAGTGGACGCTGCGGCGTATTAAATTAGCAAGTCAATTTATTCATTAAAATGAATTATGAATTCAACATTTTTTTGCTATATCTTCAACATAAAGTGTTATAATATATCCTTTCGAAATGGTTAAGTGAAGAACAAGGCGGGACGTTCACCTGATGTTTAGTGATCAGCTCATAACAGCGTGGAGCTGGTTAGAATGTTATACACTACGATTGTCGCTTTCAGCCATATGTTAGGTCTAGTTACCCCAGTAATTACACAAGCTACAGCGCCATACAAACCGGAACACGGTATTGTTTGGCGGCTGTAATAGAATTTACGCTGGTACCTACATACCACCAGTTTAGTTCATGTTGTCTTAGCTGCTAAGCGGCTGAACCGATTTTGTTCGACTTCTGTATTTATTAAAACAAATCGAGGGTATTTTAGTAATATCATCATCATACTGATAGACGTCCCCTGCTGGATATAGGCCTCACCAAAGATCTCCACATTTATCGGTACCACGTTGCTCGCTTCCAGTGGGTTCCCGCGATTTCACTAGATCTTCGGTCCACCTTGTGGGAGGCCTCCCGACACTACGTCTGCCGATACGTGAGCGCCACTCGAGGACCTTACTGCCCCATCGGCCGTCGGTTCTTCCAACAACGTGCCCTGTCCACTGCTACTTAAGTCTAGCAATCTTTTGGGCTATGTCGGAACTCCATATTTCTGATTCGATCGCACAGGCAAACTCCGAGCCCTCAACTCATAGCCCTCTCCATTGCCCTTTGGTCTATGCTTGTATGAGGGTGTAAGTGGTCCCGCACAACAACTCACGGGACCCAAGATAACCTCAACTGCCCGTGGTGCACTCTGCTAATCAACAAACGAGGTTCTGGCTCTGGCTAATAATTGTAGAAATTACAATTAAATCTATCCCACCAACCCGCATTGGGCCAGTGTGGTGGGTAATGGCCCAAATCCCCCACATGAACCCCTACAAACATGGAGATCTTTGGGGGAGGCCTATGTCCAGCAGTGGACGTCTATCAACTGATGATGATGCACTACGCATCCAAAGGACAAAAATTTCATAAGATTATATATATACACAGAAGTTTGTTTTCATCTTTCCTAGCTTTGTTTGTTTCTAGCTTGGTAACTTAAAGAATATATTCACTACTTATTATAATAGAATATTCGCTTATAGTTATTATTTTTATAAATTACACTATTAATAATATATTACTTATAATACACTTAATTATAGTAATAGTTTAATTAGTAAAAGAATTACAGCATTGTATCAACCATTTATGTAAGTATTAGTTCGTGTACTTATTTAAGTGAGATTTTCAAATAATAATAACTAATTAAAAAGTTTTATAGTATGTCAATAACTATCATCATTATTCGATAGGTGCCCACTGTTGGACATAGGCCACCCCCAAAGATTCCCACTTTAATTGAGTAGGGTATTTATATGTAGGAATTGAAGATATTTCCCACCACGCGGGCCCTATGAGGATTGGTAAGAGCCAGAGCCTCGTCTGTTGATTAGCAGGGCGCACCACGGGAAGGTGAGGTTGACTTGGATCCCATAAGTGGTTGAGCGGGAACCCTTACACCCTAACATTACCAATTACCATTGAAATATTTGCTTCCGTATGATTATATAAGCAACCATTTTCGGCGCTGTAGCTAGTGCAATTACTGGAGTAATGAGACTCAACATCTTATGTTTCAGGTGACGAGCGCAATGCGCTGCAGTTTATATCATCCTAAATAGCACCACGTTGTTATGGCCATGCACATCTCTTACCATCAGGTGAATGACTTGCTCTAGTCGCTTCGTTAAAGAGTGAACAGTTCACCTGGTGGAAGTGATCGCTGACGCTCGTGGACAGTTGCAACACGGAGACGCAGCTGCGTTGCCATCTTTTAAGGAAAAAAACCTGTGACGTTTTGTTATAAAAATAGCATTTTCTCCCAACAATTTTTTTTTATATGGTTGTCCTTGCGTGTGGTGGGTCAGGGCTTTTATTTTATTATAACCTTTACCATCAGTACCATTTATTTCCAAGTCATTCTCATCTTTATTACTATTCTAACTTTCATACTCTGTTCGTCTCACACATTTCTTTCCATCGCCTAACATTTAACTTTACTCACTTATCGGATACTTAACTAAGCTTATCGCAGTAACTAATACCCTATCTCCGGATGCGATGAGTCTCCGTGGGTGCAATCTGATTATCCTGTGTGAGAAGAGCTCATTCTAATCTCATTACTGCTTAATCGTCGTCAAGATTAAAATACTTTATATATAAAAAAACCTATTTACTTTATAACTAGAGGCTCCCTGATAAGATTCCGGAACTTGTCAAGTTTGATGGTAAGTATTTTCGGAAGATGTCTTGCTACCACCATTATATTGTTAAACGGTCGCCATAACAGCAAGTTCTGGTGGTATGCTTCTGTGGTCCGTTCATAGGCGAGGACGGCGGAGCGGTGGCGACGGACGCCCCATCCTGCCAGTCCTGTAGCCTTGGGCTATTAAGAATAGGACTAAGGTATTTCCTGTCTGTCGTACAAGCAAATTAAAACGGTCCCCGGATTCGTGGGCTGTGAGGGTAGGACCCCACAGAGCTCAATAAACGAGGTTTAGGAAGACGGCAAATGCATGGTGGTCTTGCATTTGCCGTATCACAGCGTGGATGCTGAGGAGTGCTTTGTTTTGGCGGTCCGTAGGAGATCCCGGAGTCCTTCTTAATGCACTGATGGAGACCACTATGAGGGTTTTAGTAAGAAGAAACTCCACATAACCTTGTTTTCCCCCAGAAGCTTTTAAAAAGATTTCATCCACAATAAAAAAAATAAACGCCTTTGTTGTCAGACCTTGCTTGTCGAAGAAGGCGACTAAAATGATTTTCAGGTTTGTGGGTTTTGAAGTTGGAGGCCCTTATTGTCCACTAAGCGAGTCTGGGATGAATGATAAGTACAAGGTAGTGTAGTTCTTATCGTACCAAAGCGAGGATGTCGAGGAGGGCTACAGCTCTCCCTGGGACGTACTTCAGGCGTAGTGCCGAAGGTACCGGTGCGTTTCGTAGGAGATCCCCGGGCCTCCCGCAACGCACTGAAGATGACCACTGAGGGGTTTTATTGGTTAAAAATTCCACGTAACCTTATCTTCCTGCTAGGAGCAGGGTATCTTTTTAGAACATTTCCCTCCGATAACAAAAAAAAAGTCCCCAGTGGCCGGTGACCGTACTCATAGTATAAGATCGAAGGGAATTGGAGCTAGTGGAATTACTGGGGTGACGAGACTGACCGTCTTATGCCACAGGTGACGAGCTCAGCGTGGTGTATATATCATCATAACTAGCACCACGTTGTTATGGGTAGGCGTATCGCTTACCATCAGGTGAATAACCTTATCGTCTCGTCGCTTAATTGTATAAAAAAATATGTATATAATGAGGATCGATGTGGAGATTTTGGGGGAGGTTCATGTCCAGCAGTGGATATTTGTCGGCTGATAATGATGACGATGATGATGATGTATATAATAGTTTACTTCGTACATTATGTACAGACAGTTTGACGTTATATATAACAGATGTAGAATTAATTTGAAGCAAATCACTTCAAAGCGTACGCAGAGCCCTTTGCTTGTGTCAATCCGGAAACACCGCAACATCCTGTATTAAAATGAACAAGATTACAGTCGAAGCTTAGTTAGCTGTAAATGACGGAGCACAACTTAATTTCCGGTTAGCTCTATTTTTGCTCTGCATTCGAATATAGTTAATTTAAGAGAAATCTGGTGAGAATCGCGAGAAACTCGCCAGCAACGCAGGACCAATCGATGTGGAGATCTTTGGGTGAAGTTAATGTCCAGCTGTGGACGTCTGTGGGCTGATGATGATGAGAAAAGTAACTTTACCCAGTCATCTGTACTTTAATTTTCATTCAACTTTAGATCGTGGTGAAACAAAAATAAATAGCAGCCTATATAGAGAATGGGTCGCCGTATCTAAAGTTGTTTCCCCACGATCGATAGCAGGGGTATTTAGAGAAAATCGCGTTAGAAGTCTTTTGGGAAATTATATGTTCAGCGGTGGGCATCCATCGCATGCAAAACCAATGATGACGATGTAAGGATAAAGTTAATAATAATAAAATATATTTTTTTCTATTCAATGAAACGGCGAGACGAGCCACCATCAAACGATATACGCCCAGTGTTCATAGGCCACCCCCAAAGATCTCTACGTTTGTTGGACTTGATATGGGGGGATCTGGGCAATTTGCCACCACGCTGTTCCAATACGGGTTGGTAGGAGACAGAGCCTCCTTTTTTGATTAGCAGGGGGCACTACGAGCAGGTGAGATTAACTTGGATCTCGTGAGTTTTTATGCGGGACCCTTTGCACCCCTAAGTGATACGCCTGCCAATATCAACGTGGCGTTAATTAGTATGGCAGATACAGCCTCATTGGGGAGTATTGCCCATGAGTCACCACGCTGGGCATAGCGGTTGGCGACTGTAAGGTATTGGGTGGGGTGATGAGGAAAGAGTGCAGACTTTTTGAGAGGAATGTTGAGAAATGCGCTGAGGATCGTATTTAGTGGAACACATTGCGGAAGGCCTGTATCCAGCAGTGCATAAACAAATGCTGATGATGATGACGAATGATGATACAGCACTACATTGCGTTTGTCGTCTTGGGATATTATATATTGAGTTTAGTTACCGCAGTAATTACAGTAACTATGCACCCTTCAGTTCGGAACACAGTAATGTTTAGCTAAAGAAATAGGCGCTGCGATGGTAGCTACCTGGACGGTATCCAGCAGCAGATACCACCAGCGTTTTTAATAGAAATTTCGGTTATAATAGATTTTTTTCATTGCCAGCCGATAGACGTCCACCGCTGGACATAGGCCTCCCCCAAGGATCCCCACATTGATCGGCCCTGCGCTGCCCGAATCGCCGGGCACCAAGGGCCGTCCTTTGTAGAGGTTCATATAGGGGACTTGAGACATTTCCCACCACGCTGGCCCAATGGGGGTTGGTGGGATAGATGTCTTTGTATTTCTACAATTATAAATAATATTACAACGCTATTTCGTTTTTAATTAGATTTTTCATATGAATCCTAAGTAAATTTAAATGAGAACTTAAGTTGATATCCACGAGCAAAATATGAAACTAATTGATATTCAAGAAAAGTTTGCTGAAACGGAATATTACTTAAGGCTCTTGTTTTTTTTTTTTTTTTTTTTATAAAATTTCTGAGCTATGAATAATACGTCTGATTAAATCGAAATTACAGCAAGACGGAAGACGCAGTGTTGGCAGGCCAGCACTAGGTGGTCCGACGATCTAGTGTTACGGGAAGCTGGTGGAGATTTTTGGGGAAGCCTATGTGCAGCAGTGGACGTTTGCTGATGATGATGAAGAATCAAAATTACTATTCATGATCTTAATTATAATTACTAGCTGACACACTCCAGACTTTGTCTTCCAAGTGTATTGCAAGTACACCTGGATATCTTTATGTGGATGTCTTGGATGTTGTGGATGTTTTAAGTAACGTCATGGACGTTGCTTAGTGTTGTTGTAACTGTAACTTGAATGAGGAGTTGCATAAAAATAATTTCATATGCCTTGGTCTTAGAGTATCAGAGATAAACTATCATCATCTTCTTCGTCGGTATCACTCTTGACAAAGTGGTCGCGGTCATCACTTAAGGTGTTGTTAGCAAGTTAAGCTAATATAAGCTATCACAAGCAATTTAAATAATTCGTTATACTACTAGCTGTTCCCCGCCCGCTGTGCTGGTCGTAACAACCCTTTCCGTAATTCTCTTGAGAGAAACGATTTTGTTAAATCCATTCTTAGCTGAGCTCTAAATGTCAGAAGCAATATCTTCACCAAATTTCGAGTGTTTACGTCTAATAGTTTAGTTAGTCAAACAGTTGTGTACAAATGTTACTGTGTTCTGGTTTGCGGGCATTGTAACTAATTAGTTAAAAGTTAATTAATTTACTGGGGTAATTTAATTTTATTTTTTTGTTTCGAGCTGGTGGGGCGGGGGTGGGGAATCTTCGAAGGATACCCTGCTTCAGGGGAAAAATCAGGATTATGTGAGATTTTTACTCGCTAAAAACTTCTTGGTGATCTGCAACAGTGCATTTGGCGAGGCTCCGGGATGTCTTATAGAACGCACCACTGCCCCTCTTCACTTTGTGTTAACATGTCTCCGAGGAGCCTAACCCTCCTGGACACCATCGCTGAGCACCCTGACTCGCGCAGGTTCGCTTGTTTAGCGATAAAGGCCCTCACCCTCGAGGCCCGTAAAACCGCGGGGCTTATCTTAGTCCTATTCTTACTAGTCTGAGACTAAAGGGTTGGGGTAACTTAACCTAACTCTTTGTCTCGAGGTAGTTAATAATTAATATCATCCAAAATTTTAAAACTCATTTGAATTAGAATTATAAATGTTGTTTCAAGACCTAGTAATTTAATTTTTAATTAGCACCATATCAGCTGGACTCGGAGAAAGCCCAATGTCAGTGTTTTTTAACGAATTGGCCAAAAGCGTAACTTCATGGTATGAACTTCCGCAGCTAATTATAATGGGCAAAGTTTCTGAAGAACGAAAGGTGGGGAGAAGGTAAAAGCCATGGTTGAGGAATATCAGCGAATGGACTGGCGTGTCTGGGGCGTCCGAATTCTTCTGTTTAACCAGTGACAGACAGGGCTGTACCACGCTGATCGCCGATTGGAGAGGCACTTGAGAACAAGACGAAGCCATGTTATTATTATCATACGGGGAAAGTTTAATAAATAATGTCATTACTCGAATAAAAAAAATAGTTAATTCCTTTACATAATATTCATAAAGTGAATATCCAGTTCACCTTTGCTAAACAAGTAAGAAATAAGCACAACGTAGCTTATTGTCCCCGTGTAAAGTATGAACTGATACACAGAACAAAGGGAAGTAAGTAACTGGGACGTTCTTGATATTACTTCTCTGTAATTGAGAGCTGTTAACTATCCGTTGGAAGAATAAAGTATCGTGAAATTAATTTTACTTAAACTTACTCTCTATTTAAACTCCGTTAAGGGTTGACACTGCTGCAGTTGGCCGGTGTTGTTGCGAGTACGAGAGTTTGGGTTCAAATGATTATTTGCACTTAAGTGTTCTGGGCGATAACGCTTCACTATTTTCAGCGACGTCATGTAAAGGCGAGGGTTGATGTTAAATGTTATTACGATTTAAATATATAAATAATTAAAATATCTCTTTTATATAGTAAATATGTGTTAGACGAATTAATGAATTAATTATTTATATGTTGTTTATTGAAGTTTTCTATTAAATTATACGAGTAACTTCACAAAAGACTTTTAAGTAGTTCTCTTCGCATAACCCAGTAGTCTGTACTTTTCGAAGTTGGAATTAATTAAAAAAAAAAATTAATGCTGAAAGTTCGTTCAAGCATGCTCCATTACTCTCATTACTCACGCCGCTTCAGTTTTCAGCGTTTGCCTGACGTACTCATTGGGTTATGGTACATGAATGAAAGCAAACTGCATATTAGAGCAGCTAGAGCAAACGAATGTTATATTTTGCCTGTAAAAGAATATGTGATGATCAGTAACCCGGTTCCTTGTTCAGCGCCGCGTGGCCGTACTCGTGGGGACTGAGGGTGATTTAATAAGCTGAATACTTTTTTTCTACAGTAGTCTAGTATTTGACCTCAATTGCAAACTCTAGTTACCTAGATTTGTAATTAATAATAAAATTATCTAGATTTTAGTTACCGAAGCGACACGACGAACGGAACTTTAAGCTGATGGTAAGTGATAAGACTTGTAATAATAAAGTGGTGCTATTTAAGATCTTGTCGCCTTGTAGCATCAGATGTTGTTTTGTTATTCCAATAATTTCATTAGCTACAGCGCACTTCCATCCGGAACATTGTTATGTTTGAACACTACTGTTTGTTGGCAGAAGTAGGAGCAGCTGTGATGTCTACATGGACGGTCTTCGACAACAGAAACTTACCATCAGAGATACTACAACCCCGACTAGTAATCCGTTATGTATATATTTAAAATCTGGTGAATAACGCTGATGTGGTATAAGAACAAAAAAGGTAGAAGAAAAAAGAAATAAAGAAATCTCTAATGCCTTTGGAAATAGGGTCCCCGCCCCTATGTGATACATTGTGTTGAGGGGGCGGTAACCGCACTTGTGAAATATTGACGTACTTTTTTAACTTATTTTGTTGCCTTTTTTATTTTCAAATACGAATAAAATAATAGGGCGTGTATGGGTTCCCGCATAACTCACGGACTTTAAGGCAATCTCATCCGCTCGTGGTGCATCCCGCTGATCAACAAACGAGGCTCTGGCTCCCACCAACCCGGATCGGTGACAGCGCGGTGGGAAAAGACGTCAAATGTGAATCCCTACAAAATCGATGTGGGAATCTTTGAGGGAGGTTTATGTCTAGCAGTAGATGTCTATCAGCTGATGATGTATTACAATTTTGATCTGCTGACTGTTCTGC
Source organism: Ornithoptera priamus (assembly GCA_029034505.1). NCBI lineage: Eukaryota > Metazoa > Arthropoda > Insecta > Lepidoptera > Papilionidae > Ornithoptera > Ornithoptera priamus. The sequence goes on along the minus strand of JARDWD010000221.1, from coordinate 261,540 downwards.
TCTGGCTGAGGTCGAAGACAACCTCGTAAGTTCGAAATCGGTATCCCGGTGGTCAAGATAAACGGAAACTGATTTCGGAGATAAACGAGGTCTTAAAATCTCTCAATATTTCTCATTGTAAAGTTTTACTATACTGTATAAGTTGTTTTATAAGAATTACTAATATTTTAGTAGGAAATATCATTCCTCATCTTAAAGTGCCTCTCCAATTAATGAAGGTTGGCGATCAGCGTGGTAAAGTCCTCTCTGTCTTTGAATAGGCGGAAAAATTTGGACCTAACACATATGCCAATCCATTCTCTGAAATATCATTATTGCATTTAAAAAAAAAATGAGGAGATGATATCTAGTTTGCTGGTGATGGGTCCTGTACGTCCAGGTAGGTACAATCGCAGCTCTTATTGCAGCCGGCAAACGGTATTGTGCGTGACAAGGTAACAAGACGAGCGGAAGGTTCACCTGAAGGTAAGTGATACGCCTGCCTATAACAACGTAGCGATAGTTAGGATGATATCACTGGATCACACTGCGCTCGTCACCTTGAGACAAGATCTCAAGTCGCGTTACGCCAGTAATTTCACTCGCTACAACGCCCTTCAAACCGGAACCAAGTAATGTTTGCATATTACTGTCTGTCGGTACTGATTGGAGCTGAGGAGGTAACCCACCTAGTAGGTCCCCGGCGGCTGAGATTTACACCAGTAAAACTGACAGCGTTACTAGTTAAATCTCTAAGGTTTTTTTTTTCTTTTTTTTTATAATTCCCCCTCCGTGTTGTGGGTCAGGGCCTTTAATTACAGTTTCACTTATCATCAAATTATATATATATATATATTACGTTATTTATTTCTCATTCTCTCCTTTCATCCTTTCTTTTCTTTCATACTCTACTTATCTATCATACTGTTATCTCCTTACATACTCCATCCCATTTCAATCTCTAAGGTTGCTTCTTACTAGTGAAGATTCTTACTGGTGTACCTTTACGTTCTGGACAGAAATGTGGTCTCGGAGCTTCGTTGTTGCGGGGAGTAAAATATCGACATAAAATATTTAGAGATACGCCGCCGGGGTCACGACATGTGCTGAGGTCGTAAAATGTGACTAAGCACCGAGCGAGACCTTTACGAGGCTGCCTCACTAATATTTGATGGTGAAGCAATATGTGCTTTCTATTTGTTTGTATCTTACAGAGATACGTTGCAGCAGCAGCCTTCGACTGCCTTTGTAGCATAGCGGTTAACTGCTGACCTTGAAACGCAGTCCAAGGTTCGAATTAGACGGTGTCCTGGTGGTAGATCTCTTTTGCCGGAGGTCGTCTAGGTGGGTACTATCGCAGCGACAAACAATAGTGTGCAAACATTATTGTTTATTCCGGTTTGAAGGGCGTTGTATTTATTGTAATTACTGCGGTAACGCGACTCAACATGTGTTATGCAGGAACTATATTTACATGACTAATTCAATCTTCAGTTTCAATCTTCAAAGTTGAAAATCAGTGACAGATTTCATCTGACGATCTCATATATCCTAATATTCTACAGTTTACTCATACGTATCCACAGCTCCTCTTTCTGGCGTTAAATTAGAACGTGCTGTATTTGTATGAAGTTATGGTTATAAGCTCGTCACTGACCATTTCGGGATGAACTCCACAAATGCCCACGTGCACCGGTTCCCGTATTACAGTATTATCCCGTTCAGGTTGCTTTGTTTAACAACGGCCGGCGAGTAGCTAACGTGATTCCGATTTGCATGAATTTGCATTTCAAACAGCGATTCAGCTTTATGCAAAACCTCAACATGTGTCGTTGTATCCATAGTGACGCGCTTCATTTAAAAAACATGAAAAAAAAAAAACGCCGGCATTTTTGACTGTGAACGCTACGGGGTGTAACAAGAAAATTTGGTTATCAATGCTACAGCGGTAATTACTCGCTCCCAGTATCCTTTACATCATCATCATCATCATTAGTTCAACTTATCGTCATCTACTGCTGAATATATCGCTCTGTAATCGATTCATCGTTCATCTTCATCTTGTTACTTTACATATCAATGTAAAGCGTCTGTAAAGATCTAATTACTTAAAGACTTTTCAGGTCATGTTGTCAACATATATATATATATATAAGATGTCTACCTGTGTACTAAGTAATACTTTTTGTTCTTTTCATCTCTTCTTCAAATAAAAAACAGACCTTTAACAGTAACAATGTCCTTTCTTGTATAATATATTCTTAAGTCATTTATGTCAGTATGAAATAACGTTTCGTGTACGGGTTAAGTTATCCGTATGTTCGTAACAATTTCTTGTTACAAACCCGGTATGGAAATTATATACCCGGGTAAAGGTCAAACGAGTGCCAAGTTATTGCAGGTCCCTTTGTAGGGTTCACATTGTAACGGATTACGAAGATTCCAGCTTGTCAACGGAAACAATGATTTCATAAGGTATTGTAAGATATTTGAAGATTTTTTATTCTACAAAGCGACGAGACGAACAGGTCGTTCAGCCGATAGTAAATGATACGTCTGATCATAAGAACGTGGCGCTAGTTAGGATACATACACAACATTGTACTCATCTTGAGACAACATGTTGTATATCGTTACCCCAATAATTACACTAGCTACAACGCCGTTTAAACCGGAACAGAGTACTATTTGACGGTAGAAATATGCGTTGCAGTGGTACCTAGATGGTTTCCGGCAACAGAGACTTACCACCAGGAAATAAATAAATTTTGCGACTACTTTGATATTCAGTTATGAGAATAGATCATTAGTTTCATTTCCGGTATTAGAATTATTTCAATTTATCCCAATCACAGAGGTACAATAGGGATGAAAGGAGTCCCGCACAACAACTTAAGGGATCCAAGCCAACCTTACCTGCTCTTGGTACATATTGCTAATCAACAAATAAGGCTCTGTCTCCAATCATCCTAATGGTTGGAATTGGCGCAAATCTTCCCATATGAACTTCTACAAATGTGGAGATCTTTGGGGAAGGCCTATGTCCAGCAGTGGACCTCTTATAAATTGCTTCACACGTCAAGCCGAACTACTGTACTCTTGTATAAAAAAAATTAAGTCTGTGTGTGTATTTGTTATATCGAGTTTATACTAGAATGAATACAAGTAAAAAAAAACTATATTCAGAATTTCGTACATTTATACCGAAAAATGTCACTGGTGGTGAGTATATTGCAAGGGACCGTTTGGGTAAATACCACTGCAGCGTCTATTTCAGTAGACAAACATTACTGTGTTCCGGTTTAAAAGGCGCTGTGGCTACTGGGTGTTACCCCAGTAGCCACAGCGCTTAAAAATTTACTTCTCGAGGCGACGACCACAACGTGGTCATGTGTATATCATCTTTTTTTTTTTGTTTCGGGGAGGAAATCTTCGAAAGTTATCCTGCTTCTGGGGTAAGTCAAGGTTATGTGAGACTCTTATTCACTAAAACCCCCTCGGTGCTCTACATCAGTGCATTCGGAGACGCTGCGGGATCTCTTATACAACATACCGGTGCCCCTCTACACTTTCTATTACACATCTTTGAGGAGTTGTCCCACGCAGATTCGCTTTTTGAGCGATAAGGGCCCCCACCCTCAAGGCCCGCGAAACTCCTAGACCCTTTCAATCGCCTTCTACGACAGGTAGGGCTTATCTTAGTCTTATTCTTACTAGCCTGGGACTACAAGGCTGATATCATCTTATATAGCGTTATGTTCTTATGGGCCGGCGTATCACTTACAATTAGGGGAACGACCCGCTCGTTTCGTTTATTCGAAGATATGAAAATATAGAACATTCTGCAATAAAATTTTACAACATATATATATATATATGTATATAGACGGTGGTATGTTAAAAATCCATGTCATTCTTCGTTACCAGCTGAGGGTGGAAACAATGGCTTCCAACAGCACAATACTATTGTGAGTCTGTGTCGCTGAATTCACATTGTTCCTATGTACGGCACTTACTTTTTCTTTTCTGCCCTCTTTCTATGATTTCGTATGAGGTCTGAACAAAAGGTACTAAACGCTGGAACCCACGCAGGCAGGATCACTGGAAACAAATTTCGAAGGTTTTTTCACGAGGCCAGCGAGACGTTCACCTGATGATAAGTAATGCACATAACAAGGTGGTGTTAGTTTGGATGATATACACAGATCTCGAGAGGGACCGATCGATGTGGAGATCTTTGGGGGAGGCCTATGTCCAGCAGTGGACGTCTATCGACTGATGATGATGATAAGACAGATGATAACATCTGTATGATATATAATATCATAACCCCTGTAATTTCACTAGCTACTATTTGGCAGTAGAAATAGAAGGGGTGGTATTTAGAAGCTGTTCTGCGAAAGAGAACTCCCATTAGTTAAAACAAGGGTAAAAAAAAAAAATTTAAAAATATTTTTATCAACACCAATGGTAGATATCCACCGGTGGACATAAATCTTTGATATATATCTTTGAACTGATTAATTCCTTCTACTATTTTAATATAGTGTTTAAAAAACAAGAATAACCAATTGAGTGCTACAGCTTCTCTATTCTTACACCCCAAAGCACATCAACTTACGGGACCTAAGCCAAGCTTGGTCGTGGTGCACCCTGCTAATTAACAAACGAGGGTTTGGATCCCACCAATCCGCACTGGGCTAGCTTGGTAGCAAACGGCCATAACCACCCCACATGAACCCCTACAAACGACAGCCTCTGGTGCGCCGCGGTACCGGAGCCTATGCTGACTGTGGACTGAGTGATGTGGAGATCTTTGAGTAAGGCCTATGTCCAGCAATGGACGTCGATAGGCTGCTGATGATGGTACTTTTGGCTTAGGACCCTGCTTCGATTCCGATGCCATATGAATAATAATTTTTCATACCCTCTTATTATCATCCACCGCCATATTTGATATTGTCTTATTTAACTACTACTAAAAAAAAAATTAAAGGTTTAATTAATTTATGTTAAAACTCTCTCAATTAAAACTTATCTGAGATAAAAACAGATAATAAGAAGAAGAGGAAAGTTTAGAAAGATCCGATCTATCGGAAGTTGCTCAAAAGCAACGTAATAGACTTGAACGGAAATTTAATTAGATTCTAACAGCTTATTTAACAATTTTTTTTTGGTGTTTGGGCCATTATTAAAAGTTCAGCTACGAAGGTTTCCTTTTTTAATAATTTCCATTGTATATTAAATAATTTGAAAATATTAAATACTTGATATTTATCTATAAGTATGAAGGTTTAAGGACGACGTGAGAAAGGTCCTTAATTCTAAGCAAATGTTCTTCGGTACTACAACTTTACGTACTCGTAGAATCGCGTCTGGGTACATATAACCGTAGCGCCTATTCCTGCCGCCAAACAATAGTGTGCTACATTACTGTGCTCCGGTTTGAAGGGCACTGCACCTAGTGAAATTACTGCGGTAACGAGACTCAACATCTTATGTGTATATTTTAAATAGCGCCATGCAGTTATAGACGGGCGTATCATTTACCATCAGGTGAACGTCTCGCTCGTCTCTTCGCTTAGACGGAAAAAAAAAAAATTGTTATTGAAGGAATATTTCAGTATATTCCTAAAAATTAAAAATAAGAGTTATCGTATAGGTTATTTTAAAATATGAAATTGTTGATTATGCATTTGTGGAATGTAGTTTAGCGTTTTCTAGTTCGTTTATTGTTATTAAAAACTAGTATTTATTGAAATTATTATTAAAAGCAGTATGTATTAAAGGTATTGTTGAAAAGAAATATTTATTGAGAGTATTTTTAAAAAGAAGTATTTATTGAAAGTGTTACTTAAAAGAAGTAGGTTTTGTAATTATTATTATAAAGTAGTATTTAATGAAAGTATTATTATGAAGAAGTATTTAGTGAAAGTATTATTAAATAACCCACCGGATGCGAGCAACGCGGGATCGATCCATGTGGAAATATTTTGGTTGGCCTATGTCCAGCAGTGGACGCCTGTGGGCTGATGATGACGATGATGATTAATTGAGAGTATATTTACATTTTATTTGAGGAAAAATTTCAACTAGAAGTTTGCTTTATGATATTATTGCAGAAGCGGAAGTTATATTCAGTTACGCAAACCCCTGATAACCTTTGGATAACCCCTAACATTTTAATATTATATGAAACATCCAATTGGTTTTATTGTTGTCTAATAAATTAGGTATATACTACTTCGGAGCTCTCACTTCATGGTTTTATCAAAGACATGGTTAGAAGTACGAGGTCGTGGACACCTAGGTAGTCTTCCGTGAGTAGGTAATGCTGCAGAGAGGCAACAAGAAATAAACATCCATCTTTCAATCCGCAGGCAGAGATCGGGGCGTCCAAGGATGATGCTTTACGCCTTCCAACCCTCGTAACAGAGACCATGTATGGTGGCGGATACGGGGGTAATGCATCACCGAACCTGAAACGTTTCGAGGTTATTACGTGAGATACTTCCATTTAGCAGTTTTAAAGGGGGGTGGAGAGCAGTAGATCCAACCCGAGACGTCATTTTATAAAAGCCTTCCGTTGCCGTGGGGTTTTAGCCAGTAAGTGTCTGGTATAACTCTTCCGTTGCTCCCACAGCAGAAGGGTATCCAAAGCGGGATTTAACCAAGAAAAAAAGATACTCGGAGTACTGCTTAAACAACTTAGTGGTATGTATCAAATTTGGAAACTGTTGAGATGGAGGTGGAGTAAGGTAGTACAGATCAGACGCATGTATTTGAGGCAGGCACTAGTCATAAGTTTATTTAATAACATTCCTGAACGTCCTACTCTGCAATTTGAAGGATTGGTACATACTGAACTATCATCAGGAAATTCAAGGTACGTAAGCTGCTTTAAAATTAGTGCGAGATACTAACAACGACTATATCTCCCCCACCGAAGATCTGTGATCTTTAAGTATTATTAAAATTATAATCTTTGTTTTATATTGAAAATGTTAACATGACCACGATCACTTTGTTTAGAGTGTAACGACGAAGGAAGTAAAGATAAATGTGAAATTTATTTTTATTACCTGCTTGTTATTTTTGTGTTTAAAAAAAATATTGGAAATAAATACATCACCCCCTTCATGGGGTGCAACAATTACTGTCTGCATCATCATCATCATCAGCCGATAGATGATTACTGCTTAAAATCGGCCTCTTCCAAAGATCTTCACACCGATTGATCCTGCGCTGCCGAACCCAGCTGCTTCCCGCGACCTTCATCAAAATCATTGGACTACCTAGTTGTGAGCCTGCCAATAATCCGTCTCCGTCCGGTCGCCATTCGAGAAACTTGGTGCTGCTGGCTTAGTAGCAAATAAACTCTTCGTATATGTATATGGCCTCTCCACGGTGTTGCCATCTACCGTAAAATTTATACAACAATATTTTATTATGTATTTCTGTGTTTACCTCTAAAATATAAAATACTTGCAATTGACAGTTCCGTTATATTGACACTTTGTTATTTCCGCTAAAAATTAACACGATTAAGGACTAAATTATTTATTTAAGATATTTAAAATTTTTAGTTTAAATAAATCATAATTTTATATTGTTATTGTAGTTACAAAGGTGCAAAAAGATTTATATTTGTGTTAATATTAAAGATAGTCATACTATTGATCTATAGTACAACTAAGGTATTAAAAATAGTCTGACTGTCAGTGAGGGCCTCACTGTGATTCTGCATCTTGATGTGTACAGTTCTGTTATAAACAAATTATTTAGTTACTTGTTACGGACCCCTAACATATTAAACCTGCTGAGGTGCATCTATTCCCGTTCACACGGGTCCACATGCAACTCCTTACCAGCATTTTGTCGAAAGTAACAGGACACGAAGACCGTTGGAGACTCTGGGTCCCACGGGATTGCGAGCGAATATGTTAAGTCTCGTTATCCCAGTAATTAAACTTGCTACTTCTCCCTTCAAAACGGAACACAGTAACGTTTGCACACTACTGTTTAGCAGCAACAGCAACGAGTCGAGCAAAACAAGAGACCTACCCACCAGTGATACAATGATAATAATTACTTTATATATTTATGTTTATGTTATTAATTAATATATATATATATGAATATATCTATTTCTAAAAAAGTGTTCTTTCATGTATTGATCCATTAATTCTTTTACGTCGCCGTCAGGCGCGCTCTTTAAGTAATGAAACTGTCACCAAGTTTGTGAGTAAGAGGAATCTTTCCAATACCTCGTGTAAAAACTAGTAAAGCTTTCTTATACATAAGTTAGTAATACTGTCGGTAGTATCACTTTAATGACGGCAGGTCTTTATTGTTTTTTTTTTAGCGAAGCAATGAGACGAGCGGGACGTTCACCTGATGGTAAATGATAAGATGGTATTCATAGGACTACATTGCCCTCTTCATCTTGAGACAGAAGAAGTTGAATTACATTACTACAGTAATTTTACTAGCAACAAAGCACTGGACCCAAGCCAACCTCACCTGCTCATGGACCGCACCCTGCTAATCAACAAACGATGCCCTGGCTCCCATCGACCCGCTTTGGGCCAGCGTGGTGGGAAATTGCCCAAATCCCACCATGTGAACCCTTACAAACAAAGACCTCTGGTACCAAGCGATGCCGGAGACCATGCTGACAGTATCGGACGTTGGCGATGCGCTAGAACTAGGATAACGCAGGACCGGTCGGTTTTGAGATCTTTGGGGGAGTAGTCCAGCAGTGGACGTCTATCGTTTGACGATGATGAAGAAGACGTATGAAAACGGCGTTGTTTTTTTTGTAATTTGTGTAATAGCAGCGAACTACTAACTGTTTTGGTACATAAATAACGTTAAGAAAAAAAAACTTATCTGTCCAAAGTTAAAGTTATAATTACATAACATCAGCTGCTCTCCGGCCGCTTTGCTAGCCGTAACATAAAAATAGACTTGAAATTTGTCTCAAACATTTCTTGAGAGCAACCGCGACCTCAAATGACTTTCTATAGCAACCGTTACTACGGCAACCTCATAAATAATACAAAATCAAAAATAATGGAATGATGAAGGATCTATGAAATTTAAAAAATAAATAGCTTAATCTCGTCATCGTTCATCGTCGATATCACTCTTGATAGAGTGATCGTGGTCGTCACTTCAGGTGTTGGTGCCAAGCTCGATAAGACGTCGCCACTCTTCCCTGATGGCTGCCTTCTTAGTGCATGTATGTAGTGGTAACAATGATGAGCCATTTACTGTCGCTTTTATCTGGTCAGTCTATCTCGCAGGCGATCCTCCTTGTGGCCTGGACCCTCAAACCAAATAGCTTATAACCATTTACAAAAAATATTACGCGTGCAATGGTCATGTTGAAATACAGATGGTTGTAACATAATTGGTATTTTAATTTTTTTTGGTGGTAGACCCTGAGACCGTCTAGATAAATATCACCGCAGAACATATTTCGACCGCCTATCAGAAAAAAAATGGTGGTGCTGTGCTGGATAACAAATTACCATCGGCAGAACTAAGGTCTTTTTGGCCAAGTCGATAGTTACAATAATAAAAATTGGACTCCCAACAAACACTAGAATAGCTAGCTTTAAGAAGCAACCAAACAGGTTAGATCTTGACTGCGATACGACTTGGTGTTAAATGGCGACCTGGTCTGCGGAGATGAAGCTCAGTAATCTAACAACATTCTATACACTGTTCTCTTGAGGACGTCCATATCGTGTTTAGACGGGAACACTGACTGTTGAAGTTGTTCTAGTCTTTAGCTGTTATTGTCAAGATCAAGGAGTTGAACATCCTTAATTCTGAAAGTATTCTTCTTGAATATTTCTCCGAGGTATACTGAAAGTATATATGTGCGGCCATTTTATAAATGACAACAATTTATAACCTATAATAAAGTAAAGCTTAGAACATCCAAATGAAATCGTTTTCCATTGGCTCGTTAAGCGGCCCCGTTATTCGATTACGCTCGAACGTTACCAGTAATGGGTTGCTATCGGGTAAACTACTTGAATTCAATCACGTATAATAGTTACCAGGTAACAGGTTAAAGCTTTTTATAGTTAGTAGTGTATATTACTCATTCAAATGGCGTAGGAATCTGTTGATATATTATCTGAAGTTTTTGGTAGAACAGTCGCCATGTCTGTGAATACTATCATTATGTCAAATATGAATATTTCATAAAATGCGCTGGTGGTATCTGTTGCAGGAGACCGTTTAGATGAGTACCACAACAGCTCCTCCACGAACAGGTTCTTGCTTTGGCGGTGGGACGCGCAGGAAGTGGAGCTTCGGTATTGCGTTTCGCTGCTCGGTATCCTTCGCTGCCGTATAAACATTGGCAACGTACTCCAAGTCCAGATCCACCGTAGGAAGCTGAGACAGTTTTCTCTCTTACCCTCCATGGTACGTATATAAAAATTGGGAACTTCTAAACCAGATAACTTACATTCTTCTAACAACTGAGTTATATATCATCATCATCATAAAAACCGATGGATGTCCACAGCTGGACATAAGGTTCTTGCAAACTATTCCACAAAACGCGGCCTTGATATATTCGAGTCGAATGGCTTCCAGCGATTTTATATGCTGGAAAATATTATAATGTCTGTAGTCTAAATATTCAGTTGATGGGCCACATTTTTCTTACAAAGGCCGTTTCGTCGGCGCCACATACTTCCGGCGTCACAACCTTTTGAGTGTTTCTGCGCTTGACAACCTTCAGTTTGGTGAAAATTAAATTTTCACTTTAAACATGAACCTCCATCCGATATTGCTGTTCTTTTGGAATTTAATTTAGCTATATATATGTATGTATTCCGGGCGTATTTTATAAGGGTGCTAAAAAGGTCATCATCGTCAGCAGAAAGGAAACGACTTTTCAATTCCATCTATCAGCATACTTCAAAATCCTCATGATAAGCTTGAGAAGGAGCGTTGTCCTTAATATTGAGGATGCCAGTGTTTTAGTATTAGACGTTAATAAGCCAAAATTATGACTGTTGTCTTCTAGTAGTATGGGTACAGAACAAGCTTCGGCAATTAAATGTCGATCACAACCCTGGATGAACAGGAGATTCACCAGCGTGAACCTTCACCTCTACAACATGCTATCATATGAAAGTGCACTCACTATCATTATGAGATTCCCTCTTCAAAACGAAGTCTAACAATTAATTGCCAAATCTAATCCGTTAGCTATTCTAAGATACACAGTCTACAATAATCTGATGGTGACCATTTTATAAATAAAAATATACTCTTAAATATATGTAGGTCACATGTAGCCTGTAGTATATAGGAATAGACAATTCCTTGAGAAATACAGAACGCATAAATATGAGGGAAGAGTAAACAAAACTGTAGCGCAGCCGAGTGAGCGGATGAGTAAGTAAGGTAATATTTTACGCTGGCAATATTACCTACCTAGCAGCACCAGAGCGGATTTAGTGCCAGATAAGAGCCGGAGATTAATTAGCCGTTGACAATTAATAGCAGGAAACTGGAAGCATTTTCCCCATCTAACTAAAGCTGTATACATTTTACTAGTAATCAAAAAACAATCTATTCGATAACTACCTTTAATTATATTTATAATGGAGCTGGTTTTTCTTCAACGACATAGTTTACTATATTAATGAAGAAGACTCTCAGATTGTTCTAGATTAATTAATTTTTTTTCACAACACTGGATCAGAGCCTTATATCAGCATTTTTAAAGCCATATTTTATTGAACTTGCGTATGTTTACGATAGAAACACAATTGTTAAGGCGGCACCTAACAACATACTTATGGTTTGTATCTTGAGACCGTCGAGATAGATACCTTTTTTATATGATCAAGTTTGCGCCGCTAGTTACTTTGAGAACCATAGCAGCTTCATCGGACTCGGGGCTCACGGTATCCGTAACCTAATTTTTTTTTAATTAGCGACGACAGCACTGTTAAATGCAACGTTACTAGACCAAAAATGGGTATGAATCGAACCCAAGACCTATGTAGGTCTCTGTTAGTAGATACCACCGTAGTGCCTTCTTTATTTTATAAGAAGATTTAATGAGTTGTACACGTAAGTAGTGATATGCTTGCCTGTAGCAACGTGGCGCTAGTTAGGATGATATACACTGCTGCACTGGACGCCTGGCGACATAAATTAGTCTCATTACCCAAGTAATTTCACTAATTAAAATTAATTTAAAACCGAAAACGGTAGTATTTGCGTAGTATTGTTTGACGACAGAAATAGACGCAGCGGTGGTATTTACGAAGATAATCGCCGGCATCACAGACCTATTATTAGTAGTCATTACTGTGTTCCGAATTGAAGGGCGTTGTAACTAGTGAAATTATTGGGGTAAAGAGAGGTATATTTCTCTGAGATATCTCTCAAGACGACCAGTAAATCGCAGTGCTGTGTATATCATCTCGACTAGCACCACATTGTAATGAGCGGGTCTCTCGTCGTATCTCTTACCATTGGCAGAACGTCTGTTCCCCTTTTGTCTTTTTTTATTTTTTTTTTATAATTACAAGCATATATGTTTCGATATAATAGAAAAAAATTAGTAAACTAAGTTACTAGGCAGAGTGAACCATTCACCACCAGACGAGCAAACGTTTTTGTTTTCGCTTTTATTATATGATCAATGTACTTTAATTATAACCTATAAAAAGTAAATACCAAATAATCTAGTTTTTTAGATGATTAGCCTCTTTCCAAACACCCCTTGTTAAAATTTTGTGACAAATTTTCTACTCCGCTTTCCGATGGCACAAATAATAAAAAAAATCAGTAAATTGAATTTCCGTTTCGAGCTTTACAAAGTGGCCGGTAGCGGTTTATAACTTAGTTCAGTTAAAACTGAAAACAATTTATAGAGCGCCATGTAAGCCATTATCAAAGCTAGTTATTTTAATTACTCTAGCCACTATGGTCACAGTGTTTGGATAAATAGATTTTATTATACGTTTGTTTGTTTGCATGATTGTATATATTTAATTTGTGATATTTAATAAGAAATAAGTACTATTACGACCTTAACCTTATTATGAAAAAACTATTAAAGATAGTAAAGATAGAGAAGATCGTTAAGATAGCAAAGGTCGTGAAGATCATGGAGATGGTGAATAAACCGACAGTGAAGATTGTCAACGTTGCAGAGATAGTAAAAATATAGTATATAATGAAGATAGTGAACATAGAAAAGATATTGAAGAATGAGAAGATGGTAAGGATAGTTTTAATGGTGAAGATAGTAGAGACAGTACGCAGATTGGATATTCGGACTAAAAACATTGCTATTTATACATTGCTTCTTTTCTTTTAAGTTTTTACGGGTGCTTGGTCTATAGGGAAAGATCACCGCTGAGCCTGAGTCTGCTCTCAAACAGTAGTGTACAAACGTCACGGTGTTTATTTGAATTATGTTGTTATTGGTAGAAATTACTGCAGTAATGAGATATCTTGTCTCAAATCAACGATTACAATGTAGCGTAGGGACTATTATTCTAACTAGCGCATTGTTACGAGTATCATTTATCACCAGGTAAACAAACTCATCTATTTATCACGAAGTTGCGTTAGTTCGATTTCCGTCCAGTTTGTTCTTCCGGTAGGTCCCAGCGCTGGATTTAAATAAAGTTGTTTTTACTGATGCTTCATGATTGTGAAATTTTCGAAGTAAACGCAGTGATTTGTCTAAATTAGGTTAATATTCTCAGACCCATCATAAAAAGGTTCTTTGCACACTTTTCGCGTGGAAAATATAATCATAGAATTTGGGTCCTCAAAGCAAAGGACGCTTTCGCCTGTCACTTTGTAAGAAATGTGTTCACTCAGAGTTATTTCATTTTTGTTTTTCCTTTTTCATCGTCTTGTCGCTTTTAAAAGAAATATCCTGAAATCTTTCAGCAGATTAACATGGAAGAGATTTGGAGTTGACAAATTTTTTTTATTCTGAAAATTGTTTTTATTTGGAATGGAAACAAGATTATTGGTCATCTAAATAGTATGGAATGTATTATGTGTTAAAAGAAGAGAAGAGATTTAAGTTGGAGAAATTTGGACATAAGTCAAAATTTAAAAAAGTACAATTGGTTTAGAAACAAACAAAAGCCAAATATGAGACAGGACATTCGTTGTAAGCAATTAAAGGTAAATGAACGAAAATTATTACGGAATACGCAAGAGGTAGCAAAAGGAGCACGGGACATGGAGTAGGCGATGATAAAACGATATGTTGATGCTGGTCCAGAATGGATTCGAATAGACAAGAGAGACGGATAGACATCTTTAGAAAAGACTGTTGTCGAAACACAACAGATAAAATATTAATCTTTTACATATAAACATTTAGATAATTTAATGGTTTGAATGAAGGCTAAATAATAATTTGTAGTGGTTCTGTTAAATAAAAACTTTTGTTATTAAACTAAAAAGCTGACAACGGTATCTGCTGCTGACGAGGAAAAAGAGAATTGAAAACAAAGAGTTCTTCAGTTATACAAGCGCACTCTTATTTTCAAATATTTATAATAATCCTGTCGGAAAGCGCACATGCTGTTTACTTTTATATAGATATTATGAAAGAAATAGTTATTTGTTTATTATCATTTCGATGAATGAGTTCATACTTAACCTAATTAAGTTATAACGTTAAATAATAGTAATATTAATTACGCAGGAACCGACGGAACGTTGAAATAGAAAAGTAATATCCGTACTTTACGATTCGCTTTATAGTCTACTCCCTTCTGATTGAATGGTGATCAATGTTTTATTGAGACTCCAGTTTCTATGGTGATTTAGGTATTAGGAATACCATAAACTAAATTATATGCTCGGGAATTCAATGAAACTAACTCTAATATTACAATAATTTATTTATATATATAGAACAACAACGCGAGACCGATTGATGTGGACATATTTAGGGGAGGATCATGATCAGCAATGGACGTCTATCGGCTGATGACGATGATGTATATATATATATAAGATTTCTATCTATGTAGCGACTCATCATGATATCTCTGAAACTATAAGATCTAGCGATTTGAAATTCGGTAGAAATATTCTTTTTACCGAGTATAGAGAAGCTAAGAAGCGGTTGTTTAAAATTCCTACCCCAAAGGGAGTTGTGGGAGTGTTACAACCCGCAGAGCGGTCAGAAAACAGTATAATGTAAAAGTAGAAGACACTTATTTAGAATTAATAATAATCAAACTGTTTTTAAGTTCTTAAGAAGAGAATAAATTAAAATGGCAACGGACTGGGTGCGAAGATCGGACGGCCGAGAGTTCAAAAAGATTTTTGTGCGGAGACCAACGAATACAGCCAGGATAACTGTCACCCAGGTGTGCAGACGATTTAATAAAGGTCGTAGGAATTCGGAAGCAGATGGCATCGCACTGATCGATGGAAATCGACTGAGGAAGCCAAAGTTAACCCGTTCAGTTCTGTATGATGATGATGACAAATACTAACAGGATGAAGATCGACAACAGATATTTTTAGCTGCAATAAAAAAGACTTTCTACGGATAAACTTTTTAAAATGTTTAGTGAATAGATTCTATAGAGGCGTCAAAGAAAAAAAAAAACTATTTTCTTAAATTTTTTTTTTTTTTGGAGATTTACTCTGTGATAATTAATCTTAATTTCACCTGATGTTAAGTGACAATAAGGCTGACGATCTTGATGGATAGGCGTGCTCCAGATTAGTGTAGCAAAATATGTTTACAGCGGGTATGTTGCTACGGCTACGAGATTACAATATAAAAGAAGTAGATAGCCAGTTTTACTGGTGGTAAGTTTCTATTGCCAGAGACCTTCTAAATAGGTACCACTACATCTCTAGTTGCAGCCTACAAACACGTGTTCTGGATTAAAGGAAGTCGTAGCAAGAGAAATTATTGGGGTAATGAGATTTAACATCTTATGTCTCAAGGCGATTATGGCAATGTGATGCTGTGTATACCAACATAACTAGCGCCAAATTGTTGTGGGCTAGCGTGTCATCATCAGGTGAACGTCCTACTCAGCCTTATCGCTTCGTAGTATAAAAAAAAGGAAGTAGATTCCACCATTACTATCACATCATACACGGTTACTCGCCTTATATCGCGAATGAGGTGTTATTAAAGAATTCATACACGTTAAATTTTCACTTTGTTTCACTTGACGGAAGTTGAAATTAAAAAAAAAAAGATGATTACGCCTCCTCTCGACGTGAGCTTATAATGTAGGGCGCGTTTGGTGCAGACGCCCGCCGTAAATGAGGTTTGTACGTCGGAACGCGCCACTTACGGAGCAATCAACAGGTTTATTGGCAGGAGCTGAACAGCCTTGCCTTAATCTCGACAGCATTAAACAGTACAACTCTGTATGGTAGAGTATTTGTGTGTATATATTACAACAAGAGATCATTTCAGCTCACTTCATGCTGCCGATGGGATAGATAGATGTTAGTTTAAATACATATACGATCATCATTGGTGTCAACAGTCATCATTATCACCCAATAGACATTCACTGCTGGATATAGGCCTCCCCAAAAGATTATCACATCGATGCGTTGCTCGCCTCCAGTGGGTTCCCGCGATTCTCATCAGATCGTCGGTCCTCCTTGTGGCAGGCCTCCCAACACTAGGTCTACAGGTACGCAGGCGCCACTCGAGGACCTAGTGCCCCATCAGCCGTTGGTCCTTCGAGCGCTGTGCCCTGCCCACTGCCACTTAAGTCTAGCAATCTCTTCGGCTATGTCGGTGACCTATAGTGTCAACTATAGTTCAATTTAATATTCTTTTTATTTTATGAAGTGAAAAGACGAGTGAGACATTCACCTGATAGTATGTAATGCACTACTGTTTGGCAGCGGAAATAAGAGCTGCATTCAAATTTGTAATTCGAATTTCGAATCAGAATTTGTAGGTAGCTCAAGTTTGTTATTGTATGCGATAGATGGCGCCTCTAAAATATTGAAGCGCCGTTTTTTTAAAAAACTAATTAACGTAAATATGTTTTATATATGAAAACTATTCTTTATATACGTATCGTTATCGTCAACAGACGTGCACTGCTGGAGATAAGCCTCCCAAAAATCTCCACTTCGATCAGTCCTGCGCTGCTCTGGTTTCGGCTCTTTGCCAACGTCCGTCACAGTTAACATGGCGTCTGGTACCGCCGGGCATCAGAGGCCATTTGTAGGGGTTTATATGAGGGGATTTGGACTATTTCCCATCAGGATGGTTTAATGTGGGTTGATACATATATGTTACAGATTATATACATAGTTTTAGCGAAGTGTTGCTATTTTTAGTTGAAAAAAAAAAATAACCTAATTACGTCATACCAGCGGCCAAGAGCTGTAGAAGGTAATTGGCATTTCCAACTCGGCGTGTGCTGGAAACATTTTTTTTATTTCAAGTTATGCTTTACGCCGGCGCGTTTCTTTGAGTATAAAATTATGAAACAAATCAAAATACTCTTTTGAGGATTGCGGTGCACGAAATTCTCTTTAAGTTTCCGTAAGCTCTTTGGGCTATGCATGATAAAATTAAATGTTATATAACTTTTCTTTTAAGTAATATAAAGCTTGTTCCACCCGTTCACGACTTCAAGGACATAACGAAGCAGAAGAGGAAAATAAAGAATCCTCTTCTAGTTAGAAAGAAGACTGGATCCACTAATTCAAGATCTACTTTGGAGGAGATCTGAAAGTTATTAATATACATATTACTATTCTTCTACTTCTGTTGCAACATTGGAGTGATTTAGTCGGTATGAAATCGAAGACGGACAATTATTGGTCCTCGGAAAGTCTTCCCCTATTAAAACAGGCACCACTAGAAGATTTAAAATTATAGATAGAATCTTCTCGTGGAAAGTAGCGAAGTAAACTGTGTACATAGAAGCTCCATGATGCTTACAGTTAGGAGGGTCCGTCACGTAGTAAGATTTGCAACTAGAGCGAGCCATTATCATAATCGATCCTCTTAGCATTATAAGCGGCTTGCTGCGGACCATGGTTGAATGCCAATAAGTATACTAGATTTTTTAAGGCTTACACGGATAAACAAAGGTCGGCCATGGATATATTCTCTTTAGCCAAATGTAACGTGAAGTCTTTCTTGCGTAAAGTACGCAAGTATAATTGCAGTCATCTAGTCAAGGTCTAGTAAGAATAGTGTTGCACTAGGGTCAACCTTGCTTGTTTGTAGTAGGCCACTAAAAGGGACTTCATGATGTAGGCTTTTGATGGTGGTTTTTGTCATTCTATAGGAGAGCCCTAGGTCACCTTACTTGCTTCACTCCGGCCAAATCGTAGAAAGTATAAAGCTAAGAGATTTTAATGAGTAAATCCTATATATCTCTAGTTTCCTCCCAAAAGTATGGTATCTTTTTAATATTATTTTAGACACCAAAACAGGTATAATTGCAGCGCAAGATATTTTACAACTGCCTAAAAGAACCTCAGGTTAAAATGATATTACTGGTGTTAGGCCTCTGTTCCCAAAGACCCTCTTGATAAGTACTAACGCAGCTCTGTCCCCAAACATCTTATTTTTCAAAGGGTCGAGCTGAGTTTGGTGGTGTGTATATCATCATAACTAGCTCCACGTTGTTATGGGCAGGCATATCACTTACCATCATGATCGTCTCGTTTGTCTCGTCGCTTCGTCGAATAAAAAAATGTTATGTCACGATGGAATTGAATATATGGAAGAGTGCCCAGAATGTTCTGGTTCTGATACTTCAAATTAAGATGGTAGTAATGTTTTTATAACCCGTCTGGATGGCAACTATCCTCGTGTTAACAATGCTACCATTGTTTACGGTGTTCAAGATTTTTTTTATTTAGCAAAGCGGCGAGACGAGTGTTTATCTGATGGTAAGTAACACGCCTGCCCTTAACAACGAGTTAGAATGGTAAACACTGTATCACATTGCGCTCCGCGTCTTGGAATATAAAATGTTAAGTCTCGTTACCCCAGTAATTTTACTAGCTACAGTGCCCTTTGAACCAGGAACACAGTAATGTTTGCGCGCTACTGTTTGGCAACAGAAAGTAGGTGCTGTAGTGGTGCCTACTTAGACGGGGTCCAGTAATAGAGACCTACCAGTATTCGAACTCTAAACAGTGTCAGGGGGTGTAAGGAGTCAAGCACAAGAACTCACGGGATCCAAGCTAACCTCCCCTACTCCTAGTGCACCCTGCTATCCAATAAACAAGGTTCTGGCTCCCACCAACCCGCATTAAGCCAGCGTGGTGGGAAATGGCCCAAATCCTCTATATGAACGTTTACAAACAACTGCCCCTAGTGCCTGATGGTACCCATGCTGACTATCGGGGCGATCTTTGGGGGAGCCCTATATTCAGCAATGGAGGTCTATGGGGTGATGATTGAAACAGTGTTTAGTACACTGGAGAAGCTTCAGCAATTTATCAATATTGTTGGTATAAAAGTTATAGATGTTTTAATCAGAGTGCAGGAGGGCACCGGTGCATTCTGTAGTAGATCCCCTCCTAATGCACCGAGGGAGACCACCGAGGCAGTTTTAGAAAGTAGAAGCCGCACATAACCTTGTCTTGCTCCAAAAGCATGGTGTCTTAAGATTTCCCCCGTATTAAAAAAAAGTATAATAGCAATGAAAGCAACAATTAACGATAAACTATAGTAAATTTGTTAGCCAGAGAATATACAAATTTTTGTTATAAAAAAAACATTTATACCGCTTGCAGTAGTTCAAATTATTTAATACAATGTGTCAAGAGGAAACGAGTTTTTTTTTTTTTCAATGAAAGAGATTCCATTGTTAACCGATTTGATGTTTCGCTCGACGGAAATCATGTCTCGAATGGGGGCAAAAAGTAAACGATTCGCTGTGGATTGTGGAATTGAATGAAAGGTCTTTCTCGGAGTCGCTGATATTTATTAAAGCTTCAGCTACAGTCGACGACGGTAGTTGCCTTACTGTAGGACTGTTTTTATTTTAAATTGGTTCAACTGAACGTCGGGGTGGAAGGGGTCCCGTACACAAGTCACGGGATCTAAGCCAACCTCACCTGCTCGTGGTGCCTGCTAATCAACAAACGAGGCTCTCGCTCCCACAAACCCGCATTGGACCTGCGTGGTGATAAATGGCCTAAATCTCCCCAAATGATTCCCTACTTGAATTGGGAATCTTTGGGAGAGATCTATGTCCAATAGTGGACGTCTATTGGTTGATGATAATGATGGCGATGATGGACGTTGTACTGCATATAAAAAATATTTTATGTTATTATTGTCAAAGGGGTGTAAGGTGTTCCGCATAACTCATGGGACCAAAGACAACCTCATCTGTTCGTGGTGCACCCTGCTAGTTCACAAACAATGCTCTGACTCCCTCCACATGAACCTCTACAAACGACGGCTCCTGGTACTTGGCGGTACCGGAGGCTATGCTGATTCTTGAAGGTCGCGGGAAATTGCTGGATGTGGACAGCACAGGACCCATCTATGTGGACATCTTTGAGGAAGGCTTATGTCCAGCAGTGGACATCTATCGGTTGATGATGATGATGAATTGCCAGTCAAACCATGGTACAACTTGTCCAAAGGTACTCTTATGTATTCACACAAAGCAACTATTGATCGAAGCTTATATCAATACTGCAACTTGCAACTTGATGTTATTTCGGTTGGTGGTATCAGATTTTGATGACCATGATGGAGATATATAATTATCAAAATAATCCAAAGACATGTACAATTAAATTCAGCACCATCTTAATGAGCTTCGGCTAAAGACCTGAATAAATTAAGATCCAAAATGTGTCTCAAAGATCGTATCAATTGCCAATAATCACGCAGAATTGTTGATAGTAAAGTAATTTACGAGTAAGTTTTAATATTTTCACGAGGAACCCCAAATTTGTATATATATATATATATAACATTTACCTACTTATATAGATGTGTATATATGTAAATATATAGATTTACTATGCTCGTTAAAATCAGTTAGAAGAGAAGAAGCAGATATTCATTTAATTATAAGTCATAAGTTAGGATGACACTCACCCTCCGAACAGGTTCCCGCCTTGTCGTGGCCGTGGGGCTCAGTAGCCGAGGCTTGGTTACCCACGGTGAAGCTAAGAGAAACCTACCCGGCTGGCCCGAAGCGTAGGACCGGCCCGAGGTGGCCGCTCCAGGTGAGCTCCCCTCGGACGTGTGCCGGTGGGCAAGTTTATACTAGCCTTTGCAACCGAGCTGGCGTTGTGGAGGGAGAGGAGTGTGCGCTGTATGTTCCGGTGTGCTCTTACAGAATTGGAAAGAGGGGTTCTTCCCTCCCGAGCAGGTATTGCATGGTGCAGCCAACGCTGACGGGGTCGCGGAAGTATGCGAAAGCGTTTCTGTGACCCTGACATAAAGCGACGAGGTGGAACATCGTGGAGGTTTTAGTCGGCGCAAGTCCGACATAATCTGTCTTTTGCCCTCGCGAGGGCAGGTATGCGAAGGCACTGTCCCCACGTAAAACAAAACAAGAGGATGCCGTTCACAGTTGTGTTTGTTTTCTTGAAATATAAGATGTTGAGTATTGAGCGTCCTTTCAAATCGGAATACGGTAATGTTTGCACCCTGCTGCGTGGCGTCAGAAATAGGAGCTGATGTGATATCTATCTAGGCGGTGGCGATATAACAATTTCGTCTTAGTGTGCAATGCCATCTATTGATGGAAAGTAAAAACTATTTTTTATACACCAATGTCACTGTCTTCAACGCAGGGGTAAAAATGATGAGCTTCCTCTTTTTGTTGATGGTTAAAAATGTGTGTGATTATGGCAATACATTCATTCACATGGCAAGGGTTGCTTGCGGCGGTGTGTGTGCGCGATTTGCTTATAACAAAAGGCCTTTGTACGCAGATGCTTGAACCATTCAATACACTCCTCACTCATCACGTCAACGTGCCGCCGTGTCTGCTTTGAACGGTTATGACTAAATACAAACCATTCAATTTGCATACAAAATTAACTTTTTTAGAGCAGAAGATTCTCTTGATGGAAATCCAAGATTAATAAGGTTTGAGATTGTGATGTCTTTGTTGACGAAGACCGTGAACGTAGGTAGGTACCACCGCAGGTCCTATTTCTGCTGCCAAATAGTACTGTGCAAACGTTACTATGTTCCGGTTTGAAGAGCGCTGTAACTAGTGAAATTACTGGAGTAACAAGACTTAACATTTTACGTTTCCGGCGACGAACACAGAGTGGTGACGTAAGGTCCTCGAGTGGCGCCTGAGTACCGGTAGACGCAGTATTGATGATGAACTAGCACCACGTTGTTATATAATAACCGTCGAACTTTCCATAAACTGTGTGTGGATTACTGTTACCACACCTGGGCAGGTGCTGCCAAAATTCTTCTAGCGGCAGCCGACTCGATAGAGATGAGGTCAAAGAGGTTGGTTGGTGATCAAGAACTTCATAACTTGGCTTCTCAGTCTTGAACACAGGCTCCGTGTGGGCGGACCCGAGGCGTTCTGTAGGATACATTTTGGAAAGAGCGATGGGATTATATGACATAATTCCGTCATCCCCTTTTCACCACCGGGGGACCAGACATAGGGCGACTCACCATCCTTATGTTGGAGACATCCCCAGTCTGTAAACAAAGAGGTTCAACTCCTCGTTCTTCATAAGAACAGCAAAGGAGTGGATCAACTTGCCGGCGTAGATGTTCCCGTCTAAAAGAACAGGAGTGAATAGGCTGTTACTGGCTTAATGCGCTTTACCACCACAGTTCACCACTTAACATCAGGTGGGATTGTAATCAAGCGTTAACTTTGTCGATTTATAAAAAAAAACCTAAACTAGCAGTTCACTATTACGGCCAAAATCTTTCCCGTCAGGTGAATATCCAACTTATCAGTTGAAGCTCAAGTTACCATATAGACGTTGACGCTTGTTAGGGTTTCCTTCATGATTGTCTCTTCGCCTCGCACCAGTGGATAGATAATCTTGCTGCTGCTATAGTTTACTTCTTATCAAAACGCAGTTAAATTTTAGTCGACTTTACATGGCATTCTATTATTTTCAATAATTTTACAAAGATTAGAACTTTATTTAAATAACACTGTTGATAGTATAAACAAGCTTTCAACTTTGATACATTCAGCCGAGTCTGTGAAGAGATGTGAGGTTCCCGCTCCGAAGCCGCAACGCCAACTTGGCTGCGTAAGTGTCTAAGTTACGTTTAACTTAATTGAATTCTGCAGACACGTACTTAAGGAAATATTACTTTGCAACATAAATTGGTAGCGGCATCTGTGACATATTGCTGCGACGCGGTATCAGCTCGGTGGGCTCCGGTACACCAGTTTAATTCTGATACATTTTTATATATATTTTGACCTTACAATCAAAAATGTGAGTCCTTAAATCTGTATCAATATTTCCGACATTTTTTTTTATTCAATTAACCGACGAGACGAACAGGATGTTAATCTGACGGTGATACGACTGTCCATAACGTGGCTCACTGCTCTCATCGCCTGAGACATAAGATATTGCATCTCGTTACCTTAGTAATTACATTAGCTACAGTGCCCTTCAAACCGGAACACAGTAATGTTTGAACAGTACTGTCTGTCGGCTGCAATAGGCACTGGAGTGGTACCCACCTAGACCGTCTCCGGAAACAGAGACCTACCACCAGTGAACATCCTTATCTGTATATAGTTCACTAAACTTTGATCAATTTAATTCATTTATTATACATTCATATAACCTGTTTTGTTATATGAAAAGTCGCATATAATTATATATATATATATATATATATATATATTTTGTTTTAATTACTTTATATAATAATAACGGAAATATGTATTTATAGATTGATTTATACACATTTTAATTAATCCTTTCTAATTTTAATATTTCGATTGTCTATATCACAACAAATCTCGGATTCATAGCAATCAGATTTCCACCCCCAGTATGAAGGAAAATAAACATAGTATATTACTGTTATTGTTTATTCAACATACCTTTTATTTTTGTTGCAAACGTTTATTATTTTATTATATTATATGATATGTATATTAATATAAATATTTTTTACTACCTTCACATCAGACTTTAGCTTCTATCTGAATAAATCCATTTGAAGGTTATCTGGAAAGTGATAAAGTCTATCTGCGGTATTATATTATTTTCTATATATATGTTCTTTGTATATGTTATAATAATTTAATCTTTTTATTATTATATATAGTTCTTAATAAAATTGGTTTGGTATATATAAATATCTTAAGTCAAAAGCTGTGTGTAGATACAATCATGGCGTTATATAAAGTTTATTAGGTTCCGGATTGTTATATTTCATCACTATCATCGTCAGCTGATAGACGTCCACTGCTGGACATAGGCCTCTCATAATATCTCCACCTACAATCAGCATATTCTCCGGTACTGTGCGCACTAGGGGCTGTCGTATGTAGGGGTTCGTATGGGAGGATTTTTTGAAATGAGGTTGGCTTGGGTCTCGTGAGCTGTTGTCCAGGAACTCTTACACCCCATTGTTATATATAGTCATATATATATATATGTTATCTGAAACAGTATTTCTTTTGACGGAACTCTTTGATCGAATGAAACAATGGAGGGTTCGAGAGAAAGTTCTGTTGGAATGATTAAAGGAAACAGATTCATTTAAGCTTTGCTCGGAGTTGGTATTACTTGGCGGTCGCTTTCTGTGGCTTGGTGATTTCCTATAATTTGTTTTAGTTATTTCTAGACAAAGCGTTGTTTGTTTAGACATTTAGAATATCAACTTCTATTCTATAACATCTCCTTCTTTTTTATATACAAAGTTTCTATTTGAACCGTACAACTTATGATACATTATTTGAAGAACTAGTGCTAGAAGTTCCGCTACAAGATGATATAGTACTGATCGGTACAAAGATTTTTGCTGGAGGTTCTATGTCCAACAGTGAACATCTACCTGCTGACAATGATGATGATGAGGAACATATAAATATAAATTAGTGTATTGACCTTAGGTAAGTACCACCGCAGCTCCTATTTCTGCCCCTAAATAGTAGTATGCAAGCATTACTGTGATTCTGGTTAAAGACGTCGTGGCTATTGAAATTATTGTGGTGATGGAACTTAGCGTTGTGCCTCGAGGCTACGACCGCAATGTGGTCTAGAGACGGAATAGAAAAAAAAAGAGCAAGGTAGGTTATGCGCAGCAGAGAGCTGTGTAAAAAGAGAGAAGCTTGTGAGCCATTTTAAGAGTTTAATCAAGGTAAAAATTCCTCCGCACGGGAGTCAGCAGCCGGGGAACAATTGTGCATACACAAAGAGTAAAAGCGCTTGGCTGCGATCCACTTGATCCAGTTTATTACCATCAAGCTGGGTTCGCCCAGGATTAATTGTACTAGTTTAATTTTTTTTAATTTATATTACCATCGCGAAACAATGGTTCAAGAGATTAGTGTTAACCTTTACGTCTCGGAAAACTTGAAGATCAGAACAATCACAGTAATTTAATTCGAAGATCACTGGTTCCATTCAGATATTTATATATATGAGATATTCATCTATGTAGAGACTCATCACGATATCTCTGGAACCATAAGTACTGGATACTTGATATTTGGTAGGAATATTCCTTTTGCTGAGTATGAGTCAGCTAAAAACGGATTTTACAAAATTTCCTTCCCAAAGGGAATTGCAGGGGTATTACGGCGACCAAAGCGGACGGCGAAAAGCTTGTATGTAAAAGCAAGAAAATGTTCTGATGTATATACAAAAGAAAATGATTAACCCTGTCCCACCATTTAAACAAGTTATTAATATGTAAAACAATAACATGTATTTATTCGATTAAGTGACGATACAAGCCAGAAGAATACCTGATGATAACTCGTACCACTGTACCTAACATGGCGCTGGTTAGAATGATATACACAACATCACATCGTGATCGTCGCTTTGAGATATGAGATGTTAAGTCTCGTTACTCTAGTAATTTAGTTCGCTGCAATGCTTTTTAAATCGGAACACAGTAATATTTGCACAGAAATGTTTAAAGGCTGCAATAGAAGCTGCACGTAGGAGATAGCGGAAGAAATGGTTTGACGACATAGAGGAGTGGACCGAGTTTAAATACCATCAGTTAAAAAGAATAGCTGAGGATCGAATTGGTTTTTTCAATCTGATCGTCAAACTTCAGATTGCAGAGAGCAGCTAATGATGATGATGAATAGGAGCTGCGGTGTTAGACGTTCTTCGGCAACGGAGATTTATGACCTGTAAATTGTTGCTTAAGATTTGTTCTCGCAAATTACTTAGTTAAAAATCTTCCAGCAGCACAATTATCATTTCATCTTGCTGATTTTAATATGCCGCTGCATCCACTTTGTATTAAGTGATAATGAATAATGGAGCTTATTCTCGGCAGCTCCAATCTCCGCCTCGTGCATCATCGGCTGTAAAATTAGGCCGTTCATGTAATCGCTTCGTTTTAAACGAAACTTTAAATATTTAAGAACTTCACATTTCTTATCTATAAGGAATTAACATCATCATCATCATAAGGGGTCAAAGGACGTTTACTGCTGGACAAAGGCCTCCACCAAAGAACCCCACATCAATCGGATTCATATGGAGTGATTTTACCACCACGCTCGCGTGCAGGACCTCTTACACCTCCATTACATATATAATGTATGTTAACACTATGTACCACCAGATCTTCAGTTGTATCGTAGCTTTGCGATCTTCTTCATTTTTTTTCATGGGATGCTGGGTGTTGTAAAATATAAGAAATGGTTTGAAAATTGATGAAGCTTAATAACTTGATTAGATCTAACATCACATTTCTCATGAGAATAATGTGGTGCTGAGTACATCATCATCGTGTTAGGAAACAATCGTTTTGATATAGGCCTCTTGTCTTTTCATCGAATAAATAAAATCTACTAAACATTTACTTTATATTGAGATAAAATTAATATATACTGTCACCGTAACGTGTGCCGGATATCAGCTAGTATTGACAATGGGCTTTATGGAGCATACTCATAAAATATGGATGCTTACTGCGCAAACAGTAGAAGTATTCAGATGAACCAAATATTCTTTATCGTAACCAGGAATATATTTTTCTTATTTGTTTTATTTTTTTATTATATTAAAAGAAGCCTATTTAACTTCTATCATATGAAGAAACTGAAGGGTTGGTACACAAAGAACGTATAACATACATGTATTTTTTTTTACAAGTTTAACGCTTGATGACGATCCCACCTGATGTTAAGTGGTGATATTGTCTGTGGTGATAAGGCGCAACAACCGAGCAACAGCATATTCGCTCTTCTCTTGAAGACACCCTTGTACTAGACTTACTAGACTTGTATTTGTACGGGAACGACCTCGGCAAGTTGATCCACTCTTTTGCTGTTATTATGAAGAACGAGGAGCTGAACTTCTTTGTTTGCAAACTGGGGATGTCTACAACATAATAACAGTGACTCGCTCTACGTCTGGTCGCTCGGTGGTGAAAAGGGGATGAGGGAATTATGTCATATAATTTTCTCTCACTTTCCAAAATGTATCCTATAGAACACCGCCACACCGGCCTCACGACGCCAGTTTTCGAGACCGATAAGTCAAGTTGTGAAGTTCTTGATCACCAACAAAGCTCTTAATCCACGTCTCCATCGAGTCGATTCGTACTTGCCGGAAGTACAACCACGCCTTTGCTGTTCTTATGAAGAACGAGGAGCTGAACCTGTTTGTTCGCAAATTGGGGTCCATGATATAAGAATGGTGACTCGCCGTCAAGTTCAAGACTGTTCAGCCTAGTTGTAATAAGTTCTTAATCACTAAGAACCTTCTTAACCTGCCTCTTTACTCAGTCCAGCACCGCCGTTGTATGTCAATCATACCGGAAGTATGTACTAACGTAAGCTAAGATTTTGTGATCGAAGCTGTGTTTAGGTGGGGGACACGGGAGACATCATGTGTTTTAATTGTTTGTGAATGTTTAATTGATTTTGAAATATAAAAGAAAACATTCTGTTATACATACCACGCTTCATCACCATCAGCCGGAAGATCGTGTTTATATTCCTTAATAAACTTTTACTGGTAGTACTCTGTTACCGGAAAACGTCTAGATACCACCGCGGCTCGTTTATCTGCCGTTAAAAAGTGTTTGCAAGCATTAATATGTTCCGGTTTGAAGGATGTTGTAGCGAGAGACTTCACTGAGATAACGGGACAACACATGTGTCAATCTAATGAGCAAACTGCTGTGCTGTTCGTTACTGGTGGTAGATCTCTGTTGCCAGAGACCATCTAGGTGGATACCATCGCAGCGTCTATTTCAAATACCAAACAGTATGCAAATATTACTAGGTTTCGGTTTGAAGGGCGCTGTAGCTAGTGTAATTACTGGGGTAACGAGACTGTTTCAAGCAGTGTATATTCTAACTGGCGCCATATTATGGGTAGGCGTATCACTTACCATAAAATGAAGGTTTTGTCGATATATGTATTCCCTTATCTAATCTCGTAATCTCGTGGTTTTAATGATAAAAGAAGTCATTTTAAAATAGAGAAAATAGTAAAGCACGAGCCGCCATTTTATCCGGAAACCACCAGACTTCCTTTGCGAGTGTTTACTTTACTAACCATTGCCGGATAGATGTATGGAGCAGTGAATAGGCGTTTATTTACACCCGGAGGTGCATCCTTTTAGATTTTATCTCTATTCAGCGGCGAGCACTTATCATAATTAGTATTTTAGGTTAGAAGTGTAATTACTAAACTAACCGATGTTTTTTTTTTATTTCTTTAGTCTAAAAGTAAAGTTCGCGGGGGTAGCATTAAATACGCAAACATGAGAGTTTAAAAGACGCTGCAGCTTGTTGCTTTTAAGAGTTATATAACTTTTAAATCTATATCGATATATTAAAATATTATCGTTTACTTATATTACAATGATGTTTGTAATCAATATTTTGTAATAGATATTTTATCTCTAAATACTAAACTAGTATTTATTACCTTTCTCTGTGCTAAATATCTTAGAAAGTTTTCTATTCTTATTTGTAGTTATAATCAAATATATGATAAATTTTATATTTATGTTGATGAAAAATAAAAAAAAATTGTATATATATATATTATTTACTTCTAGTTAGATGCATATTTTATCTTAAAAAATTTGATAAAATATAAATAAATATTTTTACCTAATACGCCTTAATATGAGAACTTTGATGTATTAAATTCTTATGTCGTTGTAGAAACGATGCTACGAAGTTCTACGGCATGCTACGAAACTTGTAATTAATCTACATTTACTGTTTTCGATCCAGTTAATTTATACTGTATTGCAGTAAAGTTATACACGCAATTAAATTCAAATGTTTATAGCCAGAAGAAGCGAAAGTTTATATTAAAAGTAAATAAGTTACAGATTTACATCTACCTACTTGACATAAGCGAATAGCAGGGTGTCTGAAAAGTAAGGGATACTAAAGCAAAAGCTCTCCAAGACACAAATTTTTTTTTATTCTATAAAGCGGCGAGATGAGTGAGACGTTCACCTAATGGTAAGTGATACGAGTGCCCATAACAATGTTTTTCTTTTTGTATAGACTAGCGCTTGACTACGATCCCACCTGATGGTAAGCGGCGATGTAGGCTTTGGTGGTAAAGCGCACTAGTATAAAAGTCGCCTATTCACTCTTTTCTTCAAGATCCCCACGCCATACCTGGACGGCAACACTGACGCCGGCAGACTGTTCCAATCCTTCGCTGTTCGCATTAAGAAGGTGGAAGCGAAACGCTTCGTCCTAATTCGTGGGATCTTGACAACTTTGGGATGAATGCCTGCGTAGGTCTGTACTTCCGGTGATAGAAGCGCGATGGCAGAATCAGAGCCTATAGTTCCCGGGCACACTATTCGAAATGAAATATCGCTATTTAGGATATACAAGAATTTCGAGTAGGGTATGCAAACCACATCCGAAATCTCTGTGCTTATCTATACTTAAAAATAAACTTACCAAGCAACATTCAAAGCATAGTTGTGTACATTTTGAGTAACTTCATAGAATAATACTTAGAACATTAGCATAAATTGTAATTAGTAATATTATTGTTGTGTTAAGTTACACTAAGTTAAATCACTTGTAGCGCACAGTTGCAATCAATGTTTTGATGTGGCCGGCGAGTTTTTATAAGCTCTTTTGTGATGGTTTCCATGGTTGGTGCAAAGCTTTACAGCGCTGAAAGAACTTTACTGCTTTTTAGTTTAGATCAATATTTTATGTAAACATGTATTTATAGTGTGTAGATAATATTTCTTCTAAGTTTACTATTTTATTTCGTTATCAGATTCTAGTGCAACTTAGAAACTACTTTTTCTTTCTTATGACTTTATTTGTCACTATTATTAAGTCTTTATATTATATCAATCGGCCTCATAAAAAGGCACAAACTGACCCAAAGGGTGAAAGTTGTGCTCGGAGTTTCTTTGCGCGATCGAATCAGAAATGTGGAGATCCGCAGAAGAACTTAGGTCACCGACAAAGCTCAAAGACTGCTAGACTTAAGTGGCAGTGGGCAGGGCACATTGCGCGAAGTAATGACTAGCGATGGGGTAGTAAGGTCCTCGGGTGGCGCCCGCTACCAACGGGCATAATGTTGGGAGATCCCCCACAAGGTAGACCGATGATCTGGTGAGAATCGCCAGAACCCACTGGATGCGAGCACCGCGGGACAGATCGACGTGGCGATCTTCGAGGGAGACCTATGTCCAGCAGTAGACCTGTATCAGGTTGATGATGATGATGATCGAGTTACTGCATACTCTTTATATGAAAATACTTCGATCATATTAAATATTGATCACGTAGATATAAATATATATATTGATTGAAGATATTTCCACCTATGTAGCGACTCATCAGTAAGAACGGAATTTACAAAATGATCTCCCCAAAAAGGGTTGCAGGGGTTGCGGTAATTCAATTAGTAAATTAATATTTTCGTTTGATTTCATATTGACTCTTATATTTTCTCTATAAATTCTTGTACTGTGAATTATTCTCTTCTATCATCACCACCAAGAGGGTACCAGATGATGATTGAGTCTGGAATGTTTAAGAACATAGTTCACATATGACTTTGTTTTGAACAGGGTAATGTTTGAATGCCTTCAAGGAAAATCTACCATCAGTCTATGGAGTCGAAAGTGGAATTTTTAAAGTACGGCTGCGACCGTAACCGGTGAGTATCGTGGTCGTGATGCTGATGCCGCCGCAGCTCGCCTTTGAACCGTCGTATTACCTGCGTAATTAAATTCCACTCGTGCGTCCATATTACATTGTTAACTAATTTGTAATTTTTTTTTATCCGGTATTTACGAAGCGGAATACAAATAAATACATATAAGGAGTGATATATATTAATAGATAATATGTTGCTGAATTAAATTCTGCGTATACGTTACCACCTGTTCCACTCTCTTTGGGGAAGGAATTTTGTAAAATCCGTTCTTAGCTGATCTATACGCGGCAGAAGGAATATTCCTTCCAAATTTCCAGTGTCCAGGTCTTATGGTTTCATATATATCGTGATGAGTCTCTACATAGAGAGATCTCTTTAAAATCAATCTATAATATATTAGACAGTGTAAGTATACTAACTAGTACGCGTGTTCTATAGACGCGAACGGAACGCCTGGAGACATATCACTTCCAATATCTTCGTACTGAATCCTATTGAGTGGGAATACATGTACTGAATTTCAAAATGAAAGAAAAAATCTTATTCATGTCTTCTGTTTTAGGGTTATCGATTTTAATATAGAAATGATAGGTCTCTGTTGATAACAGCCCTGTGGTCTCGGGCTAGTAAGAATAGGACTAAGGTAAGCTCTGCTTATCGTAGAAGGCAACTAAAAGGGTCTAAGAGTTTCGCCGGCCTCGAGGGTGGGGCCTTTATCGCTCAACAAGCAAACTTGCGTGGGACAGCGTATGGCTCAGCGATGGTGCCTAAGAGGGTTGGGCTTCTCC
The DNA here is from genome assembly GCA_029034505.1 of Ornithoptera priamus. Lineage (NCBI taxonomy): Eukaryota > Metazoa > Arthropoda > Insecta > Lepidoptera > Papilionidae > Ornithoptera > Ornithoptera priamus. Next base: position 229,423 of record JARDWD010000221.1, on the reverse strand, counting down.
TCAAAGACGTGTAACACAAAGTGTGGAGGAACACCTGTGCGTTCTATAAGTGATCCCGGGGCCTCTCCGAATGCAATGACGCAGAGCACCGAGGGGGTTTTAGTGAGTAAGAATCTCACATAATCTTGACATACCCCATGAAACAGGGTATCTTTTGAGGACGTCCCCTCGAAACCAAAAAAAAATTGCAACTCCTATTTCTGCTTATAAACAGTTGTGTACAAACATTGTGTATCAGTGTGAATCCGTTTGTGATTGACACCTGCTAGCAGCACAAACAATCCAATAACACCTTAATCCACCAATTACCTGTGATCTTCATGAAGGTCATCCCACTCATTCTAATATTTAGTCCGGACTGCAGGGTCTTCCTTACGCATCGACTGTCCAATCTCCACTGAATGGCCCTTCCATTGCCAGTTCATATTACTGGTCTATAATCATCAGCAGATAGACGTCCACTGTTGGACATAGGCCTCCATCAAAGATTCCCACAACGGGTAGAGGATTCATATGGGGGATTTGGGCCACTACCCACCTTGTTGGTCCAATGCACGTTGGTGGGAGCCAGAGCCTCGTTTATTGATTAGCAGGATGCACTATGAGCAAGTGAGGTTGTCCTGGATCCCGTGGGTTGCAGAGCTGGACCTTTTACACCTATCGGTCTAACGTACCCCTGTTTCTGTCGTAAATATGGCCGCTCCATGGTGCAGCACCATCTACCGTAAAATTAATGCAACAATATTTTATTATGTATTTCTGTGTTTACCTCTAAAATATAAAATACTTGCAATTGACAGTTCCGTTATATTGACACTTTGTTATTTCCGCTAAAAGTTAACACGATTAAAGACTAAATTAATTATTTAAAATATTTTAGATTTTTAGTTTAAATAAATCGTAATTTTATATTGTCCTTTTAATTACAAAGTGACAAAAAAAATTTATATTTGTGTTAATATTAAAAATAGTCATACTATTGATCTATAGTACAACTAAGGTATTATAAATAGTCTGACTGTCAGTGAGGGCCTCACTGTGATTCTGCATTTTGATCTGCACAGTTCTTACTCTGTTATAAATAAATTATTTACTTACTTCTAAATTCTTTTTGATATGGATTTTCAGGATAATCCCGACCGACCGCCAACATGTACAAACAAATATTCGACTTTGAAGGTTAGTAGTTTTTTTTATCTGCTTCTAGGGGGAAAGTAAGGTTATGTGCGGCTGCTACCTACTAAAACCCGTGGTCTCCATGACTGCATTAAGATGGGCTTCGGGATCTTCTACGGAACGCATCAGTGCCCCCCTGCACTCTGGTTAAAACATGCCACGGAAGGGCAAAGTCCTCCTCAGCACCCACGCTGTGCTACGGCAAATACTAGACCACTGTGCATTTGCCGTCGGCCTAAGGCTCGTTTATTGAGCTCTGTAAGCCCTCACCATCAAGGCTCGTGAACCTGAGGAGCCTCTCAGTCGTCTTGTACGCCCAAGGGAATACCTTAGTACTATTCTTAATAGCTCGAGACTACAGGGCTGGAAAGTTCATAGCTAGTAAAATTACTGAGGTAAGGTGACTTAATATCTTATGTCTCAATGTGGTGCTGTACAGCATCTCGAACGCCACGTTATTATGGCCAGACCTACCACCTGTCATTAGTCATGTTAAGTGTCGTTTTTTTTTGTTTTGAATAAGTGGTGTGGTTCATTGAGTTCCTGAACACTGAACCTCGCGTGACTCGTGTCGCCATTATAACGTGTAGTTATTAGGTTCAGATTATAGCCATTGATAAATCGAATGCAAACGTTAAGTAATTAAAAATATTCCCCCTTGTGTATTTTATATAACACTCATTTAATTGTGAACGATGGGACTAGCAGGTAATGTACGACGTACCGCAAGTTAGGATGATATACACTGCACCATAAAGTGCACGTCGTTGGCTCTGTGGTGGTACCTACCTAGACCGTCAACAACACACTCATTACGATGATGATGATAGATAATGAGATATCATCATCAGTTAATCTGTGTATATAGATGTCCAGAGATTCATTGACTCTTAATAAGATCTCCGAAACTGTAACAAGAACCCTCAAAATTTGGTGGAGATATGGGGGTGTTACCGATGGCATAGTGGGCTGGGAACAGCTAGTATAATATACTGTTGCTTTCAGTCTTAATAGTTAATTGTTTTTATTTCTATATTCAATAATTTTTTGACGTTTTACTGCAATATTTGCTTTATAACCATCACCAGCCGATAGACGCCCACTGCTGGATATAAGCCTCTCCCAGAGATCTCTACATCAAACGGTCTTACGCTGCAGTCAGCATGGCCTCCGGACCGTTGGGCACCTAAGCTCGTCGTCTGTAGAGGTTCATATGAAGAGGGATTTGGGCTATTTCCCATCACGGCAGAGCCACCAGGAGCGGGCGAGGTTGGCTTAGGTTCCGTGCTGTTGTTGTGCGAAACCCTTTACACCTATAAGGTATAAAAGAAAGATATGATGCTCTGACCCAAAACAAGTAGGGGGAAAGAAAAAAAGCTATAAACGCCTTTATATGGTTGTTATAATAAAAATATAATAAATAAGGAATTTCTCGCAAAGAGTTAAGTTTTATTGAAAGAGTTTCAGCGCAGTCCACCTTCCCCATATCTCTTATGCTAATGTTAAATATGCACTTGATTCTACTTGCCAACTTTGAAACTTTACATCGAGCTCGCAAAGTTCTGCTTTATGAGTTTCCGTGCTGTAAAAGTAAAAAACATTTTTTTTTAACAAATTTTATTTATAATATATATCACGGGGTGTAATGGGTCTCGAACAACAACTTGCGCATTACCAACCCGCATTGGGCCAGCGTGGTGGAGAATAGCTCAAATCTCAAACGACGGGCCTCAGTGCCCGCCGGTTCCGGTGGCCATGCTGACTGTGACGGACGTTGCCAAGGCGCCGGAACTAGGTGGCGACGATTTCCTGTCGGACCACATCGCGGGAATCCACTGGATGCCAGCAACGCAGGACCGATCGACGTGAAGATCTTTGGAGGAGGCCTATGTCCAGCAGTGGACTATCGGCCTATCGGCTGATGATGATGATGATATTTCATATTTGCTGATAATCATTGTATTATATTGTTGCTGCTGCTGCTAAATATGGGACTTCCTAACGATTTTCGGCGAGACCCACTACCCGCATATTATATCTTCTTAACATCTTTACCAGGTCACAGCTCGTGCTCCAGCTTCCTGCTCCATCGACTATCCAATCTCCGCGCTTTCCAACCCGACCATCACCACTTTAACTTGCCAATCCGCTGAAGTCGTTGAATCAGGACTTCTGTTTTTCAATCTCCTATTCCCTGATTCGATCGTATAGAGTGAATAGGCTACTTCTACACTAGTGCGCTTCACCACCATAGAGTACATCGCCTACCATCAGCTGGTATCGCAGCCGAGCGCTTATCCATGAAAAAAAAAAATTCCAAAGTACTCGCAGTGGTATTCGCATCGGCCATTTTGAATAACAACCCTTGAACGTTTATTTCTAATTAAAAATCACCGGTAGCGAAATAAATGTATTTGCATTTTATCCCCGAGTTAAAACTCGAGCAAATGCAGATATTGGATTAGAGCGAGCTTCAATTAAGCTGCTCGTTGCTTTAAAAGCTCATTAGGGCCGCTCCGTGTCTTGGAGCTTCGGAAAATATTCGATTTTAAATCTCCGAAGGCGATTTAATTAGAAATAAACGTTTACTCCCGTTTAAATAACGCCGCTTCCTGATCGCCGGTTAAGTAAACTTCATAAATAACTGTGCTTCTCTTAACCCGGTTCTTTTTTAACTAGGGTTTTGAACCGACTAATCGTACAACGAACAAACGTAAACTGGACTATAGTAATGAAGTAATACATCAGGTTTTTGAAGCACTATATAATGCTTCCTTACATAAGCTATTCATACTAATAATCATAGTAATTGTATTAACATAGCACTTAAGTCCTTTATCTTCTTAGTGCTTAGGCATTTCTACTATATATTTTTTTAAATAATCGGCTATTTTCACTCGATATTAAGTGACAATGGGAAAGTGGGACGCATTTACTAAGAATATTCTCTTGTCATATATATCTGAAGATTTACGATATGACATTAATAGTTACTTAGGTAATTATTATCACATAACAAAGCTTTACAGTATGTGTACTAAAATTGAACCTAGGACCTTTAACTTATAAGATCCTAGGTCTAAAGTATTTGAAGTTTAGAAATGTCTGAGGAATCATGATAATTTCAGTTACGCCTGATGCTATGTACATAGTAAGAGTCAAGCTATACCACCTATGTTATAACATTCCGTTGAAATTATTATTTTCTTTAACTTAAGCATAAACTTAGCCGGTTAGTGTTCCTAGTTACTAAAGAAATGGTATTTTTTTTTAAATTAAACGGTATGTATAGTAGTTCGTGGCTTATTTCTCTACAATGTTGAAAATGTTGGTAATTCCTGGTTAGCGCACGCAAGCACTAGGTAAGTAATAACTTAGGTAATAGGCACGCAAATTATTAAAAGCAATTCCCATTGGTAAGTTAAGGTTAAACCAATTTTCCACGTGGAGTACAATAAGCATTATTAATTGAGAGGAATTAGAAATCTTATTTTGTGGTCAGGGGTGGGGGAAGGTCGTTTACGTAATATTAAATTTACCCTGCACTTTGTGTGGGAGAAGGATTGGAAAACCTTCGAAGGATATCCTGTTCTAAAGAGAAGTTTGGGTTATATTGTATTTATACCCTGGTTTGAAGCCCGAGGTCTTCTACAAGATTCATTCTTCAAGGATATATAAGGATATATATATATATATATATATATATATTGTCTGATTAATGTGTAATCTGTGTACATAGATGTCCAGAGATTCATTGACTCATAACAAGGTCTTCAAAACTGTTGGACATAAACCCTCAAAATTTGGTAAAGATATAGGGGTTGTTACCGATGGCAAAGCGGGTTAGTTATAATAGATATTTTTTTTATTACTCTGTCTAAAAATTTTTTTAACGTTTCATTGCAATATATTTGCTTCATTATCATCATCAGCTGATAGACGCCCACTGCTGGACATAGGCCTCCTCCAAAGATTCCTACATCGATTGGGTAAAGATTCATATGAAAGGATTTGAGTCGATTTGCCACCATACTGGCCTAATGCGGGTAGGTGAGAGCCAGAGCCTCGTTTGTTGATTAGCAGGATGCACCACGAGCAGGTGGGGCTGGTTTATTGGTAAGTTGTTGTGTGGGATCCCTTACACTCCACCTCAGCAATGAATAAATTGCTTGAGGCTTTTTTAAGTGACAGTTATTACGTATAAGTAGAACCTATTACTTTTCATTGTTGGATCTCTCAATGACCGACAGCCTCTAAGTTTCCTCTCATGCATTGGTTCAAATGACTTAATTTTTTTTCATATTCTCATTCCAATATATGATACTGATAATAACTACTTTTAGGTTGTGATATTTAAAAATCGATAACCACTTTCTAATAAGCGAGCGGAAATGATTTTTTATGTCATTCAAATCTCAAGATTTTCAAAAAGGGAATGCGCGATGAGATCGAAAGCAATTATGGTAAACTGATTCTGCCCGAATTAAATATCGCATCGATCAAAAGGAATCCGAGGCGCGTACGAAAACATTTAACTGCTGTTTCCGGTACATTTGGTTTACCGTCGTATCTAAGTATATACCGCATTACAGTTATTAATTATTAATCATCGTATATACGAAAGATATGACACATTGAGTTTACTTCTGATGCTCATCTCGATGGTTATTTACTTCTGGACGCTGACGACTGTCACTAATATCTTTCAGAATAAATATTTATGAATTAACTTATACATACTTCAGCAAAAATAAAGGTTATATGAAAAGCGTACTATTCTTTATAGTAGAAGAGATATATGTATTATAAACACTTAACATATACATAAGTTAGGAATAATAAAATATTCTGAAAAATATCTGGTTTAGAAACGTCAGACTTCCGATTCTAATGCTACTGTAGCTTGTGAAGTTACTAAGATAACCAGTCGTATAATTTCAGGCCTCGGGGAGGTGTTGTGTAAGCATCTTAACGAACATCCCAAAGTCGACTACACCTGATGCTTCTGGTGTAGTGTTACAGACGCTGCTTAGTCTCAGATAAGCTGTATGATCTATCGAATTCCGTTGTTGTATAAAATATGCCTAAGCGTCGCTTCATTGAAATGATCTGTAGATCTTTGTTTCTAGATCTTCATTAATATAATGAAAATTCATTTCCAATTGGAAATCATATTCCGTCAAGTTGAAGTTATCGCGTTCAATCAAACTTTGGAGTTGTTTTAAACAGTTTCATTTAGAGTTCTGTTTGCGTTACGGTTCAAAACAAACTGTTAAATAGATCGCTTAGTTAATGTTTAATGTTGTAATGGCGAATCTAAGCCAGATGCTGGTTGATCTCAATGTCGCTTCCCGATGCGTGGCACTGAAGATGAATTTGGACAAGATTAAAGTCGTGTCCAATGACTTAATCATCCCTAGTCCAGTAACTTAATCATTCCTGGTCCAGTAAAGATCGAAATCGCGGTGATTGAAGGAGTAAAATAATAGGTCTATCTCAGACTGGTTATAGAACTTGGCTGAGATAAATTCAACAAAGAGATCCATAGAGGCATTCGGCCTCGGCAGGGCAGCCTTTGATAAACTTCGCCACATCACCTCGCAATTAGCCCAATCTCTCAATACGAAAGTCTTTAACCAGTGCGTCGTCCCCACCCTCACTTACGGCGCAGAGACATGGCATCTGATCATTGGGCTGGTCCACCGATTGAAACTAGCACAGCGAGCGATGGAGAGAACTATGCTTGGCATTTATGAGGGACATAATCCGGAATGAAGTAATTCGACGGAGAACTAAAGTTGCCGACGTAGCTCTCGAAATCTGCAAGCTGAAGTGGCAAGGGGCCAGCCATGTCTGTCGTGACAGTGATGGCTGATGGAGAAAGAAGTCTTGGAGTAGAGGCCGCTAATAGCTCGCAGATGTATAGGACGTCTTCTCTCTAGATGGACTGACCACGCGACGGCGGTCGGAAGTATGTGGATGCGAGAAGCTGCGGATCCCATTTAATGGAAGACATTACGGAAGGCCTATATTCAGCAGTGGATAAACAAAGGCTGATAATGATGATGAATGAAAATAAATATCTAAAAACCTTTTAATTGTTTTAACCCCCTTTTTAATATGCAAGTGGTTTGGTAACCTTTTAAAGTGTAATACTTCTTTAAGGTCTCGCCCGCAGGGTTTCGATATGGCGAGGGTGGCGAGAAGCCAATTGGATTTATATCCTATCATAGTCCTATGATTGTTCACCACAGGAGCGATCAGTGTAGATATCTTCATCGAGGGTCAGATCGTGCATTGGTGTGTTCATTCAAAGAAAAGCATTTTGAAAGTTGTAATAAATACTTCCCTTCGAGTGAACACTGTGCGTAAAACATCGTCTGATATGAAATGTTTTTTTTTTATTTACACTGTCATCCCCTTTAATTTGAGCTTATATATTGATCTTTATTTATAAATTAATAAAAAAAAAGCGAAACAAATTGATATTAATGATGATGACGGCGCCGTTTCTGTACGACTGTCAATAAATTTTGACTACGTCGTTTTATCTTTAAAACTGGGTTAACGATTAATTACTTATTCCACTAATCAATTATCTGTAAACAAATAAACAAACAATTTATGTTTGTTTATAATGTAAACAATTGTATCTATAAACACGCCCGGATAAAGCTTTAACCTCTGAAAAGTTAAGGAAAAGAATCGAATGTTATTAAAGCAATGAGAACACTTACGACCAGGTCGACCTTTTGCATTAAATTAATTAGATGAAAACCGGTTGAACCGTTTTCGAGTCGGTTTACAGAGTCCTAAATAACTAAATAAACATAACAAGATTATAAAGATAAATGTTTACAATCCACTTTTCTTTAGTCTTGAGCACGGTACAGGTGGAACGGAATCAAGGACTTCAGGATTAAAACTGTCGTCCATGACACTACATAGTGATTCTCACTTAAATTTATTATCTGATCATTATTGATGCTGTTCATTATTTAAGTTATACTCATTGGATAAAGGGTTAGGAGACCTAGAGTCAGCTTATAAATAAATTTCAATCTCAACTACTTACACTCAAGTTTATTAATAACCAATCTGCTTAGTCGTTGAAGATCGGTTTGGGCATGTTCTTTGAACTTTGTCTATTACATCATACAACAAGCTATATTAAGTTACAAACGTCGTCATCTATACTCAACAATAAGAACTGTAATATCTAGAGACTATTTTTTTTTTAAATGAAACCTTCACCAGTTCATAACAATGGACAGACCATAATATCTTTTTGTTGTTTGAACGTATGAAGGTATATCTATCTGTATAAATATTTGATAGTCTCCCACACAACACAAGGCTGTCCCCTCTTTGTTTAAGCGTGAAAGGAGCGCAGTACGCTGGAGGCGATTACGTCTAGGAGGGAGTGCGATGAATGGACTCCCCGAGGAGAACATCCTGTCTACACACTGCAACTCTATTCACACTTTAGCTGTTCTTGCAAAAATTTTATGCTACATGCAAAATTCAACTTTTTAGGCCGAGCTTTGGTACGAGCTTGAAAACTGTCTAAATGTTTAGATTTTTTATAAACAAGTAATATACAGATTCTCATATTCATATTGTATACAATCTAATATTTACTTTATATTTTTACTATGTAGGCTATTTTGTAAATAAACGGTGAACTTGTAAATAATAAAAACGACCAAATTTTCACGCTGATGGAGTAATAAAATTTGATGCATTGCGTTACGTAGTATTTGTAGTAATTTGTATTTAGTATGAACAAATTAATGTTTTTTAACAATGTAACGAATTCGGAGTGCCTTAATTGATGTAATCACAAACCGATCTGATGCCCGAATGAACAAATTTGTGTAAATCCAACCTTGAGGCCAGTAAACCGGCGTGCAACCTCACCGCTGTTACGTGAGTACTTCTATCGACCACAATTTACCTCACGCAAACTAACTCAAGGCAAACACAATCTATTAACTATTACCAATTACCTGTAATTGGTTTTTAAAAAATAAATAATTAAACCGATCTGTTATCAGTCATAATCTTGAATAAGCAGACGCTTATGCTGGTCACAGGCCACTACCGAAGTTCTTCATATGGATTGGTCCGCAATCAATATCAATGACAATGGACATTTATGTGGCGATTTTAAGTTAATAATACTAATAATAAAATATTAATAATAATAATAATTACTCTATGAAATACATAATTTTGTGTACAGTATTATATAAAAAAAAACCTTAACTCTCTTTTTATATGATATGAACAGCTTCTTCACAAGATGTTTATAGAAATATCGTTACATTTTTCGTTTCATTACATCTCCGAATTTACCCGATATATCTGAACTTATTAAGTATAACTTAAGTTCTGGTAAAATCAAGGTTTTGTATATATATGGGTAAGACGGAAGACTTGAAGACTGACTATTGTCGGATGGAGATCTTATTCGTTTTAGGGAGACGTTTCATTCTTAACCGTGCTGTATTTCTTATTTTATGTTCTAGTTCTCATATTCATCATTTCATATCAGTAACGTAGTAATTCTTCATCGGAGAGAATCTAGGTAAGTCTTAGTACTTATTGAAAGACACTGTAGCTAAGGATATTAGAGTATAGAGAGTATCTTTCTTGTCTACTATCATACACTCTCTTGTGAACTTCTCAACATTCAACCTACTTTTATCAAGATAAAAATAAACAGACAGAACCACTTCTTCAGAGTACCAGTCAGTGACCTGATAATATGTACTGAGAAGATCTAATGCCATAGATTAACAGTTTCCGATCGTCTATCCAGTGAGATATTTCGTTGTCACTTAAGCGAGTTGTTAACAATGGCGTTATAGTGTTGCGAAGGTTTTGCAGGATTAATGGGCGACAGGATAATACCGAGACTGCTCTGAGGATACGAAACACTACGTCATGCTTCATGCGACGTATTGATGTTGATATATAGTTCAATTCATAATCTGGTGGAGGAAACTATCGTGAGGAAATTGATATGTTGTGAAACAACGGCTTTCTCTGTCTGCCGGAGACGGGTACCACGGCAGCTCCTATTTCTGCCGCCAAACATCAATGTGCCGATATTACTGTGTTCCGGTTTGAAGGGCGCTGTACCTAATGAAATTATTGGGGTAACGAAATTTAACATCTTATATCACAAAGCGATGAGCTATCATTCTAACCTATCAGTGCTCTCTGCATATCTGATCCCGTGGTACTTTTACTCCTGGTTTTGCTTTTTAGGGGAAGTGGGATGTTGGTATGATCTTCTATAGACACACTGCCATCTGTCGCTGATTGTGGTATTGATCTGTTTGTTGTTGTGGAACTTATATAAGCATTTATATTTTGCTCGCTGTCATTAGGTACATCCGTCCTACATTCAATGCGAAACATATATACATATACAAAGTGGTTTGTACGTTAATATACACTAATGAAATTTCAAGCTAATTAGCGTCCATATCGGCATTTACTTTGATCTAATTACGAAGTACGACACTCCTGTTAAAGCGGAAACTAACATGTACGATATAGACATTTTTAGGGTTAGGCTTAATATTTTTTGTGCAACATCTTACATCTCAAGGCAATGGACGCAATCTGATGATATATAAACAATTGATTAATATACATTGTTATATAATAACGTATCTTTTAAAATTAAGGGTTAGTCTCGCATGTGTAACTTTATGTAGAAACACTAGCTGTTCCGTCTGCTTCGCTAGTTGTAACACTCTCGCAGCTTCTGGGGGTAATATTTCGTAAAATCCGTTCTTAGCTTCCCTATAATCAGCAAAAGGAATATTATTATCAAATTTCAAGTTTCCAGGTCTTATGGTTTCAGAAGTATCGTGATGAGTAGACATAGGTGGAAATCTCATATATGTTAAGATTATCAATAGAGCCATGAAAAATTTCAATACAAAATTCGTCGGTATGCAGCTTCATTACCAAGATCAATTAATTTTTAATTACTGCTGTGGCGCAGTGGCTAACTGGATAGTTACATGAAGGTCCCGTGTTCGATCCCGTGGCAACTTGTTCTGATGTTTAGATAGGTTCATATGCTAGCTGCTACTCCCATATTGTAAATCTGCCGCTATGACAAACGTTTCCGCTTTTAACATATGTGTATCAGAGTATTCTGGACGAACACGCTTGACCGTCTAAATTTTAGGATAAATATTGTAGAGAAAGAATATGTAATTAATCTCTTATTACGTCTTAATTTTTTTTTATTAGCGATGAGACTATGTAGCAAAGATGCATATATGAAATAATGTATGAAAGATAAAGGTAATGCTGATCATCGTATGATCAGTTACTACTGATACTTTTATCCAATATAGCGTCAGTTAGGATGTTATACACTACACTTTATGACATAAGCATATACATATATATATATTAGCTAGAGTATACATAGCCTAGAAATTAAAAAAGTATATATTAAATGTACAGAACTGTATGTTTTAGTGACTTTGATTAGAACCGATTGTTGTGCAGTAATTTGATCCAAAAGGCTGATGGTGGTTGTTTTTAAGGTTTCTAATTCTCAGTAAATAAAAAGCAGACGTTCGACTTGCCCCCAAAGGCCATTATTGTGAACCGACCCCCTCACAATTTGAACATCAAAGCAATTTATCATTCGCGACAGATATTTAGTTACCGAATGTATACGGCGAAACAATTTGAATAATTGCTTTGAACCACTGACGTCTTAACTTGAAATTCAACACGACTCGGAATCGTATATTAATGTTTTACGAATATTATAAACCTATTGACATTCCCACTACTGGGATTCGGCCCTACTACCACAAGAAAGACAGGGTTAATCACTATCCTAGTTAAGTACCCGTCGGTTGACTTTACAAATGTCTTACATATATCTAAATCGACGTATTGAATCGTTATTAATAAAACTGTAGCAAATTCTTACTTATTATCATAATCTATATATACATATATAACTTTTAAAGGAAAATCACTTAATTTTATGTGTTCACTAAAGTACACAGCCTTATGTTAAATAATATTTTGTAATGTACGCAATCTTTCAAACAAACTCAATTATAGTAATATAAACAACTATAATAATATTTATATGGCGAAAGGACAAATTAGTGATACGTAAATAATTGAAAATGTATAAGAAAATATCCTTTTCTAATACAGTCAATGCGAAAACAGGAATTTGTTTAAGTAATACAAGTTAACAAGCAAGCGGAGTAAGTAAAAACAAAATTAGTTAAAAAGGTTCAAGGACCTTTTCATTTATTTTGAAAAATCTCATGATAACGGAAATACTGAAGTGTTAATGAAATGAATTAGAATCTTTGATGTATTTTTAACTGAAAATTATGGGAAACGAACATTATTCTATAATAAATAATGATTTAAGAAAACATAGTAATTCTACTAATAAAGGTTTACTATATATGTAGTTCAGGTTAGAGACACACCTGCCCACCACAACGTGGCGATACTTAGGATGATATACACAGCACAATATTGTACGCCTTGATGTAAATATCGTGTCTCGTTATCCTAGTAATTCCTAGCTACAAATATCTTCATATTGAAACACAGTAATGTTTGCATACTACGGTTTGTAGGTACTTATATAAGGATCCTGCGTCGAGCGCAGTGTTGCTGTCATCCCAATGAATGGCTCGTTGTTATGGGAAAGTGTATCACTCATTATTAAGTGTACATTGCACTATTTCCATCGCCTTACGTTGTGTTGTGTTTTAATACTGCGATACGTGAGGGGATTATGATTCCAGTATAAAACTGCTGGGAGCAAATATCAAAGCACAGCTCTAGTTATTTCCGCTTGTGTATTTAAGACTGAACGGCGTACAGAAATGTGCCGTATCTCAATCTATATATAAACATATATATTATCTATATACTATGCGTTTAAAGGTTTTTTTTTGTTTGAAACCTAAAAACTAATAAAGCCTTCAAAAACGATCAAAAATACTTTATAATGATCGCATTTCTTTTGAATCCTCTACTAACTTAAACTGTTGCTCTTGTTCTATAGGTTTATTGGATTTTAAGTCATTGTAAGTATATAACTTAACAACGCATTTTCTAGTACTTAAATATTAATATATTTTATTACTTATATACTAGATTTTAATTAGACTATTATAATTATATACTAGATTTTACTTCTGTGATCATCTCTTCTAAAAAAACGAGATAAAGACAAACTTCGTGCTTATTGCGATAAGTAGGGCAAATATTCAGGAGGCTCAAGTTCATCAGCGGAAATAAATAAAGTAAAATTTATGTGGCGGAAGTGACGGATGTAGAGATCGAGATGATGTTAGCAATGGATACTGACTACATTTTTATACTAAAAATTAGATTCAAGGAAGTTTTGGATAGAGGACGAGAAAGTTCTGTGTTTATTTTTTATCATTCGCAAACGAAAAATATGTTAGATATATATTATATAGTATTTATGATACATCCGGCAAATACTTTAGCTTAACTAGTGTATACTTAAGTTTTGTACTGTTTTGTTGTTGCTTTACAACGTTTTATTTATTATTTTCGATGTAACCGTACCTGCAATAATCGCGAACGACAAAAGCTCGGCGAGTGCACGGCGCGGCGGAGTGCCTCATTATTCAGCTCTCCAGTTACAGGTACAATAACGAAATATTGTTTAATGTTTTTTTTTATCTCATAAAATAGGAACAATCTCCATTTTTTGTTTTTTCAAATGAATTTTTGTAAGTTAATTTATTCAAACATATTTAATTCTTTACTTTTGCAACAAGCAACGAATGCCTTTGCCGTAGTACATTAACTAACAATACTGACATTATTATGTCCTTATATATGAAATTGTCGTTTTGTACGGAATTAATATAAAGTCCTTTTTTTTTGTAAAATATATTTAATTAATCAAAGTATGCACCGTTGTTATCTATGCACTTTTGTCATCTCATAGGTAGTTCATTGATCCCTTTACTAAAAAAACCATGGGGGCGAGAATCAGTAAACTGTTTGAAGGCGGTTTGGATTGCATCGGAGTTTAATTTTTTTATAAGAAGTTGTCTAAATTCTGGAAAAAATGGAGTTCTGTTGGTGCAAGGTCCGGGGAGTACGGTAGGTGTCGTAGACTTTCCAATTGTAGCTTATCTAACTTAGTGGTTGTTTGTTGTGCAGTTTGTGGTATTACGTTGTCGTGTAACAGCAGTGGCCTAGAGCGATTGACCAATCTCGGTTGTTTAGCAGCTGGTTCTTCCTTCATGGTTTCCAGTTGCTAACAATGGACATCTGCCGTAGTCGTTTGGTCAGATTTTAGAAAGCTGTAGTGAACGACACCGGCGTTAGTTCACCAAACACTCACAAGTAACTTTTATGAGTCAATTTTAGTTTAGGGCAGGATTTTGTTGGATCTCCAGGGTTCGGGCATTGCGACGAGAGTTTCCGATTATCTTACAATGTCCACTTTTCATCACAAGTAATGATTCGATTTGAAATCCCTTCATCATTGTGTCGGTGGAGCAAAGTAACACAGCAGCAGCAGTCGGCGCGTGTTCGCAAGTTCGATTCACTCAATGCATGAGGTACCCATCGCTCAAGATTTTTTACTTTTACAATTTGCTCCAAGTGGATTAATACAGTTTTGTCACTTACCCCAAAGCCTGTAACTATCTCTCTGAGTGCTTTGTGATGGATCCGCTTTCACAATAGCCTTTAATTCTTCATTTTCCACTTTGGTCTCTGGCCATCCACGGAGTTGGTTCTGATGCTCGAAATTTCCAGAATGAAAACCTTGAAACCAAAAACATACTGTGCTTTCTTTTGCGACATCAGCGCCGTACACATCATTAATCCTTCGAGCTGTTCCTGCAGCACTGGTACTGGTGCCACGATAGAACTCGTACTCGTAAATATACCGATACTTCATGATTTCCATTGTGCGGTAATAAGCGACGCTAAAGAAAAAAATTATGAGGAAAAAACAAATGAAAGACTGTTTCCAAAACTCAAATGTAGCAGCTAAATGAATTTATAAATTTGAATTTGGAATTCTTAACCAAACAGGAGATATATCAGATCGAAGTGGCCAGTACGACAAAACGCTAATTTCATATGTAAGGACCTAAAAAGAATAGATATTTATATACAAAAACAATATTATATATTTTAATATATATTCATGCTTTTATATCAAAAGAGATGAAGTCAGATGATTCATATTATAAGGAATAGAAGGAATATAAGGTTTTGTCTTCTCTATAAAAAGTAAACATTTTAGTTCTATATTGGAAAACAGCAACGTGTTGTATATGAAAAAATATATTATTTTCTTTCGTATGGACAATATTATTAAGTATATAACCTATTGTACCATCAGGTAAAAGCCTTTCTTGTTTTGAGGCTTCATAGACGGTGACATGGTGAAATATGTTCATCTATTAAATTATCTCATCGATTGCCTACAAAGTCCAAAGTCCGCATGTGGGTGCATTTACATATCAAAAGCTTCTGCCGGGGGCGCGTTGCATTTCCCAAAACCACCGCTTGCTCGGCTGCGACTCGATTGCGATGCATCTAGAATAATTTAGATCTATTTTAAAATTACTACTTTCCTCTATTTTAAAAGCAGGAATATACAAGCATAAAAATGTATTGCATTATTTGTAGCTGTTCCCCGCTTTCTTTGCTGGCCGTACCTATACTCGGCAAAGGGAATATTCCTACATAATTTCAAGTGTCCAGGTCTTATGGTTGCAGAGACATGATGAGAGAGAAATTGTATGTAAAGAAGAAGAAATTATATGTAATAGTGCAAGATGTGGTGTGTGTAGTCTCTGGTAATTTAGCGTTGATAAATTGCCATAAAAATTAAGTCGACAAAGCTGTTTTTGTTAAGTTTGCAATGACGTTGACTCTTGATTAGTGCTGTTACTTTAGTGGCTATATTATTAAGTAAACATAGACAAATTATATAGTAATTTCATCAGTTTAATTCGCGTAATGCCGCAAGCAGTCGGCCTCGCCCTCTAATCCGCGTACATCAAGCTATTTAAGCCGCGCTGAGGTAATCCATCACGTAATACGTCAAACGTAAGCTTTCAGCCAAACTTCGATGCGAATATATTTTCTATTTAATATAGATATTGATTATATTATAACAAACACAAACTAACCCCTCTAAATCACCCCTAATGGGACTCCTATCACAAGTAAAAACAATTAAATTCACCGCGAGAGATATACGTGAAAGTGCGAGATGGCGGATGTTGCATCTAGTTAATTACTAGTACTGTTATTTATACATATACGTAACTGTGATGAAACGAGCAAGCTGTTCACCTGATGATAAATGATACGACCGTCTGTAGTAATAAAAAAAAAAAAAATTAAAAAGTTTACATAATATTTATACTGAAGTACTGTGAAAACGTTACTGTGTTACCGCTTGAGTTAGAACTGGTGAAATTACTGGGATAATTAGACTTAACATTAATTAGATGGCGAGTGTGATGTGATGTAGTGTATACTATCCTAACTAGCGCTACATCGTTATGAGTATGTATCACTTACCATCAGGTAATCTCTTGTCTTCGTGACGCTATGGGAACAGTACAAAACCTTCATTAAAGGTTTATTGTAAACAAATGTTTGTTTAAAACTTCTGTATTTATTCAAAGGAAATATAAATGTATTCATTAGTGTAGATTTTTTTTAATTAAATATCTCTTTTTCCCTTATAACGGTAAGTCATTAGGGATGTTTCATTTGTTTTTTTTTTTGCGTCTTAATTAATGCTTATAAGTTAGATTTAGACAAAACAAAAGCCTTTCTTAGATTCGTTAGCAGTTCTGTTTGTTATATTTTGCTTATCCAACTCCTCTGTAAATTATATAGAAAAAAATATATATATTTTTATATACCGAAGCGACAAGCCGAGCAGGACGTTCACTTGATATTAAGTGTGACACCGGCCCATAACAACATGGAGCTAGTTAGAATAGTGTACATTGTACCACATTGTGCTCGTCGCCCTGAGACTTAAGATGTTGAGTCTCGTTACCCTATTAAATACACTAGTTACAGCGCCCTTCAAACCGGAACGCAGTAATATTTGCACACTTCTGTTTGTCAGCAGCAATCAGGTCTGCGGTGGTACTGAGACGGTCTACAGAAACAGAAACCTTCCACCAGTAAGTTATGCACAATATTACGATATCCATGAATATGTTTGCATAACTTGATAGACAATAGAGTAAGATATCGTCATTGTTCTCGTCTATTATCAGCGATTTCCAATGGGGGACTAAGGAGGGAATGAGTCCAGGGAAAGAGCAGCGTCTATTTCCTGTAACTATCACCAGCATATTGTCAGCTCCCAAGCCTGCTATTGTGAAGGCTCATGATCAAAAGATCTGTAAGCTAAAACAGTGTTTTAAATATAGACAGTAGACACATGTACATATTAAATAGCTGGTGCTGCTATTGTCTTCCACTGTTCAGGTGGTCTTTTAAGTCTGATCCTTCAGCTATTCAGGCGGCGTTTGAAAGGATTTTTAAAGCAACATGTTTTTCCGCCCGCAGCGATTTCAGCCTGCACAAATGAAAGGTATGAAAAGGTTTTAAATGTAGCTTTTGATGTCTGCAGCGCATGATACTATTTTTTTTTAAATCCACTGATGTACGACAATCCTTCTAAGTGGCGTTAAGTTACATGTAAGCTGTATTTATTCTGAAGCAGTTACTCTCGTTTGAACTAGCCAAGTTATTATTTTATTGGGTTCAAAATTTTAATATATATCAACTAGCCGAAGGATTACCATACGATCAGGTAGAGATTCATATGAGATTTGGGCCATTTCCTACCACGCTGGCCCAATACGGGTTGGTTGGAGTTAGAACTTCGTTTGTTGATTAGCAGGGTGTACCACTAGTAGGTGAGGTTGACTTGGAACCTGTAAGTTGTTGTGCAGGAAGCTTTACACCACTTTGTATTGTGCCCAATGTAAAGGTAGAAAGATATTATTAGACAGAAAAAATATATATATTTAAATCAACTTATTCGTTAAATTAATTATTAATGAAACTAATTAAAATATGAAAATTAAAATAGGGGATAGTTGACTATTCATCATCACCATCATCATCATTAGAACAGTATGTTATTGTACCAATAAACTCTACTCTCATATCGTTTGTTCAAAAATAAATCAGGTCAGGAAGACATTACTTCCTGGTGGTAGGTTTTGCCACGGCGAAGACTGTCTTGTTAGGAACCACCGCAGCTCCCTTTGCCGCTAACAAAGATTACTCTGTTCCGGTTTAAAGCATGCTGTAGCTAGTGTAATTACTGGTATAATGAGATTCAACATCAGGCGACAAACGCACTGTATTGTGTATCATGCTAACTAGGAAGTTATAAGTACGCGTAACACTTATTATCAGGTGAATGTCCCACTTGTCCAGTCGCCTGATTGTATAAAAAAAAAACATTGTTTTAATAATTTTTGTCATATAATAATTAATTTTTAAATTTTAATACCCCATTCTCGAGATGAGTCTTTTGTTTGAATTTTGTCATTTTCTCGCAATTTTTATATAAAGATAGGCAACAAACAATAATACAATACGCAGCACCCCCAAAGGGGCTAAACATTAAAAAACAAGGGAAAAGTGCGGAGTCGCCGCTGAACAAAGGGGAGCGTTTTGTAAGAGTCGTTTTGAAGAAATTCTTTGTTGTAAATTTTCTGAAGAAACATAGTTTGCGGTAAAAATTAAATACATTTTAATTTTACGTTGTAAATCAGCAAACAGACTTCTTCTTCTTCTTCCTTCTGCCCTTTCTCCAGCTATGTGGGGTCGGCACAGTTTGTACTTCTCTTCCATATCCCTTTATCAGCCGTCATATTTGAATTCGCATTTTTCTTACACATGTCTTTCACACAATCTATCCACACTTTCCTCGGTCTTCCTCTACCCTTATAACCATCCACATTCATTCTCATTACTTTGTTATATGTCCTTCATCCCTCCGCACAACATGCCCGTATCGCGCTAACCTCTTGCTACTCAATTTCTCTCTCACTGGAGCAACTTTCAGACTTCCTTTAATATACTCATCCTTAATTTTATCCATCCTCGTCACACCAGATATCCATCTTAACGTTCGCATCTCGGTCACATGTAATCTCCTTTCATCTCAACCTTTGGAACATGTTGCACAGCGGAGGGTTATTTGGCAGCATCTCTAACATCATCACCAGCCGATAAACCCACACTGCTGGACATAGGCCCCCCCAAAAATCTCCACATCGATCGACCGTACTCTGCAGTCAGCATAGCCTCCGGTACCGCCGGGTACTAGGCCTCGTCGTCTGTAGGGGTTCATATGGGGCGATCTGGATCAATTGCCACTACGCTGGCCAAGTGCGTAATGAGATTTTTTTCACGGCATTCCCCTGCTTTGCGAGGCAGAGCATTTTACAATAATTTATTGATGTTGTTCTTTGTTTTGTTTACATTCCAGTTCTCACTTTTATCCGTCATATTTCGTTTCACTACTTTCCTCTTTCCTCCATCATATTTTCTATCTTACTTTTCCGTTTACTCAAATTTCTCTGCTACTCATCGCCTCTCATCCTTCCCCACATCTCTTATGCTATTACTTTCCTTTTCTGTAATTCTATTACACTTCTTTCCTTCTCCATAATATTTCTCGGAGCTAGTCTATTATATTTCCTTCCTTCTTTCTCTGTGATTACAATTAGCTTTACATTTCTTACATTTTATGTTTTTGATAACTATCTAATTAAATTTGCATCTCTTATCTATTTGACGTATATTACTACAATCTTGTTTTAATATTCTATGTTTTTTTCTTATCTATCACTTTCTCCATAACTTTCCTACAATATTCTAAGAATATGTGCCGACTTCCGTCCTCACTCATCAGGGGGTAATGAGGTTTAACATAGGTCAAGGCGACGAACGCAATGTGGTACTATGAATACCATTCTAGCTAGCGCCGTGTTGTTATGGGCGGGCGTATCACTTACCATCAGGTGAATGACATGTTCATCTCGTTGCATCATTGAATAAAGCAAAAAATGGAATTTAAACAAACTCCAAAATCTACTCATTGGTATTACTTTTGTTATAAAATTGGAAACGTTTAAAACAGTGAGAATTGAATAAATAATGTATTATTTCCAATATTGAACATCCAGCGATATTCCACTTTGAAACGTTTCCCGAACAATGGACACAATGAGGAATTTGACCTCGTCCGTGGTGAAGTTGGCAAAATGAAAATTTGTAAAGCGTCGATTTGAATGCCACTTATCCAGTCTTTTGTATCATTTACAATTATAAATGTAGCTTTTATATAAACAGTTGTGTAAAGTCATATAGAAGTTTAGATGGTAACTGTATTATCTAATTATTTATCTATATCATCATCATCATCATCCGATACACGTCCACTGCTGGACTTAGGTCTCTCCAAAAATCTCCACGTACGGTCAGCGTGGCCTCTAGTACCGCTGGGCACTAGGGGCTGTCGTATGTATGGATTCATATGGAGGGATTTGGGCAATTTTCCACCACGCCGGCCCAATTCGAGTTGGCGGGAGCCAGAGCCTCGTTTATTGATTAGCACGGTGCACCACGAGCGGGTGAGGTTGGCTAAGGTCCTGTGGTTTGGAATGCAGGAGTGCTATTAATCTTATCATGTCTTAAAGAACGTTGTAGAATGTACCTGTTCAAACCTTTTTAATATCTTAACAAATTTATCAAAAATATGAATAAACATTAAGAAAATATATTTATAAGAAGTAGACGCGGCGTTTCGTTAATTTTGAATGTATTTGGAGCACAATTATAATGCTAATTTAGCTTAATTCTGTAAGGACCCGCAATTAACGTAATTCTTGCTCCCACTCGCACCTGAATAGCAAATAAGTTATAAGGCTCTAATTATACGGAAATGTTTATTTATTTATTTCAACAATTCATGGGACCTAAAGCAACCTCACCTGCTCGTGGTGCAACCTACTAATCAACAAACGAAGCTCTTGCTCCCACCAACTCGCATTGGGATAGTGTGGTAGGAAATGGCTCAAATCTCCCTATATGAATCCCTACCCGATCGTGTGGGAATCTTTAGGGCAGGCCTAAGTCCAGCCGTAGACGTCTATGGGCTGACGATGATGATGATGAACGAAACAGTGGGATGTTCACCTGGTGGTAAGTGATACGTTGTTATGAGCAGACCATAACAACGTGGGGCTAATCAGGATGATATATACTGCACGACATTGGGCTCGTCGTCTGATACATAAGATGTTGTCTCGATAACCAAGTATTACACTAGCTACAACGCCCTTCAAACCGGGATGCAGTAATGTTCGCACACTACTATTATCGGCTCCAATAGAAGCTGTGGTAGCTCTTACCTAAATGGTCTCCGGCAACAGAGACTTACCACCAGTATGTTTATTATTAATATGTTAATTTTAAATTAGAAATGAAAAAAAATATATCATACACGAACAAATGCGTCTGTTAAGTAAAATATAAAGCTCTTTCCCACATGTGGGAAACATACATTCTGTCATAGTCTGAGAGAGAGTTTACTACTGGTCTATGTCGCCAGAGACCGTCTTAGTAGGTACCACCGCAATGCCGTACAGTGTTCCGGTCCGAAAGGCGCTGTAGCCAGTGAAATTACTCAGGTAACAAGACTCAACATATTATATCTCCAACGCATTATATAACATCCTAACTAGCGCCACATTGTTATACACAAGCGTATCATTTACCATCAGGTGAACGTCTCGCTCGTCTCGTTGCTTCGTCGAATAACAAACAGAGTAAGGGCCATCTATTAAATTAGATATAGTGCGGATTGACGGAGATCTGTTGATCGCCTTCAATATCTGGATGTTGTTGTTTTCTCAGAAAAAAACAAACTGATCATGTTCTAGATACTCATTTTTCTTCATAATAATGCTCTTCACGAATAAATACTTTCAACTGAAAATAGATTTAAACCGTTTCAATCCGTTAAGAGCATACGGAGATTAGATCTTCGGGTTCCTTACTCATTGTTCTTAGATCCAAGCCATTTATTTAAGGAATAGATATTAGATTTTGATGATCAATAAGTGAATATTTATTTTATAGGAAGCCAACATCATATGTACATTAAAATATAATAACAAATAATAAAATATAATAAAATGGCTTAAACCATAACGAAAGAGGTGATTACATAGATATAACTTTATCTAAAGCAAGCAAAAGTGTTTTTTGATCTTATTCTTGAACACTTGAAACGAGTCGTTTTGTATGTCGATATTAACTAATTTAGTATTGTTTTGAAATTCTTATTTATTGGAGCCATTAGTCCAGTGTTAGTTTTATAGAAATTAGTTTTAAAAAGATTATAGTTTTTGCTTCTTAAATCAGGCCTAGGAATGACATGGGATACTTTATAAGTTCTGTGGATTTCAATTTACCGTTTTTTATGTAATAAGCATAAATCCAAAAGTGTACTTCGGTCAACTAACAACATCACCCTGTATATATGAATCTGAATCTGAATGAAATCATCTATCTATCTATCTTTATACAATGATAATTTTTTAGGTATTTTCTCATTGAAACAGATGTGTCTTATGAACTCCTTTGGGACTCTTTCAGCCCTATTCATGTGTACCTGATTGTGTGGATTCCAAATGGTGGAACAATATTCCATTTTACTTATGACTAACGCGCTAAAAAGAATTTGTTTAGTTTTTGTATTTTTAAAGGGCTTGGTTATTGTTTTTAATAAACCCAACAGGTTTAAGGAATTTTTGATACTGTGGTCCATACGTCCAATAAAGCTTAGTCTGTTGTCTATCAAAACGCCTAAGTCACGTATAATATTTACGTTTTTTATCTGATTTCCATTAATTTTCATATTTTGTACGTAATGGGTTTGTTTTTTTTTGTTGAAAGATATTTGGTAGCATTTATCGTGATTTTACTTATTATATAATTAATAAAGATATTAAAGAGTATTGGCCCCGAATGAGATCCCTGCGGAACACCAGATTCTGCTATAAACAACTTTGATTGGAATCCATTTAGTACTACTTTTAGCTTTTTGTTTAGTATATAACATAATTTAAAAAATATGTGGTGTCAGGGATTCCTCACAAAACCCAAACTAACCTCTCCTGCTTGTGGTGAATCCTACTAATCAACAAACCAGGCTCTGGTCCCCACTAACCCGCATTGGGCTATCGTGGTGGGTAATGGCCCAAATCCTATATAAACCCTTATAAGCGACGACCCCTAGTGTCCGGCGGTACCGGAGACCATGCTGACTGTCTGGTGAAGATGCCGATCAACACGAAAATCTTTGGGGCATCATGACTTTTAGCTTCTCCCCACTTTTCGTTTTCGAGAAACTTTGCCTATTATAATAAGCTGCGGAAGATCATACCGCTGATGACGGAGTACATGATCGAGGTAGGAGATTTTACGTTTCTTAACCGTAAGCATGAGGTTAGGATTTAGGCCAATTCTTTGAAGAACACTGATATATTTCTATATTAAAAAAAACTTTGAGAAATAAAACAGTGTTGTTGTGTTCTATGTTCATTTATTCACTCCTTTCCTCTCACACACCATATACATGGTAAGCAGTTAAAAATCGATTCTCTCTCGATTAACAATTATACAAACAATAATTACACAAATTATTAATTATATTCATACAAAGCGGTTAAACTTTAACTTTACTTACTTTATTTACATAATGAGGTTAAATGATAACGAAAAGTCTAAAATGATATGGTTTATATTATACCTTCTAATTCACAGAGTTCGAACATGTAGTGTTTATATATTAGAAGATTTACACTGCAACTCTTCATGTTGCTGTTACTCTGTATTGTTAAATAATTATTATATCACAGAAATATTATTTAAGAAGTATTGATAAACTATTTATGAATAGTTTTATTATAACGTGAAGTAATAAATGTGGTAAATGTTAAGATAGTCTTCAAGTTGTAACAAAAACTATATGAACATATTAAACATAACTTAAACTCTTTCGTTAAGGGAAATTGTTAATAATTTATTTTAATTATTATTGTTAACATAAATTAATAATTATATTTATAACATAAATGTATATACAACTCGAGATTATATTATTGTTATATATATAATACGAACTAAAATTAGCAACACTTAATACAGCTGAGATAATTGTGATCTTTCTAGTTAGGCTTTTAGTTATGTTGGATTTTAACTGAATCACAGCAGATATCAAAAGCTGCGAAATTAAAAAAAAAAAATCTTTTTGACTTTCCTATAGGTAGGACCTTACTGTATAAATTTAAAATAGTTTAAATATATATATCGTATGGGGGTACTAATAAAAGTACTGCATTGTTAATATCATTATATATAGATATAAATGGGAAAATTTGATCATGCCATCATAAATGTCTACTTAATATTAATTATTTGGGACTATTATTGTGGTAAACTATCATTAGTATGTCGGCTTATTAATGTTCACATCTGAGCATAAACTTCCCCAAGAGGAGGAAATTGTACTCACTAGACAGATAGCTTGTCCACCATGCTGATGAATGACATAGGGAAAGCTACTGATCTCTATCTGGTATTACATCTTCTTTAGCCGACTTTTACAATACCGAGGGTAGATGTAATAGTAACCCGTGTCCCACAAGGTCTGAATCTTGTCAATGTACTAAATCTATATCTAAATACATTTCACTTTTGTCTTTCATTTATTGTAAAAACTTATAATTTCTAGTACATCAATAATAATACTGTTGTTTTATAAATACTTTTCACTATCATCGAGCGCTATCATCTATCAGGAGATTCATTTCCCACATTTTCTTTTTTACTTACATAAGTTTATGATACTTTGTATAATTGAGAATAAGAAGTTTCCATATTAACACACAATAAATAAAAGTTCATACATTAAAACAGAATTGGGTAAGAAAATGTATTTTGTAAAGATTTGAACATTAGATGAGATGTATCATGAAACGTCGGAATAGTTTTTTTACGGTACAAAAGGGAACAACCTACTTCAATATACATTCATGTTAGGCCTCGTACACGATAAAGGAGAAATCATTGATCATTAAGTCTAATGAAATTTAACTTTAACATCAAATACAAATATTACATACATATATTTGATAAGCGGAACCAAAGTGTAGATTTTAATAACAGCGACATGAAATTACCAAATTAAGTAATCTTAATACAACGAATAACGTTAGTCTGTCCTCGCAACGTTAGGGTAAAGGGAAAAGGGCTACAAGATTTTTTTATAATACAATAAATAAATTACGAAGACAACTAGACATTGGGGATGTTGTGATAACTAATAATCCTACATACTATATATTTCCACTCTCCTGGATAGGTACAAATTCATACGCCAGAACTTTCCGATTCCTTGTAATCATTACCCATAATTAATTATGCCATATATCATTATCAAGATTACAGAAAGAAGAAGAATAATAATAAATAGATAATAGGAAAGTTTCTTCTTTCAACTTCTTAATTGACTTTAATTGCACATTATATTTCACTACAGGAAATACAAAGATCACCTATTGAGGCACAACTAAGTTTTAATTGACAGTTTACTTTTAACGCTAAAAAACTTTAGCTGGGCTCACGGCTGAAAGCTTTTAAGCGTACATTAGCTTTATAAATTAAAAATAAAAAATCATAATATATATTCAATGATCTACGAAACATGTATGTATTTACTTCTACAGACAGATCAGGGTTCATTACGAAAATCTTTATCAAAAATGACCACATCATATTCACTTCTACATCGAATTAAATTCTTATACAGCGTCTATAATTTGTTATATCTCTTTGCTAAATATACAATGAAGCTGTTTCTACTAAATCTCATCAACACTTCACGCTTAAATACGTAATGCATCAATTTTCAACTAGAAATATAAAGAGACATTATACTTTACAACCTAAGCCTTATATACAATTGTTAACGTTTTATTGTCAGTTCTGAACTTCAATGATGGAGTAAATTACTTATAAATATACAACTTCACAACTATCACTATCTATTTACAGGTATTTATTTTGTTTTATATTGATTTATCTAATATATAATCTTTGAGTTAATCTTTCATAAGGTTGGATAAGTTTGTCGCATCTTAGAACGTCATCCGTTCATGTATCTATACATTCAAAGCATTTAAAGTTCTCAATAGTATTGTCTTATCATTACATCTGTTGTTTAGATGTGTGTGTGCGTAAATTTGTTTTTTTTTTTGATGAACACTGTAGAACAGCGTTACAAAAATTACGCATTCTTGTAACCAATGTACATGGACTAGGTGATGTGGAAATCGCCCCGCAATAATCTCGTGAAGGTCTTTTTGAACTGCTGATTCGCTAACGCGTAGCAAAATGGATTTATTGGACTGTTAGCGTAGCACAGGAAGTAGGAGAACATGTAAATGTGTTTGTTGATACACGGGGGGTCCGTACAAAAGCCTTCAACTAAAGCTAACACGTGGTACGGTGTCCAGCAAACGACAAACGCACCTAATATGAACGATATGGTTCTGAACGCCTTCCGCGCCCTATTTTCCGACTTGGACTTCTGCCGCCCGATGCTGGGAAACAAGCCGTCGCGTTTAGATCGCTTGACTTTCAACTTTTTACCGATATTTTTAACGAATTCCTTCCTCGAATCGGTACGACCTGTTCCACTCACAGCCGGACTTGAAACTTCACTGTTTTCTATCGCCATACTTACACCTGATGTTAATCTCATAGGAGCTACTTTAGTTTCGGTTTCTTTAGGGGGCAAGGGTTCATTGTTATTAGACGATGAAGACACAAGGGTTATAACGGGCTTGGGTCGTTCTCCTGTTGTTAAACTTACCTCCGTATTAACTTTAACAGGTGGTGAAGGAGAAACGTTTGTTTTGGGTTGTGTTACTTGGGCTTCAGCTGTTGCTCGTATAAGAGCAGCCTGCAATAACGAAGTGTTTGTTACATTACCTGAAAGATTCGGAGGAGATGATGGTTCGGTGGCGGTGGGAAAGGTGATTGACGAAGGTGGACTTTCGTTGGTTGGTGATGGTACATTTACTGAGCTTTCATCCATATATCTTAAATCTGCACCATCCATTCCTACTAAAACATCATAACTACTCCCATCTCCTCTAATTAATTTAATAATTCTAGTACGAGATGATTCGGAATGAGATGGCGGACTTTCAGATACAGGTGGGCTGCATCTGAATTCTGATGGAGGGGGGATGATTCTTTGAGCAATTGTAGTTGATACCTCTCTTTCAGATGGTGTGGCAAATCCTGAAGAATCTGGTGACATGGCACCTGTTGAAGATGTGATAAGGGGGGTGTGACGGCTACTGTGCAGCATATCAGGAATTTCAGTTTCTAGAATGCTTTTTTCTGAAATTTGGGATAACGATGATTTTGGTTTCTCCAGACAATGTTTTAAGTCTGGTGATTGCTTTAAATCTGGTTTCATAATCATTCCACCATTTAATCGCATGTTATTCAGTAATTGCATAGCACCAGTTTGCATTACTAAATTTGCGACAGAAGGTCGCTTTTTAACATTTGATTGAGGAGTGCTCTCATCATCTGAATCGAAAGCTGGACTACTTGATCGTTCCGCTTCCACTTGATCTTCTTTCTTGTCTCCATCAGATTCAGCAGTTGTAGATGTACCAGTAACGGTTGCGCTGCTTTTGCGTGCGGACGACTTTTGACTGGAATTAGAATCCGATGAACCACCTAGGTTAAGTAATGGTGCAGCTAAAGACCCTTTTGCAGCCGTATCCTTATTTTCAGGTTCCGAAACTTTTACTTGGTCTTCGCTAGAAATAGTAGGTTTTGGCAACCCGGCCATTCCTGCAGCTCGTCCTGCCATTCCGGACATTACGCCAGCGCTTAAAGCAACCATAGACTGCATTTTTCTTTGTTTCGCTTCGCTCTTCTTCTGCATATCGTATGCAGTTTTAAAAATACCCGCATATAATACTATGAGCACGAACAGTGTTGTCCAGTAATAACCTATTATTAAAGCTGTATTAAATATGGGATCTTTAAGAAATTGAACTGCACACTCTCCTTCTTGTAGATCCCTGTAACCTACGAAATGTTCCCAACCAAAAATGGTCGTAAAAAATAGTAAGGCAGGTATTATCCAGGTCACAGTGACCATCCATATCACTCGATTTTTCGTGCGCCAAGCTCTGTATCTCGCCGCAATCTTGACGCTGCAAAATCTGTCGACGGTTATGAGCAAAACAGTGTACTGCGAAACGAGGCATACGGTGTAATCGACGGACAGCCACAGATCACATAATAATGGACCTAAATGCCAGTAACCTTTCAGCACATAATCTGTATAAAATGGGAGTGACAATGTACCTGCAATAAGATAAAATTTACAATTATTAAAAATAAAAAACCAAGGAAATAAACGTGTAGTATCAAAAAAATATAAAGGTACCTATCAATAGATCAGTGGCAGCGAGAGAAGCGATGAAGTAGTTACTCGGTTGACGTATAGTTCGATCCACGAGGAAGGCCAACAGCACTAGAACGTTTCCACTCACAGTCAATAGGATGACGAGCACCAAACAAGTTGCGAAGATAATCGCCAACCACAGCGGAAACGGTGGCAGCACGGGTTCCTATAGAAGAACATCTTATGATCAATCTTGATCTGTATGAAGTATTTTTCTTTCTATATTATATCTTATTTGATTTTCTGTTAAAAATTTTGATCAAGTTCAAGTTTTGATGCTGTCTTCAAAGTTAAATATAAATATCAAAGTAATTTTCTTAGTTGCCAAATATCGGTATGTAGATAATATTAAATGTTTAATGAGGTATGTTTACAGGAATTGCATATAATTCAAATTTAGTACAAGGTTTATGAAATACATATACCGAATAAGGCGTAAACTTTAGATGACCTTATCCACACAGTTTCTAAAGCCACACAGTATCCAAGTTAACGTTGCCCCAACCTCACCTGCTCGTGATTCACCCTGCTAATCAACAAACGAGGCTCTGGTTCTCACTAACCCGCATTGAGCCAGCCAGGCTTTTAGTGCCTGGCGGTTTGGAGAGTAGCGCAGGATCAATCCATGTGGAGATCTTTAAGGGTGGCTTAAATCCAGCAGTGGACGTCTATCGGCTGATTATTCATATACCCACAAATGTTTTATAGCAGAAATGTACTAAGACGGGTTCTAGCTAGAAGAACATGCATTAGTTAAAGGAATTTCAAGTTTTTTATTTAACATTACGTAGCGTTAAATATGTTTCTACAAAAACAATTGTTTATAAACTGTCCTTGGATGTCAGGAGAAGTGACAAGGATTCAACGTTGATTTACAATGTCGTGTGTAGTAAGTTTTCTATTTAAATAAACACCATCCCGGGTATTGTTCGACTAATAATGGCAGCGCTGAGGCGGCGACATTCCCTCCTCGCTTCGGCCGTGACACAGGCGCGTGATAATGGTCTACAATCGATTAACTGTACACGATGAACAACACTCAACTGGGACCGGTACACGTCGTAAATAAATCCCACGATAAAGTACTATTACGTTATTCCCTCTCCTATCCAAATTACAGTGTTTCAAACCTGATAAATGATCCATCGGACTACAGCTTTTTGTACAATTGCAACACACACACCCGCATCCATTGGTATGTCGAAGTACTTCACCATTCTCGTGTTCAGTATTAATACAATAAACCTATCTATCTATTTACCTATCTATAATATATCAGCTTTTATTTCTAAAGCCTGACAGTGATCTGGAATGATTTAACTATTACCTCCTAAGATTCTTTCGTTCTATATAAAGCATCTACATCTTCAGTTAACTCGTTAAAGGTTTAACTTTGTAAATCAATAAGGTCATTTGAAAGTTATGAATCTGTGAATACCTGATTAATAATATATTCCTGAAAATAAATATAATTAAAGTTCTATATATCTGGAATAAGTTATTACTTATTTAAACAAACGAAAAAAATTTTATAATGTACATTATTTGTGCCTTTCAGTCTCTTTTTACAACATGACGATTTTAGAACAGTTTTAGGATGATTCCTGATCCTGACATCCTTTAAATAAGAATGAAGCTTATTAAGTCCGCTATGGTATTTATCTACAGCATCGTATTTTCTTTCTTTATTTAGTTATTTACCTTATTTTCAATATTCTTTATATATATAGTCACGAATGTTCATTTAACTTATTTCCGCCCTACTGCTGATATTTGTATCGTGCCTATATATATTGTATCTATTTATATTATTCCTATCTATCAGTTCAGTACAATGGTTGACAGTACTACTATTGTTTGCTTCTATTTCAGGTTTTGCAATATTTGCAAAAGTTTATAAATTTATTTCTACAATATTTGTACGCTATTAAATTATTTAAATCATTAGCTTCTATATTCATTCCAAGTTCTGTTTCTAACTGATTTCTTTTTGCTTCGTATATTGGCTATTCTTCTATTAAGTGTATACTGCTTTCTTCTTTAGTTTTGATCTCAAACACTCGCCGGGCTCTCCTTACGCTTGAATTTATACAAGTCCTTAGAGAACCCGCCGTATCCTGTGACTGTTTGTATAAGCAAAGAATCTAATTCTATTTTTCGTATTATAGGGTATGCTTTAATGGCATGAGGAAAGAAAACCCTACTCCAGCTTGCTGTTTTGCCATTTTCTTATCGATCATTCCATCCATCACGGGAGCATCAAAACAGCATCATATTATGTTCAACGCTTTAAGGTATAAGATGTTTGTTCTCATTGCCCTCAGTAATTTTTATTTCAGTTTTTATATACTCCGTTAGATTTAGGAAAGGTTTGTGGGTAACCGCTCACGGAATGTATCAGGGTCGACGATCAATTTGGTAAAGGGAGGATAACCCTCGTACCGTTGCCCTCCTCTAATCCTCTTATTACCGGTTAAAATTGTTATCAAAGGACACCCGCTTTCATACATTAGCTGGGTGAAGAAGTAAAGCTATTTTAAGCCAAATAAAAGCCGTCGCTCCTTATTTTGTTATTTTTCTGTTAACATTTTTATATCTTTTGTCATCTTTTTCGGAGTAGTATTTTGTAATCGCATTGATAAGAAGAAAACTGATTTATAAGGTAGTATAATTTTATTATAGGACTACGGAGGGTATAATAAAGTCTAAAACTATTATGCTTTGTTCCTGTTAGTGTATTTACATAGGTTTGTCGTGAAGGAAGAAGTTTTTTTATTGAAAAAACTGTTCTTAAACATCTAGCTTTCCACATTTTGTTTAAAGAATAAAGCATCTTTTACAGAAGTGTCTTTTGGTACTCTGTTATGAATCAGGACATAGTTCTGTTATATTTTCATTATACGTAATATATATTCTAGTTCGTTATCCTTGCAATTACTACTTCCTAAAGTCACTAAAAGTCGACTAAATTTCTTTATTCAACGATTTGTTCACCTGTTGATCACCGTTAACAATGAGTTGGTAGGTAATACCACATTGGTACATCGCCTTAAGACACATGATGTTAAGTCTCATAACAGCGTTCATGATTATACTTTCTAACTTTATTCTCAATAAAGTGATAACTTACTACTTTAACTATGTTATTTATAGAAATTATACAGATTTTTAATATAAATACAATTCTATACAGCTATAATATAAGCAGCTCGTTGAAAAGGTTATCTTTTACGTAGTTTACAATAACACTTGTGATGTAAAATAATATATCTATTGCTACTTACCAGTAGTCCATCATCACCGATGGCGCCGTCCAGGGTTGTGTTGTAATAGTAAATATCTGTATCATTGGTGCCATTTGATATGAGGTAGCTTTGGCATTCAGGATATGATGATGATGTGACGCACGTGCGCTGCTTGAATTTTTGTAGTTTCCTGAACAGCGATATGTGTAAACTTTAAAAGATTTAATTATGATTAGTTTTTTATATGGAAAACAATTTCTCTATCTATACATAAATGTATATCAAAGGATCGAATCCCAGGATTGGATCCAGGATACAGGGAATATAATTTTCTTCGTGGCGTAGAGCTTATTCTTATAATACGGAGGTCACTTGTTTGATTCCCGAGCTATATGTTACAAGTAAATAAGACTATGTAATATTATAGTATAGAGGAGGATTTTGATTGATCTTATATTTACGAACAGTTTTGATCGAATCACTTTTGATAACTGTTCCAACGTTTGAGAGTAACTATGTTATGGATATCTTGTGCTCGTACATCCTATTTTAAATGCTAAGTGATAGGCTTGACGTTAAAGGTGTGGGCTTTATTAAATTGACTACGTAGCAGTTAATTGCCGTGAATACACTCGATTCGAGTAAACTATAGGTGAATTGAAATGTAACATCGTTTATGATGATCTGTCTTCAGCAATCAGAAATTAGGTATATCTGATAATGATAATTTTGATAATGCCGTTTGCTTTTTTCTATTATTACCTCTATAATGTACGAGTTAACCGGAGTAAAAAAAAGGTAATGGTTATTAGAATATTCTAGAGAATATTACACGATAACAAAAGACGTTGCTAATGAAACAATACTTCATAAAGGAAGGAAATTAAACTTAATTGCCTGTGACTCTCTGATTATCTGTGGCAGTGTAGATCACAAATCTATATATATATAGGAGATATCCAGTGATTCATTGACTAATTACGAAATCCGAAACTATAGGATGTAAACACTCAAAATTTGGTAGAGATGTTACTGCTGCCATTTAGAGTTCAGCTATGAATATATTGTAGAAAATTCTTTCCCCAAAGGGAGTTGCTTGCTTTGCTACTGCTAGCAAAGCAATTTGTGAACAACTAGTTCATAATATTCAACTGTAGGTGAATTGAAATGTAATATCATTTACAACACTCACCATTGCGTGATGAAGTTCGTACCGATAGTATAGATCGGCGTGGAGCGATTGACGTCGTAGCTCGCTTCGGTTCCGTTCATTATGATTGCAGCGAGCTCGGCCTTATTGTCCGCTGGCGTGGGCGTACCAAACTTTACCTACCTATACCTGTGTAAACAACATAAAACAAATATAATACATACATAGAATAAACTTAAATTTAGTAGACCAGCACTTGTGTTCATCTACAGCTTAGACGACGTTTTAATATAAAGCCAAAACAGATCTGTTTAACAAGATTACCTGTTTACACAAAGCTAACTAAAATGTAATATTTTCATGAAACGAGTAAGTTTATAATTCAAGCACCGTTGGTAGTAAGAAGTGTGATCTTGTCAATAGTTTAATAAGTATATAATAGTAAATAAAGAATGTTTGTTTAAATAACTTGAATGATATGTACTTGTTTAGTTGATACACTACTAAGCCGCGTGTGATAAGTTTCAAGCGTATGTAAATAGGATATATGTTGAGTCCATTAACTAAACTAGACTAAATTTTATCTCCATGATATAGATTGTTAACTCATATCTATATGTAAGTTGAGTAATTTGGAAATAAGCTGGAAAACGGTACTGCTAAAATCGCTCTTCATACTTACATCTCATGCTACCGGGTGAGGGTGAAGCCCGTCTCGTCGCTTTACTATACAAAATATGGACAATTATAATGGTTTCTTGTGTTAAATGAATAATTAAGTTCGCAATGGATATATGATATAATTAATAATTACAAGTTCATTACCAGTAACGGAGGTGAGTTGTTCAGACAGGCACAGCCAGCGCCAGCCGGGGGACTCCGCGCCGTCCATGCATTCACGGCCTTAGCTCATCTGCAAAGGAAGTGTCGCTTGGTTGGCCGTGTTTGATCGCGCCGCCGGAAATAGACAGGCAAGGGGAAGGGGGATTAACAGATTAATCTCTCTAATGAAATATCTATCATTTAATACGAAATATACGACGGTATTACAAAGTAATTTTTGAATTGTGCGGGGCGACGATACCAGACGTTCACCTGATGGTAAGCGATACGCTTGCCCATAATAATATGGTGCTAGTTAAGATGGTTTATACATCACCACATCACGCTCGTCGTATTGAGACAGATGTTAAGTTACCTCAGTAATTCCACTAGCTACAACTTGTTTCAATCCGGGGCAGAGTAATATTTGCACATTACTGTTTGTCGGCCGCGAGAGGAGCTGTAGTGGTACCTATATAGACGATCTCTGCCAACAGAGACCTACCACAAGTCAATTACAACATCTAGTATTAAATCTGAGAGATTGTAACTGTACACACCAGCTCACATGTGGAGGTATTAGGAGAATGCCTTTGCGGGAAGGAAATTGGTATACGAAGCGGGATGTAAGCCCGGCGGCGTGTTACGGTAATACAATTTACATAAATGATATTTCCTGTTGGATTACATCGTAAGCCACTTAAGTACCACCTACATGATATTTACGAGTCGAACATATGTCTCCATCGATAATGTGGTTGGAGTTAAGTTGGAATTACCATCACCGTTACTAGCAAGTAGGGAAGAGATAATTCTATTAAAAGACCAGCAAGCAGCTTCTATTATAATCGTCACTAACTGCTGATAGATACTATTACTTTTATCAAGCGAGAGAAGAGCGGGACGTTCACCTAATTATAAGTGACACACCTGCCCATAACAACGATGATATACACTGCACCACATTTTGCCCGTCGCCTTGAGACATAGAATATTAAGTCGCGATCAGTAATTTCACTAGCTACAGCGCCCTTCAAACGGAAACCCAGTGATGTTTGGAGGTTATTGCTTAGATGGTCTCCACCTACAGAGACCTACCACCAAACCATCATCACGTCCTTTTCAGAAGATCTATCTTCAGCAATCAGTCATAGGTTTTAATAATGATAATTTTCATACTACTGTTCGCCTTCTTTCTATTATTTACTTTCTAATATATGAGGTAACGGAGTAAAAAAAGTAAATATTTTTAGAACATTCTAGAGAGTAATATTATCTTTGGCATTGTAGAAAAGAAATCTATATCTATATAGTATATGTATATATAGGAGATATCCATTGATTTGTTGACTCATCATGAAATCTAAAACTGTTAGACGTAAACACTCAAAATTTTGGTAGAGATATTGCTTCTGTCATTTTGAGGTCAGCTAAGAATATAGTTTACAAAATTCCTTCCCCAAAAAGACTTGCGGAGGTGCTACGACCAGCAAAGCAAGTGGGGATCAGCTAGTTCATAATATTATTAATCTGTATTAATTTCATTATTACCCCCAATGGAAAAGAGAAGACAATTGTAAGGTTTACCATATCCAGACAGAAACTGATAATAAATGAGCTTTTTTAACTTTATCTCTGCTCTCGTTAAAGGTTTAAAGTAACGCATCCAATATAATATTACGGTAACCGCAAGTACCATTGTATCAGACCTGCAGCTTCCCGCTACTGAGAACAGGAATAAGGTATTCCCTGCCTGTTGTACATGGCGACTAGATGGCTGTGGGTTCGTGGGTCTTGAAGGTGGGGAGCCTCAAGAGCTCAATAAGCGAGCCTTAGGAGGACGGCAAATGCATGATAGTCTTGTATTTGACGTAGCACAGCGTGAGTTCTGAGGAACGCTTCGTCCTTCCGTGGGATGGGTTAGCCAGAGTGCAGGGGGGCATCGGTGTGTTCTGTATACGATCCCGGAGTCCCCACTAATGCACTGAGAGAGACCACCGAGAGGGTTTTAGTGTGTAGAAACCCCACATAACCTTGTCTTGCTCTCCAGAAGTAAAGAAGTTAAAGAAAAAATATACCACTGAATAGTTTAAAGAGATTACTCCTTGATATCATTAATCGTTTAAATGACAGTTTTTTTTTGTTATATTGGACAAGTTCGTGTTATAAAAAAAAGGGGTGTTATGATTTAAATCAACGTCCGCAATGATACAAAGGTTGCCCTTGTGGGAATCGCATGAGCGTTAAACGTAACCTTCGTACCCTTTTATTTTGAGACGACGCGCTCGGGTTGGTACCTGTCTCTAACGCGGGGTAAATTGTCACTGAAATATTTTTAGAATTATAACCCACCCCTCCCTCGCCCCTAAATCTCTCTCCACCACCGCAATTGAACCCCTCGGATATGGCACGGTCGAAGGTAAATTTTGAAATATTATTTACCTCTAATCCTTTAGTGTCACAACCCATAACCAATGTGACAGTATGACAATTCCGTTTGTTTATTACATTTAAAAAGATATATATATATATATATTACTCTCATCTATGTACGTGTCCATATCTGTATTTATATCATCATCAGCCGATAGACGTCCACTGCTGGACATAAGCCTCCCCCAAATATCTCCTGCGTTGCCCGTATCCAGTGAGTTCGTCGGTCCACCTAATAGAAGGCCTCTCAACACTACGTCTACCGGTACGCGGGCACCATTCGAGGACCTTACTGTCCCATCAGTAGTCGGTCCTCGAGCAACGTGCCCTGCCTTCTGCCACTGAAGTCTAGCAATTCTATAGGCTCATCACCATTTATTATTACCGAAGTCTATTAAAAGCGCAAAGTCAAAGTTCGTGCCCGTCGACTTAGGGTTATCAGCAGAAGTATATTCTTTGTTTCAATTCTGAATGGAAGTGACAATTGCTTGTTAATCAAGTCTCTCGCAGCGGCTCATTAGCTTGAATTAGTGCTGCTAAAGTGGAAAGAGATTGAGGGAATATTGTAACAATGGAATTCATCAGTAGCGAGGTAATAACTCCTTTGTATATCGCGATCATGGGACTGCGATGGTTAAACAATGACCTTTTTGTATAGCCGTTGAAAGAGTTGGTTATAATTAGTTAATAACTACTTTCATTTATTATTTAAAGATGTCATATAAAGTAGGAAATTATATAGCCTTTCATATTTAAAATCTATTTTCTCAATTACTTCTCTTGACTCTTACTTTAGCTACTGTGTTTGTTTCCGCGGTCCTTGACTTATTATAATGAAGAAATTCTGAAAAGGTAACGATTTAAAACTGGAAACTAATTTGACGGATATTAAATAAATAT
This sequence comes from Ornithoptera priamus, assembly GCA_029034505.1. Taxonomy (NCBI): domain Eukaryota; kingdom Metazoa; phylum Arthropoda; class Insecta; order Lepidoptera; family Papilionidae; genus Ornithoptera; species Ornithoptera priamus. The sequence continues at coordinate 192,045 of JARDWD010000221.1, read as the reverse complement.
CATAAATTTAGACGGAAACGGAAGAGGGCTAATGCTGGATTAATTTCATTGTCAATTTTTAATATATTTCTTAATATCAAGCCTTTACTTTCTATGAAATTAATAAACGATTCATCAGCCGTTAGTGTTAAAATTTCAATATTTCCTTTACTAATCACTTATCTTAATTATTGTACTTTAATATAATTGATCAAGATATAAATCTTAATCCTTTCTCTCAAATAAAACAACGTATGTGGCTCCAGGATTGAAACAGGGACCTCTGAAGAAGACGACTGCGGTAAGGATGTAATTGTTTCTGTACTAGCTTTTAGTATTAACACCTTGTCGAAGATAAATATAATGGAAATAAGTTATTTAACAGAGTATTTGTTTAAATTAAACTATTGTTATAATAGTGTACAAGCAATTGCGACATAATTCATAGTTCTAGTTAATTCAGATGCCCAGTGGAAGATTATTTATTACTAACTGTCTCTATTAACGTCTACTGTATTAATCGAGTATCAAACTAACTTCAGCGAATTCGTTACTGATAATTGAGAACCGTTTTGTCACTTTGATCTTTGTTTCTAAACATAAATTGGTTTAATTAGTACTTCACTATTTAGGCTTGTTCTTGTATCGATTCTATGCCGTCTTAATAATCACACAGCTGGGACTCAGGGTCTTCTTTCAGGAGGAGAGAATCAGTTTGTCCACCAGCTGGACCAACTGCGGGTTATGTCAATGTCACATGTTCAATCTATTAATCTTGTGACATGTTAGTTTCTTCGCGATGCTTACCTTCACTAGTAGCTGAAGCTCATAGAGTATCCAACCTACGCTTCTACGTCATAAAATGCTCGTTGCTGCTTTAAAAACTAAAACTTCTTTATTTCAATAAATTTGCATATATTTAAAAGAAAACTCCAGTATATACAATACATGATGGAATATTTACAGACTCATTATTCTCAGCCCTTAAGCGAATCTAATCTATCTCCCTGTAATTATTAATGACTCCATTGAGCTCGTTCTCAGACATAATTCATTAATATCTGATCTATTACTCTCAACTCAATGTTAATCTCTTCTAAAAGATATGTGTATAGATTTGTCCAAACTTCTTATAAATCTTCTTTATGGGTGCATAAGTGATGAAAATCTTCATTTAATACAATTTCTTAAGTGTTAGAGTATTCAACAGAAATCACAACATATTAAACCTTCATAACTCATCAAACTGCAATTGACCAGCGTGGTGGTTAAATAGCTTTAATTTCCTCCTCCAAGAAAGTCTCGAGTCCCAGTTGTGGGAACGTTAAGAGCTGTTAATACCACATAATAATATAACAAGTCATCCTATAGGGGCGACCGGATCTCATACGCGATACCGATCCTTTTGAAGTGAGAGAAATTAACTGACCCGAAAGTGAACTTGAAAATTTGGTTACTGAAAAGCTTCGGCCGTGTAAGCAGAGTAGTTGTATATATAAAAAAAATAATCAAAATGTAACTCAGCAACGTCTACATTGGATCTTTTTTAATCTGTCTCGCTCATTGGACGCTTCATTTTATAAGAAAAGTCGTTGGATGATAATCTTGTTTTCGTCTCGGCTCTGCCTCTCGCTAACTCGATATTCGAGATCAACTTTATGTCTAAAGCTCTATATAACGGAATTATTGATTATAAAAATACATTAATAGCAAACAAAATTTATTTAACAGTATAAATATTCTAACGTAGATCCAGCTTATGCAATTATTTAGTATCTCGAACTTTACTATTATCTAGTCAGAAAATGAACTTTACCTAGTGAAATTAAGGAGATAGTAAGATTCAACATGTCACAAAGGATCAAATATATATTTTACTGGTTTATACTTATATCGTTTAAAATAACGACAAGACGCTATTGAGCGATGAAGTGAATGATAACTGTTTGTTCAGTGGTAGTGTAACCATTTCACGTCTGTTTACGTGTATATGTATGTTTAACAAGTCACAGGGTGAAACATAACTTTCAAGCAACTATGTAAATATTAAAGCAAATAAATCAAAGCAGAATGCGGGGCGGCCGTGAACGCGACGCAACTTTACAAAAGACTGAACTTTAAGGGTTGCCACTGCTTTGTCCTCGGCGTACAGCGGGGCTGGGGGTCGCGTATATATTTCGCGATGATTTTTTAATTAAACCCACTACAGTTTTCATGCTCTAAATGTCGCTTTTTTTACGTACAAGTGACGAAAATACAGCATCACTTAAAACATTGTGATGACAGGGGGAGGCGTGCCTACGGGACAAACTCAAACAAATAAATTCACACTTACTTATTACCACACATTATTATTATAATTAAAAAAGTTATATTATTATTTTTTTATTTAATTAAACGACGAGGGGGTCGTTCACCTGATGATAATGATACTATATATAACAACGTTGCGCTAGTTAGGACGATATATTACACCACATTGCGCTCGTCGCCTGAGATGTAAGATGTCGAGTCTCGTTACCCCAGTAATTACATTAGCTATAGCGCAATTCAATTCGGAAGAAAGTAATGATTGGCGGGAGAAATAGGTGTTGCGATGGTACCTACCTAGACGGTCTCCAGTAACAAAGATCAATTATATTAATTACATCCTATAGCAAACGTAATGTTATTTTCGCCTTAATCTTATAAGACAAAGATTGCTTAAAACGTCTAAAATGGCTTAGAACTTAATAAGCAAAACTTGTGCATTCGCTATGTGTTTAGACTCAAACAGTTAGATCATATTTCTGCGTATCGGAAGCAGCTTAAATGGCTCCTAATCCGTCTTCACAGGAACACACGCATTCTCTGTTTTCTCCACAACATCTAACATAATCCTTCATACGTATTGGCAAGATGGACTCTCCTCTGTTCACTCATCCTATGTAGAAAGTAGATCTCACTCTAAGAAACCTCAAATTTCCGTCCCATAATTCCGGATCATATTCTCACTCTTTCGCTACACACGCAGTCAGACCATGGAGTGCACTTCCTCCGGAAATTCGCGAGGTTAGGACACTGGCACTATTCAAAAAGCGCGTTAAAGAACATTACTTTGCGCTATACTAATACCTACAAATTCGAATTTGTTTTTTTTTCTCATATCTTTTTACTTATAAGCTATTCTAGATTATATTTACTTTATAAGTTTTATTCTATAGTATTATCACAGTGCACTAAGTTCACTATCACTTTAATCAAATCTCCCAACCACAGGCCTACCGGAAGAAATTCCACATTAGAATAAGTAGTGACTTAGTACTTAATTCTATGTATGTTATATTTTCACTGTAATTTTTGTGTTCATAAATAAATAAATAAAATAAGCTTATACTTCCAAGTTGAATGTAACAAAACTAACGCCGTTTCTTACTTCATAACTTAACAATATAAGTATTTATTATACTTCTTTAAATGAAAGCTAGGTCTAGATATTTTCTAATTTTCAAATTGCTGTATTCCTGAGGAATAAGCATAAAAATTGCAGCAGGCTCTTAGGCAAAATGTTTATGAAAAGGTTCTGCTTAAATATTGGTTTTGTTTTAATAATTTTATACCAATTTAATAATAATGAGATGCTAATTAAGATTATTACGATTAACGTACTATACGTGGGTTGGAGATATAATACAACAAATTCTACTCATCATCCCTTCAAAATGCTATTTATACCGCGACAACATGTCTAACTAGATGTTCCCTTCATAAAAATCTCACCACCGGCAATTTTTCTGTTCCGCATTACTAGCAGCAGGTCGTTCTTGCCGAAGACTGTCTAGTTAGGTATTACCGCAGCTCCTATTGCAGCAAACAAACAGTAGTTTCATTACTGGGGTAACGAGACTTAACATCCTATGTCTCAACGCGATGAACGCAATGTGGTGCAGTCATCCATCATCATCATCCATCAGGTGAATGTTCCGCTGGTCTAGACGTTTTAAATGATAAAAAATGCATAGTAATTGAAAATATATTTAGTACAGAAATCTTAGTAAAATGAACGTAGCCTCCGTGAAAATATCATTCGACGTAATACTGAATAACCAAGTTCAAGTTATACAAATCAAAACAATCAACGTGAGGGAAATTATATTAAGTTCTAGTTAAAACGACTGGAAAACAATTTCTTTTCGTTTCGCGGAAAAACTAATTGTTTACGTCCTTTATAACATTTTTATTAGTATTTTAATTTTCATGAAGTTTATAAATATTTTATAATATATATATAATATATATAATACTGTTATGTACTGCTACTTATATAGTACTATATTTGATTATGTACTATTAAATATTATATGACTAGAAAAATGATCTATCTTTTTAGCTAATATTATAAAAATCAGTTGAAGCGAAATGACTTTTTAATTTGATAATAAAAGTTACTGCGGACTATTAATTTGAACCTTTTTATATTGATTTAAAAACGCGATATTGCTAACCTCTTTATATAGTCTATTAGAGTATACAATAAATCAGCTGTTTATATTAAAATTGTAAAATGCAAGTGTAGAATGTTATAGTAACAAATCAGTTGTACAAACTCTCGTTAAACTTAAAAGTAGAATAAGCTGGAGAATAGTTTTAAGCGAAACTATACGAGCAATGCAATCTCGTTCAAAGTGGAGTGCTATACACAGCACAAAGTTGTCTACGACCGCATCCATGAGCTTTCAAAAGCACTGACGTAACATTGCACTAGTTTTTTTTTATCAATGTGTATCTTTACTGGAACTGTGACTGAATGTAGAATCCACCGTTTTTCTAACTTTTGCGCCTGTTAAAAAATTAATAGCAAATTTTGAATTCTGACATTTACTGCTAAATAAGGAAAACAGGAACGGTTATAATATGTTCAAAGTGCTATGATGTTAAGATTTTTTATATAATTTTACTGGCTGTACGTTTTTGTTACCGGAGAGCGGTAGGTATATAAACAGAGCCTATTGCGGAGGACAAACAGTAGTGTGCAAACATTACTTTGTGACGGTTTGCAAGGTACCGTAGCTAGTGTAATTATTGTTGTAACGATACTCCATATCTTACGCCTCAGGCGACGAACGCAATGTGGTGGACAATATATTATCCTAACAGGCGCCACGTTTTTATGCGCAGCCACATTTTCATCAGGAGAACGTCCCTATCGTCTCATCGTTTAATTGAATAAAAAAAATTATTACATTGAAGAAAAACTCAAAGCTACACGAAATCTATAACAACAAATTTAAAATTCAAAAGCACAAGTATTCATAAAAAAAGCTCGAGTTTTAAAGTGTAATAACGTGACAACATAATGTTATATCAACCGGACACTATGTTTACTTTACCACAAATCTGAAGATTTGTCTACAAATCAATCTTAGATAATAATTCCAAAAGAGAAATAAATCAATGACGAAGATTCTAGTTATGTTTAGTAATGGCTATAGCCGTGTGGAAGAACAGCCTCAAGACCGAGATGAATCGTAGGCCTGAGTCATAAATTAAATGATTGCAGAATCCTATCACATAGTTTCAATCTGTTTCTTTTTTCTATAAAATAACAGAGATTAAAACGATAGTTAACAATGTAAACATCTATTATAACTTCTCTTATTAACCATTTTACCAGACACAAAAAATTTATCGTTTATTAATTGCAATATTAAAGTAATACTAAGACATTGAAAATTTTTAACCATCTTTAAATTTAATACCGTTTTTATGTTATTACATGTTTTATTTTATATTATATATATACTTAAATTTATAACTACTTTTCTAATACTTTTTGTTGTTTTTATAAAATAATGTATAAGGTTTGTATTGATTATACTAGTAGATATATTAAAGAAAACGATCTTCAGCACTGAAGGATCCAGAGAAACAGAGAAATATTAAAAGTAAATAAAAGATTAGGGAATTGCAGTAAACATCTTAAGATTATTTTGCTTTGCTTTGTAAATCTTAATTTATAGAAAATTTTATAGATACAAGTTGATCGGTAAACTATACTACTATTAAAGTTATTTCTACTGTTTAATTAGCAGCTTATTGCTGCAGTTTAATATCATTAAACCTAATCAAGTTAATGATCGAGACTGTGATATTCATCATTTGAATTTATAACAAATAATGAATTACCTATTTTATTTAAATTTATTACGGTTTAAATGAATATGATATATTAAAACATTTCCTTACTTTAAATACATTATACATAATAAAGTTTTACTTATTTATAACAAAGTGAAGTACTTTGTTATACATAAAACTTTTAGGTTAATTAAAAAATTATACATATAATTATAGTTAGATTTTAAATTATTGCAGTATTAATAACAATATCCTTACCTTTATTATAAAACGTCTTCAAAGCGAACATAACAAGGTAGCAAAAAAAAAATTAACACGCAGAACAGCAAAGAGGTAGTTAATGTGCGGTTTTGATGCGTTTTAAACGTTATAAACAAATTCTAAAACTAATCCGCGCGTTTTGCGACGTCAACGAGAGGTAAAAGGCTTTTAAGGAACGAACAGCACGGGAGCTACGGGCGGAAACGTCGGCTCGCGCCCGTTAACTGGCCACAGGGCGTAGAGCCGCTACGCCGCTACACAGCTACGCCGCCGGGGCGCTACGGCGCTACGACGCAACAGGCTGCGTTGTTCGCTCGCCGTCATCGACGAGCCCTCCGCTTGAAACTGCAACACCACTATCGACTGCATACACCACTCGATACTTTTCAATAACGGTCCCATTTAACTATATTCAGATGATTTTTTTAAACTATAATTTACAATAAATTATAATTAACATGTTGTAACATTAATAAATAACTACGGAAGAGCGGTACATTCTCGCACAGACGGGAGCTCAAGAAAGTTCCGACTAGTAATTACTTGTATGCCTTTTTAAACAAATATCCGCTTCTATCTGATACTATTAATTAAGGCTGTATACTTATATTTGAATTTTACAACATATACATTCAACTTTACATTATTTCTATTTATTCTAATATGCTTTTATGCATATGTATATTTAATATATACTTCCTACTGTATGAAAAACGTTTAACTTATTACTAACTAATTTATTTTCTATTACCTTCTGTATATCATCTCTATCTATCGTTAATCCATTCATTAAACCTATTTTTACTGAGGGAAAAATACCTTTATTTAACTTTTCCTAGTAAAAAGGAAATGTTAATAAAGTTAGACGTTGGTCCTATGTAACTTAACTTTCTTTGTTTTATTTTAAAATAAAAAAATTATCAATTAGCAATACCTTTGCCTGGTTAGCTTTACGTATGAAAAAAACAACATCAATTGTTTACCTTGAAAAGATAGATGTTAAGTGCTGTTACTCCAGTAATCTCTTTGGCTACACGGCCTTAAAATCGGAATTATCTTTGTTTATATTCTACGAAGCGACGGGACGCGCGGGACGTTCACCTGATGGTAAGTGATACACCTGCCCATAACAACGTGACGCAAGTTAGAGCGGTAAACATTGCACCACATTGCGCTCGTCATCTTGAGACTTAAGATGTTAAGTCGCATTACCCCAGTAATTACACTAACTATACCGCCCTTCCAACCGGAACACAGTAATTTTTGCACACTACTGTTTAGCGGTAAAAATAGGCGCTGCGGTACCTATCTAGACGGTCTTCAGCAACAGATACTTACGATAAGTAAATGTCCTAAAACTTTATTAGCTTGATGAAGACATTCCGTTTTTGTCCGAAATAATGAAGTTTAGGGTTTAGACCTTCGATCTTGATCTCATCATTCGGAATCTCTGGGTCTATTCTTGTATCATAATTTGGTTCCCATCAGAGATTACTATTGCAATACCCAAACCTATTTACTTACTGCACACGTTTCTTCATTTAGTGTATAATATTTAACACCTATTTAATATTGTATATATTACATTATAACGCTAATTTAATGTTCACGGTAACATCGTTATTAAGACGTACAACATTAGTACACTGAATGGAACATTACATGGGGTAACTTTAGACCTCTACGAGCACATATATCTAAGAACAATGCTCGCCGCCTCTACTTAAGTGTAAGTATACGACGGCGGAGTTTGCTTAGCGACCGTGTCATATTAAGTTTAACTGAGCAGAGATTGTAAAGCCGGAGCTTAGTTATCTTATTAACTTAGGTGTACTTGAATACGAGCGTTACCTTTATTAAACAAGATAAAACGAGTAATTTTTTTAGTCTATTAATTTATCAGATACAATCAAAACTTAATATATCGAGTCAAGCAGGACATTCACCCGATGGTAAGTGATACCCATCTCCATAACAATAAGAACACTGCACCTCAATGCACTTGAGACATGAGATAGGAAGTTTTGTTACCTCAATAATTTGATTAGAACCTTTAAACCGGAACATGATAACACAGGCTACTGTTTGTCGGTTGCAAAAACCGCTGCGGTGGTACCTATGTATACGGTCTCCGGCAACAGAGACTTACCCCAGTAAAGTCAATCTATTAATCACTCTCTGACCAAGCTGCACTAAATACAAAATCAAATGATTTAAGTTTTATTTATATTCTCATTTCAACTACATTACTGTATTAGTTACATCGCGTTGAGACTCAAGGTCTGAATTGGAAGGCAGTAATTTTTGCACAAAATTACTTGGCGGCAGAAACAAGCGGCATCAGTCACCTGCCTGCTGTAGTTGTCATTAATACTTAAATATTTATAGCGCCTGCGATAACTCATGAGCAATAAAGTTGTATGATAAATATTTGCTATTTAACTTTCAATTATATGCTTAAAATGATAAAAAATATTTAGACGAAAAGTATAAAATTTAAAAGGTAAAAAAAACCAGTACTGATCCTTTTCTGTGGGGAAAGTTTGGAGCAAACCGATGGGGCTTGTGACCCTAGGGTAGTAGAATAAAATGAATGACATTGCTTATATAATTGGAAATCAAAAAATCTTTATTTGTACATCCTTAGATATACTAAAACTCAAAAATTGACATTAATGTTTGATTGGTATATAATAATGTTTTTTTTAGACTAAATGAAAAACATAGAGAATAAAATATTAACTAAGTCGATTTTTTTTTAATAATAATAGGTGAGTAAAATTGTATCTAAAGCGATTCTGTCCAATAGTTCAGTTTATAAGTACTTTCAAACGGCCTATCTGACTCAAGTGGTTGTAAAGTTCGATTCCCACTTATTTAAAGAGAACTGTGAAGGGAAACGTCTCGAAATAATCGAATTTTTTTACACTAAAAGACGAGTGAAATGTTCACCTGATGATAAGTGATACGTCTACCTACAAGGTTGTGCTAGACATAACATTTTAAGTCTCCTTAACTAAGTAATTTCACTAACTACAGCGCCCTTCATATCTGAACACACTACTGTTTAGAAGCAGAAGTTGCGGTGGTGCCTACTCAGACTGTCTCCAGCAACGGGTACCTCTCATCACCTCCCTCAAGCTCTCCATGTTCCTTAATCAACATTCATGGACATATGATATCCGCCGAATTGCCACTTGTCCAAGAGCGGTGGAAGTATCCCAGCAGTAAGAATATTTGGTTGTTTATAAAGAAAGATACTTTTTGTTTAGTTTACTACATTGTTATTTTAGTTATTAAATAAATGAAAATATTCTAGTTACGAGTTTCTTCAAGACAATAATATTTAACTAACTGTACATTACATTAACATACTGATTTCCTTCACACTTTACTGGTTGATAGTATAAATAAGCTACGAGCTTGTACTAATCATGGACAAGTGTTATGAGTTATTTAATCATCGAACAATCTACAGACATGTAATGACCTTCATTATATACAAATTAAAGATAATGTGTAATAAAGTAGGTACTTTGATAAGATCTACACTTGGGCAGTGCGTTCCGATTTATGGCAGATGTTACTATCTAGATTGGAAAAGTTTAATAATCTAAGTATTATTCTTAGGACGTAAATGATGAGTTGGCTACATTTATGTCACACCATATAAAGCCGTCATCATAGTTACCATCAGTCGATAGAACCTCCAAAGATTTCCCTGTCGATCAGATGGGCGTAAGGGCGTAAATTTGCAAATATCATTATCACCACCACCACCATCAGCCGATAGACGTACCACTGCTGGACTTAGGACTAACCCAAAGATCGCCACACGGATCGGTCCTGTACCGCCCGCATCACCGGCCACAAGGGGCCGTAGTTTATAAGGTTTCATATGGGGAGGATTTGGACCAGTTCCCATCACGCTGGCTTAACCGGGTTGGTGGAAGCCAGCGCCTCGTTTGTATATCGCCAGGGTTCACCGCGAGCAGGTGAGGTTGATTTGGGTCCCGTGAGTTGTTGTGCGGGACCCTTTACAACCCAAATACCACTATAATTTTATTTATTTATAAAGATATAAGAAATTTCCACCTATGTAGAGACTCAACACGATGTCTCTGGAACCATGAGGCCTGGAAACTTGGGACATTTGGTAGGAATATTCCTTTTGCCGAATATAGTACAGCCAAGAGAGGATTTTACAAAATTCTTTCCCCAAAGGTTGCGGAGGTGTTACACCCAGTGATGCCAGCGGGGAATAAGTAGTTTTAATATAATATACAAAATTTCCTTGTTTTGTGTATATCTTAAGTTAGAAATGTACAACATTGCTTTGTTCTGGTTTGAAGAGCGCTGTAGCTAGTGAAATTACTGGAGAAACGAGGCTTAAAATCTTTAGATGTAAAACGACGAGTGCAGTATAGTGCTGCGTATATCATTGTAACTAGCGCCACCTTATCACTGGCAAGCGTATCTCTTACCATCAGATGTCCCGCTGGTCTCACAGCTTCGTAGAATAAAAAAAAAGAAGTGAGTTAGGCCATGGATGGTGCAGTGTGCTCGTCCATAATATGTTGGTAAACGGAATATAGCGATGCTGTTTTGACAGCAAGTTACGAGATTACTTCTAGCTAGGTGAGTTTGAAAAAAACCTACTCAAAATAAAAGCTCATGTAGCTCCGGAATCGAATTAGGGACGTCCATGTTACTGATGTAAAGGTTAGCCACTGTTCCAGAGGCAGCAAATAAACTAGAAAAAAACCCCTCGAAGTACGCGCTTCGTTACTATATACACAAGTATAAAAGTTATACTACCCACACGTGTGGGTTTTGGGGAACGAGTTGGAGGTGGTGGGTAGGGTGAAAAAAGGGGTAATTTTGAATCAATTGTCAAAACCAGAACAGGGCGGATAAGCATCCGGAAGGTGGGCGGTTCGAACGCGAACGAGCGGCTCGGACCAGTAACTGGCAGTAATTAAATCGTTACGGCCAAGTGGTCAAACGAGGCGCACCGAAAAAAGAAAATAAAAATGGCGCCCGTTAAAATTCCCCCGATGCTCATTAATTTCAGTCTCGCTCTGATGTTGAAACTTTGTCATTAATAATGAAAAAAAGTAATCTTCAATGTACACGCCACTGAGACTCTTAAAGGAAAGAGGCAGAGTCATTTGCAATCAAGTTACTTCTAGGTCTAAGTAGGTACCACCACAGCTCCTATAGCAGCCGACAAATGGTAGTATGCAAACTTTAGTCTGTTCCGGTTTGAAGGGCGTTGTCGCTACTGAAATACTCAGGTAACGAGACTTAATATCTTATGTTTTAAAATGACGAATCCAACGTGGTGCATTGTATACCATCCTAACTATAGTCACGTTGTTATGGGCACACGTATCACTTACTATTAAGGGAACGTCTCCTTCTACTCGACGATTTGTACAACAAAAAAAAAAGTTGGTCAATCTCAGGTTTGTGGATGCCGTTAATAATAATAATAGTACATTATTATCTTAATATATATCTTGTTTAAGTCCGCGTTGTTCATCTTTATGAAAAACTCTAACCGTATCACACTGTCTTACCAGCTATGATCTGGTGGTAAGTGACACGCTTGCCCGTATACACTGCACCACATTGCGCTCGGGATGTTGTCTCGTTAGTTCAGTAATTTCACCAGCTACAACTCCCGTCAAACCGGAACAGAGTAATGTTAGCACACCACCATTGGACGGCTGCAACAGATGTGGTGGTACCTACCTAGACGGTCTCCAGCAACAGAGACCTAGGAGTAGTATACCAATGTATCCTCGCCCTGTCCTTACTAGTAGCATATAGTCATCAGATAGCGAGAGAGGGACACATTATCTCGCCTATCCTTTACCACGACATCTTTCTTGTCTTAAATCTGTCAGTGGAGTCCTGGTGTGCAGAAGAAACTCGAAGTGCAAAATTGTCAAGCTCAAGTTTCCTACATCTCATACCTAAGACCTAAAATTAGGCAACTATTAAATTACTATAGATCAAGTTGCATACAATGTGGTCAGTGATAAGATTAGCTGCCGTGCAGCAGAGGAATCTGTATTCAACGAGGCGTATGACTGAACGGCTGCCTGAGTTAAGATATTGTTTGATGGACATCCTGTTATGTTAGGAACGGGGTCAAGTGTCCTTTCTCAAAATTAAATTATGGTACGATTTTCTCCAAACCAGGTTTTTAACTGATGGTGAAACTGATTATAACAATAAGGCGCTGGTTGAGGATGATGATCACATTGTGTTCGTTGCTTACAAAGGTTTGCAACGCTCTTCAAACGGGGAGGGTTTTTAGCGTTATAAATTATGGCGGTGGTACCTTTTTTTCGGTACGGAAACCTTCGAAAGATCCCCTGCTTCTGCGGAGAAGTCAGAGTTATGTGAAATTATTACTCACTAAAACCCCGTCGATGTTCTGCATCGGTGCATTCGGAGAGGCTCCCGGATCTTTTAAAGATTGCACTGAGGCGTCTTTAATCTGTGTTAACACGTCTGTGGGGAGGGAGCAATCCCTCCCAGGCACCATCGCTGAGCCATACGCTGTCCCACGCAGGTTTGCTTGTTGAGCTATAGGGCCTCCACCCTCAAGGCCTGCGAAACTCCTAGACCCTTTTAGTTGCCTTCTACAACAGGCTAACTAATCCGAGAGTACAGGGCTGATGGCGGTGGTCGACTAGACTGTCTCCAGCAAATGATTTACCACCAGTAAATCATACATATGGTGAGTTAACGCTACATTCTGATACGTTTTAAAGTAAATATTAGGTCCCTACATATGAAATTGTCGTTTTGTACGGTAGGCATATAAAGTAATTTTTTTTTCGTAAAATATATTTAATTAATCAAAGTATGCACCGTTGTGATCTATGCACTTTGGCCATCTCATAGGTAGCTTCCACAATAGCCTTTAATTCTTCATTTTCCACTTTGGTCTCATGCCGTCCACGGGGTTGGTTCTGAAGGTCAAAATTTCCAGAACGAAAACGTTGAAACCAAAAACGTACTGTGCTTTATTTTGCGACACCAGCGCCGTACACAGCACATCATTAATCCTTCGAGCTGTTCCTGCAGGACTGGTACTGATGCCACGATGGAACTCGTACTCGTAAATATACCAATATTTCATGTTTTCCATTGTGCGGCAATAAGCGACGCCAAAGAAAAAAGTAATGAGGAAAAAACAAATGAATGACTGTTTCCAAAACTCAAATGTAGCAGCTAAATGAATTTATAAATTTAAATTTGGAATTCTTAACCAAAGAGGAGATCCCCTCAACGGGTTTCCGCCTTGTCGTAGCGGAGGGGCTTAGTAACCGTGGACTGATACACGGTGAAGTGAAGTGACAGCCACAGGGAGCCGGGAGAGTTTTTTCTCTTGGCTTCCATGGTCTCTGGGCGACGGGTTCGGGGGAACCCGTAACCCGCGCGACAGCAGGAAGCCGAGAAGGAGGCGCGCTGCATGTTCCGGCGTGCCTCCACGGAGGTGGAAAGGGATGGTCCATCTTTCCCTCCCGAGGTGGGGCTGCAAAAGCGGCCAGCGCCGGCAGGGTCGCGGTTGCGACCAAAATCGTTTCCGTGACCCTGCCATCAGGCGATGTGGCGGAACATCGTGGGGGCTTTAGTCGATGCAAGTCCGACATAACCCGTCCTTGCCCCCGCGAGGACGAGTATACGTAGTAATGTCCCCCACGTAAATTAAAAAAAAAAAAACGAAAGCGGTGATATTTCAGATCAAAGTGGTCAGTATGACAACACGCTAATTTCACATGTAAGGAGCATAATACTCAAGCAGACAAATATATTTTGCGATTACACAATCCCGATAAAGTATTAGACGAATTAACAATTATAACTTATCAATTGATAGATTAGCGTAAAAAGAGTTATTTGTTATACCTAATGAATGCTGAAGGGTTCCCATAACATCATCATCATCATCAGCTTATCGTCGACTACTGATTAATATTACCAAATTACGATTAAAGTCATATAGATATGAATTATTTTTCCTTGCTATTTTTCTACTTTATATGAAGTAACGATAAGATTAAATATTTGAAAGTCATACGTCTGACACGGTGACGTCTGACGTACTTGTGGTGGTTAAGATGTTTACATTACATCCGATAGATCGGTTCGTGATATAAGATATTGGATTAGTTATTTTACTAGCTGAATAACATTGCTTGGTAGCAGTAATGTGCATTGCGGCAGTTGTTAACTCAATTGCCTTATATAAGTGCGGGCTTAGAGCAATGTTGAATGCAATTTAAAAAAAAAAAAATCTTGATTTTTCACTTTTAACAAGTACATGAAAAAGTGAGTTTAACATGGGAAAAGATTAAATAACTTGACTTAGGTACATTTAATACCATCATTATTGTTACCACAGTTACTGATACAATTAACATACTGCCTCTGTTTCTAGCAAATTATAGTTTTATAACATCTGTCTAGATCATTTTTTTTATATATTTTTAATTTAAATCAATTTTGTGAAAATTCCTTCACCTCTGTAATTTCACTGGTTACAGCGTTCTTTGAACCTGAACACAGTTATTTTGCAAATAGGGGTGGGCGCCATGTCCTCTATCTAGACGGTCTCCAGCAACAGAGACCTGTAACCAGTAAATGTAAAAACGGTTACTAAGATAACGAGAACTAGAATATGTGGTCAGAAATCATGTAAACGTCTCACTAAAACAAATGAGCTGACAGTCGAGAAGATTTCCTAGTCATACTGTTCTCCAGATCTTGTTTTTATTCTCGTTGGGCTGCCCAGACCTCAATTTTAAATATTGTTGCGACTGCACAATTTTCGACGTCTATAATACAATATTCAACTTCTCCCTCTTTATCTTCCTTATTTTTCATTTTTTACTTCGCCCCATCCTTGACATCATCGTCAATCTCTTGGCATTCACAAATGTCTCTTGACGCTACATTATTCCACCTTGTTTTAGGTCTGCCTGTGGTTCATCGACCAGGGAGGGAAAGCTGCAGTGCCAAGTTGCCAACGCAGTCAGACGGTCTTCTTTCTATGTTAACATACCATCACAGTCTACTATCTTGCAATGTTTAAATACAATATTTTAGTAAGATTGAAGAAAATCTATATATCTAAAATACACTGGCTTTAGAACGTTATCATCCCATTTCTCATTACTCAGTAAATTTGTCGTGGAAATGAAAGGAAAGAAAAGGTCATCCAGACGAATCCAGAATGAAAAGGAAGAAAGCAAGACAAGCGGATAGATGCCCCATGGCTATGATAGAATCTAGATCAAACACAATCATAATACTATTAAAAAAATACATAATCTTTTACGAGACAAACGTTATCTAAAGCAGCGCTGATAACATCCTAATTCGACTATTTAAATCAATATCCGCCTAATTCATTCAGAGCTTGTCAGTGCACTAGTAAATACATTACAGTAAGTACATTATATTTTTTTATAAATTTTTATAAGTTCTTCTTCATCTCCCATTTTTCATCAATTTCTTTTGAAATATTTTCGTCATGATT
The DNA here is from genome assembly GCA_029034505.1 of Ornithoptera priamus. NCBI lineage: Eukaryota > Metazoa > Arthropoda > Insecta > Lepidoptera > Papilionidae > Ornithoptera > Ornithoptera priamus. Next base: position 176,126 of record JARDWD010000221.1, on the reverse strand, counting down.
TTCTTTCTGTAATATGGTTCAGGAACCTATAAAACCCGTATTGGTGAATAAAGTTTAAGTACTTACATGCCACTGTGGTTGAGCCCTTGCTTTTTATCTCAATCCTGGTGTGATTACAGCATCACATATTGTTGTTTGGTTGTTCGAAGGGTTTATTCTAACTCTACCATCAACCACAGAATAAATTAAATTTGAGCCAGAGTGTTTTGGGGGGTTCTCTTCAATATCAACGGATCATTGTTATTTAACCATGTGGATTTGAGGTCACTAATATCCTCTGTCCAGCAACGGACGTTTTTTGGTTGATAGCGATAATGATAATGATTATGCCACTGTAGATAAGAAAAGGAATGTTATAGTAACAACATTAGTAGATATGTCATAATTTTCTTTAATGTGTAACAATTTGTACGAAGATTCATGTAGTCTTACGTTACACGACAATAAATCTAACTTAGATAATATTTAGATATTGATATTAATAGATAATAAAACATTTTGAATAATGGTAACATTATTGTACTAAAATAGGACAAGACTATCCATACATTAGGACGAACACGCTTACATAATGCTTAGGAACGATAAATGTTATCCATCAGCAGTTAACTTTTCCGATTAAACAGTTCATCAAAAAAGTCTAAAATCGTTTCTGCGCTTAAAATATTTGTTAATTCATCATCATCTTCATCAGCTCTAATCAATTAAGGTTTGTCTTAAAACACATTTATGCAGATTTTTCTTCGATTCACTTTCTTCTTAATTTGATTTTAACATCAAACTGAAAATCTATCTACTTTAAGAAGTGAATTCTGATTAAGAAGAATGCTCTTGCCGTAACCATCGAAATCTCTAAAGTTGTAAAGGTCCACTTTTATCCGATGATAAAAAAATATTTTTTATACGAGTCATAAAATCGATTATTAGCTTTGAAATTCAAATCTTATCATATCGAGCTTGGAAAAAATTATCTTATCGGGTAGCTGTTCATCGTGTGTGTGGGGAAATGTTTGTTTCTATTCCAAATAAAAAACACACGAAACGGTTGTTTTTTTTTGTAGAATAATAGAAAAGGCAACATTTACATAAGAAACGGGAAGATCACAAAGTCATGATTTTGCTGTCTTTAGAATCTTAAGATTTCTTCATGGATATTATTCTCATGTTGATTAAATTCTGATAGAACTTTTAAGTCATAACTATCTTCAAGTTTATTTGGTATCATGTCTATTGATTTAAAAAAATCATTTTTTGATCTTCTTTAATCAGTCTTGGATAAGTCATTGATTCAAGTTTTTATATATATCTGGTATTGTGTTGTACCGTTGCAAAGTAAATGTTTTATCGCTGTGAAGTTTTAATTGCTAATTACTTTAAAACAAGCTTCTTATCAATTTGTACGACATGAGAGTGTATCAATATTGTTAGGTTTTTTTTAACAGGTAACATTTAATTTAACAGTTCATTTAGCTGCAAGTTAGTATCATTTATCAATAAATTTAAGTGTGTTATAAGTGTTTTTGTTATTATCATCGTCATCATCGTTATCATCATTAGTATTTGACGTGATCAATCATTGTATTAATGTTTTAGTTTTCTAAGTCATGACTTATCGTGCATTTTATCCTTTGTAAATATTTGTAACACTATCACAAGCTATGTTATTTTGATATATTGTACTCGTTAGTACGTTGCACGTTTTATATTTATTACATATATATCTTTAGCAATTGATTTATTGCTATTATCCTTAAAATAATCATAATTTGTACTAATTCAGCTATCTACATGATAACGAAATGTTTTAAGGATTATTACAAACGAAAACGGCAATAGCAAGGTCATACAATCGATGATAAATGTATTAAATATTGTATATGTTCAAATGTTTATAAGCTTTTAAATAAAAATAAACTGTTCTGCTATGTTTTAAGTATGTATTGCAAATGATATGCGCGCGCATATTATTTCGTTACCGGTTAGTACTAAATTGTAGCGTACGTATATATATATACACCAGTACATACGTTTAAAGAGATAAGTTATGTACTCCTTAACTTAGTATTTACAATAGTTACTTTCAAACTAGAACATTTTTAAGCTGGAACACAGTAATGTGTTCATACTACTTTGGCTGCATTAGGGCCTTGTGGTGATATGTATGTAGACCGTCTCCAGGAACAGAGACTTCCAATCCCCACTTTATATTTATATACACTAATGTAACTACCCAATAACTTGATGCTGATTTTAGGCTTTCCTCTTGATATTTAAGGTTTCATTGTTTGGAAAAATACAGATCTTAAAGTTGCAAAGGCTTTTTTTGATGGTAATTACACCTGCCCATAAGAACGTGGCGCTAGTTAAGATGGTATACACACCACATTTTGCTTATCTCCGTGAGACATGAGATATTAAGTCTCTATACTCCAGCAACTTTAATAGATATAACGTCTTTCAAACCGGGATACAATAATATTTGCGCTGTTTAGCAGCAGAAATAGGAACTGCGGTGGTATCTATCTAGACAGTCTCCAGCAGCAGATTACTGAAAATCCGATTGAATATATTTTCCTTTTCAGAAATGTATTTACTACTATTCATCTCTTTGGTGGGATCGGCGCTGAGCGTTCCCTTGGACAACTACGATGAAGCTGCTAGAGACGTCAGCGGCTTCGAACATTACGTACTGCCCGGCGAGTCGTATCCAATCTTCTACGACGTCCGTCTCTTCTTGAACCCGAATATACCTGACACGTTCAGAGGTGACGTTTCCATCACGGTGGCGGCTGCAAGAAACACAAGCCAAATAGTCATGCAAGCGATGGAAATGGAGATCAACAATATCAGAGTATCCGCAGCGGCTAACCCTGAGGAGAACTTATTCTCTACTTTCTCCTTGGCTACAGACGATACGCATTTCCTGGTGATAAGAACATCCAGGCCATTAATTGAAGAACAAAGTTACGTGGTTGTGATCAATTATGTGAGTAAGTTCGCCGAAAACATGTTCGGGATATATCTATCTACTTACGAAGAGCCAGGAGTTGGAACAGAGTAAGTGTATACATTTTTTTTTTTTAATTATAATAACACTAAAAATGTATAAAGAAAACGTAATATACGATAGCGAATAACTTAATAAAAAAATATTTTTTTTTTATTAAAAAAATTACACTTACCTGATGATAAGGCACATGCTTCCACATAACAACTTAGCTTAGATTACACAGCGCCACATTATAGTCATCACCTGGAGATATAATATATTATTTCATATACTCCAGTTATTTAACTACAATCCACTTCAAACCGGAACACTTGTTCGCACGTTATTTTATGGCGGTAGGAATATCAGCAGAGGTATTTTAACGATCTCTCGCAAAATTAGTCTACCACCAGTATTTATCTTTAACATTTCTGAGGTAGGCAAATTATCATCATCAGCCGACAGACGTCCAGTGCTGGACATAGACCTCCAAAAACATCGATCGATCCTGTGCTGCCAGTATCCAGCTGCGTTCCGCAACCTTCACCAGGTCGTCGGACACCTAGTGGACGGCCTGTAAACATTACGTCTTCCGATACGCGGTCGCCATTTGAGCACCTTGGTGCCCCATTGGCTGTCAGTCCTTCGAGCGATGTGTCCTGCCCATTGCCACTTAAGGCTAGCAATCTTTTGGACTATGTCGGTACCCTTAGTTCTCCTGCAAATCTCCTCATTTCTGATTCGATCACGCAGGGACACCCAAAGCATAGCCATTTCCATTAAAATTTCTGAAAATATTATTGATTTTTTATTTTAAATTTGTTTAATACTCGATTTTGATGCGCGAGTAAAATCTTTTCAGGCGACTTATTACCTCTCAGCTGCAACCGACTTTCGGCCGCCGAGCGTTCCCCTGCTACGACCAGCCCTCTCATAAAGCCATATTCAGGACGACCATCTACGCACCGCCTGAGTACTCGGTAGTGAGGAGCAACATGCCGGAGAGGACTGATCTGTTGAAGTATGTACCTAAGTATTACACATTACTTTCTTTTAACGGAACACGAAGTATTATTTACATGTTTATTCCTGATGTTTTTTGCTAGAGCAAATTGTTTATCTCCATCTGAAATGTATCAAAAATTCAAATTTTAAAATATTATGCTGTAAAGGTTAACACTGAAATGAGCCTCATAAAATTTCACAAAATTCCTGTTACAGACTAAAAGAATTAATTATACTTTTCAGGCCTAATGAGCCCGGATATAACAAATACGAATTCCAAGACACGCTGGTCATGTCAACGTACCTGCTCGCTTTCTTGGTGTCCAAATTCGATTACGTAAGTAACGAAGGCGGCCCGATCTACGATGTGCCGTTCAGGGTTTACTCCCGACCGGGCACTCAGAGTACCGCCGCTTTCGCCATGGACTTCGGGCAGAGGAACATGATAGCTCTCGAAAATTACACTGAGTTCGCGTATGCTTTCCCTAAGATGGACAAAGCCGCCGTCCCCGATTTCGCTGCTGGTGCTATGGAGAATTGGGGTCTTGTGATTTACAGGTATTAACTAATAATTTATTTATTTATTTCATTGTTAAGGTATATAGAAACTATTTTGATTAGAAGATTTAGAGTAAAAAAAGTTGGTCGCCATAATTAACGTGTCCTCTGAGGATTACGGTGTAGTGCTTGATGCAATGTAACAAACGTAACAAAAAATTTCCCTTTTCTTCACTTGATATCCTAGCAACGAACTACAATTTTAAATCATCGCAAACTATTTAAAATAATATAATGTATTATATTTCTTGCACTATTTAGTTTGGATTGCAAATAAATGCGACATTAAAATTTTTTAGGTTATACAAATAAAGAACAATTCGCATAGACAAGAAAAGTTACTCGCACAATCTTTGACATATGTCAAAGGACGGTACAGAGTAAAACAATTAAAAAAAAAACATTAAAATTATGAATAAGCGTCATTTTTATATATAATAGGAGACTTAAGAAAATATAAAAATTTTATGTACTTTAAAATGGCAGTATATGTATTAAATTTCGAATCGATTACTAATTAAAAATATATGATACCTGCGCACATAACCGGATGCGTTAAACAAAATGAGCCATTTGTTTTGAATAAATCTATCTAATTCGTCAGTTTAATGTTGCCCAATGCTTTATTTTAAATTAAGGCCGTGAAAGCCGGTGATGTTGGAAATGTTTCTAATTTTCAGCGTAACAGTTTCTCTCGGTAACAGCCCAGAGCTCGTTACGGCGGAGCAATTGAATCCAACGCACTTACTAAATTACCTACTTAAGTAGCTGTTCGTGTAATGAAAAACTCTCCTAATGCCTGACTTTTGAAACTCCACAGTTAAAAAAAAAGTCTAACAATTTCTTTCGATGATAATCTGTACTCTTTAAAAAATTTGTCTTCATCAAAAAATTATGTAATTACCGCCTTTTGATGTAACAACTAATTAATTAATAACTATTTAATTCTTAATTAGAGTAGAAGGTACTGAAACTGAATAAAATGTAATTTTCAAAAATTCCATTATATTAAATATCGCAATTAATCATTTTGTGTATTGATTACTATTTCATTGAATTGCTACTTTCAGAGTTCAAATAAACATTAAAAGATGTATATTCTTTGTATACTTTGTTGTCTTCAATGAACTTCAACACAGCCTTTAGGATATGTCTCCTACAATATAATGCTTAATGAACCAATTGAAGTAGTTCGACGGCTTCATATACTCGGATATTTATTACTCGCGATAAATAATACATGCAACATTCTGTACTTATATTAAAATTTGTTAACAGAGAAGTAGCTCTCTTGGTTCGCGATGGCATCACCACCACGAGCACTAAGCAGAACATCGGCAGGATCATTTGCCACGAGAACGTCCACATGTGGTTCGGCAACGAAGTGAGCCCCCTCAGCTGGACATACACCTGGCTGAACGAGGGATTCGCTAATTTCTTCGAAAACTTCGCTACAGACTTGGTTAGTGGAAATTCTTGTTTATTTTTTCTTTTTACAAAATGCATTATTATTAAGATTTTATGATACATAGTTTGTTTTTTATTATTTAACGAAGAAACGAGACGAGATGTTCGACTGATTGTAAATTATACGCTCGCCAATGACAATGTGGCGCTAGTTTGAATGATATACGTAGCACCGCATTGTGCTCGTCACCTTGAGAAATAAGATGTTAAGTACCGTTACCACAGTAATTTCACTGGTTTCAAACTCGAACTGCCTTTCAAACCTGAACACCGAAATATTTGCGCAACACTGTTTGTTAGTTTGATGGCAGAATTTGCAGCTGCTGTAGTATATATCTAGATGGTCTTCATCAACAAAAATCTACTAGCAGTCTTATGCATATTATTACATGCTTCTCACAAAGAGATATAATACCACTTCATCTTTGGGAAGTATCTCAGCACTACTAACTGGCTAACGATGAGGTTTATACGCCTGGAAGTCTCTTATTTCATGATGAGGTTCATACGTCCGCAAATCATCTTAAATCTATAAAAACCCGTCAGTCTCTTATATATTGTTCAGTTGATACCTGTTGCTGTTACGTTGGCAGGTACTACCAGAATGGCGTATGATGGATCAGTTCGTACTCCTCTTGCAAAATGTCTTCCAAAACGATGCTGTGCTTAGCGTAAATCCGATGACGCATCCTGTGTTCACACCTTCTCAAGTAATTGGTACTTTCAACGCCGTCGCATATCAAAAATGTAAGTACATAGCAAATAACAAAAAATATAAATAATTGACAGGAATAGGACTTTATTATCAATTATTAAAAATTACAATCATAAAGAAAAACCAAATAAGAGTTCAAGAGAATAATTTTATAGGTTTGGGATGCCACTTTAAATTTCCTAAGATTGGGTTGACATTTCTTAAAATATTTCACTGGATTTATATACTCTTTGTAATATAAAGAAATAATAAATGTCATCTAAAATCTACCTTTCTTATTTTAAAACCTTAGGGTATATAATTTTGAAATTTGTTTGAGAATCTCATCATCATCCTTTCTGTATTTTTCTTATCCACTTCCCGGTGTGTTTGTAAGAGATCGCTTGGACCGATGGCACCGCCATTTGCTTTATACCCTTTTGTATTTATTTCATATCAATTTTGTATATTCGATATTGTTGCGTGTGATATGTCAAAGAGAGACAAATTCGTTCGTGTTCGTTTTGAAATGATCTCATCCTTATTCAAAAAGTATATTATGACAGTTATTGAAGTTTTCCACTAAATATAACACACAGTAATTTAATTTCAGCCGGCTCCGTTATTCGCATGATGCAGCATTTCTTGACGCCTGAAGTATTCCGGAAGGGGCTTGTTATTTATTTACGCAACAAGTTAGTAATTTAGCAGCATTTATAATACTCGGCGTCTTTTTCCCGTTATTGTGAAATTTTTAATTTACGTAAAGAGTAAACTTTCTTATTTGCTCCTGATTAATAAAATAAAATAAAAATATTTCTCAGGAGTCTTCAAAAATAGAGACTTTTTTTCGATAAAATTAAGAAAAATCTTTACAGTCATGTATATCACCTTTAATATTGTTTTATATTTTAATTATTTTAACTAATTTTTAATTTTGATGGTATTACCTTAATATTTAACTTCTTATCAATATTTTACCTGTCCTTTATTGCTCCTAAATATTATTTTCTTAACATCTTTAATTGCTAATATTTTAACTAGGTTGTCGACTATAATCTTAATCTTTAATAACTGTTTATACAGCTTCAGTTAGATTTATAGAAACTGAGATTTTTTTAATATTATTTGAAACTCATATAAATTTGTTTAAAATGCCGATAGAAACAAATGTTCTCTACATTTGTTCTGTCAAGTGGAGTGGCTTGTCATTAAATGTTGACCATTCCAGCATGCGTACCGCCGTCGCTCCGCCGAATCTTTACACAGCACTTCAGCAGGCGTTGGATGAGTCGTCTCACAGTATACCTTACTCCTTGTCAGCTGTAATGGATCGATGGACAACGCAGGGAGGTTTCCCCGTGCTAACAGTCAGAAGATCAGCGCCCGGCGCTCAGTCCATTTTCATTGCACAGGTATTTTGATTACACTCGATATTGACAAAATCCTTTAACTTAGTGCGTTTTTTTATAATTTGGGAGAGAGTTTTGAATTCTAAAGGAAATTGTCCTAAAGGTGTTCACGTTTGTGATAGATCAAACAATTTGTAACTAGTCAAGTTTGTTTGTTTTTTTGCTGTATCATTATAATAAAAAAAATAGGAATTGTTTTAGTAATTATTATATGTAAATTTTTTATATATAAAAAATTATGGCGGAACAGGGGTATTAGCCGCAACACCAAAACGAAGCTAATGCAGACGCTCATATTTTCTATCTTTCTATATGCTTCTGAAACCTGGACACTAAAAGCGAGAGTGAGGTCGAGGATTGACGCGTTCGAAATGTGGTGCTGGCGCAAAATGCTGAGGATATCCTGGACGGAACGTCGCACAAACAAGTCAATCCTCAAACAGTTGAACATAACAACACGTCTCTCAACAATCTGTAGGCAGAGAGTCCTCAAATTCTTCGGACACGCGGTCAGGCGAGACCCAGACAGTTTGGAAAGACTGATTATTACTGGTTGTGTGGAAGGAAAGAGAGCGAGAGGGCGGTATCCTACAAGATGGACATGCACAACTCAGGACGCTACGGGAGCTACTCTACAATCATCCATCCAAATGGCGCAAGACAGAAATGTCTGGAAAGAAATGGTGGCCAGGGCAACGCACCATAGTCACGTCCCTCAGTCATGAGGTTACGACAAAGAAGAAGATATGTAAATTGTTGGACTAAATTTTTTTACAATGTGATGAGAGTCGTCCGATACAGCTAGATGCATATAGCATATTTATGATCAGTGTAGAGATACTTGTTATACAGACTATGTTCAGCTAATTCAAGTTCAAGCCAGTTATAACAGATTTTTAACATAAATATTTATTGTTCTAGGAACGTTTTCTGACTAACAGACAGTTGACGTCATCTAACCGGTGGCATGTGCCAATAAACTGGGTGCTCTCGACTAACGTTGATTTCTCGGATACCAGCCCTCAAGCTTGGGTCCCGCCGTCCTTCCCCGCGGTTTCCGTAGACATACCCGGATTATCAGACGCCGAATGGTACATTGTCAACAAACAACAAACAGGTTTGTATTTCAAATGAATTTAGATAGAAGACACTTTTGAGAAAACATCAACGTGTGATGATGAGTCAACAAAATATTACAACTCGAGTAAACATGCATCTCAAACTACAAATGAGTAAATCCATTCATCTCAACTTAGCTAAATTTTAATTCTAGTAATTAAGATCTATAAATTAGAAGATAAATAGTTTAAAGACGAAAAATAATAACCATAATTATCTTAAGAGCGACCAATGATAGACTTGGATGAAACTTTACCCATCCAAAATATTAAGGCATAGTTAAGCAATAATCTAGGGATGATCTTGACCAATTTTCTTATAAATCTAGATGTGAAAATAATCCATTATTAACATTGCTAAGAGATTGTACAATATATTGTATTAAAAACACAGGATACTACCGTGTCAACTACGATGCCGAGAACTGGCAAGCACTAGCAAAAGTCTTGAACTCGAGCCACCAAACGATTCATGTACTGAACCGGGCGCAGATCGTGGACGACGCTTTCAATCTGGCAAGAAACGGCAGGCTTGTAAGTATCAGTTTACTGTTGACGTTTATTTAAGTTATTTAACTTATACATGCTAATGCCTAATCTAAGAATGAAGGAATTATCTTTGATTATTAAATATGGTCGCTTATAGAAGAATATTTATCCATTAGAGATGCTAACGTTTTGGAAACTATTTATTAAATTTGAATAAAACTACAAACTTGTTTTTTAGAGTTAGAATTGATTTCATAAATACAAACTTTGATCACTCTTTTACATGTGTTAATAAATAACAGTAACAATTATCCGATATTGATTCTACAGTAGAATTTATTTGAATAGTTAGGGAGTTCAAAATACGGAGAGTACTCTGTTGGCCTGATGTAAAGATCTGAAATGTCTATTGCATACTAAAAATCTTAAATGTAATATATTAATTATTTGCTTTGATATTGGTTTGTGTTAAATATATATATACTCGATATTCTATTCCAAGCTGCTTGAGCTGTTAACTGGTATGTAAAAACCTAGGAATAAAGTTAATCGAAATTTTGAATTGTTTAGAAGGTAAATATTTATGTAAAAAATGTTTACTCTGTCCTCTCTTTGTTCTTACTATGCCTGTTATTGGAATTACTACTATTTGATAATAATGGCAAATCACTTAGCCGGTGGATGGAGAACAATTCTCCTCGCAATGTTTTCTTTCTAATATCCTTTATCCTATCTACAAGTCAAAATACTTGTAGATAGGATTTGGATCTTTAAATCTCATTGTTTATTTCTCCGTTAACTTCTACTGACGGTTATAATGAAGCCTTTGCATAGATCATCATCATCATTAGGTGCCCTCTTCAAACTAAAGTTTGGCGATTAGATTGAGAAAATCAATCCTATCCTCAGATATTCTTTTTAACTGATGTTATTGGAACCCGGTCCATTCCTTTTTTTTTGCATAGATATATAAACTAAATATACTTTGACTGTCATTGCTTCAATTTATTTTGCCCCACGTGGACAAGAGCTTTTAGTAACTCGCGTTTTTTTTGCTCAAGCTTTTTCTTCTTACTTTACTACACTATACGTGTTACAGAGTAAGAATAAAAAGCATAATATTTAAAAAAGACGGTTCAATGAGTTGATCCAAAAATTGTGATATTTATGTCTTTATCACTTTAATTTTGATAACGAATCTAATTTCCATTTTTTAGAAAAAAGAATTTAAAGCTTTCGGCGAAAATGGCATACCTCCCGCAATAAATTTAAAAATTCTGGACTCTTATCTACCTTCAGCATGTTTTCCTTCCGAAATGACAGTCGACACGAATTCTCAGAGCAACTGACTCACAGACACAAAAGAAATTATTTCCACGTTTATATTTTACTACAATATTTATTCTGAAAGTATTTTTGTTAATATATATCCCTAGAAATCTCTTTATTAACAACAAAGAGTGTTAATGTATTTAAGATTGGTATTACAATAATTCTCCACCTGAGACTGCAATTTGCAAATGTATTCAAACTTTATCGAAATTATTCAAATTTCTCAAAATATTGGCGGAAATCCTGTTATGGAGAAAGACTGCTTTAAAGTGATTATTATACTAATATAAATTATGTAAATACCTGCGGTACCGTTCGCAAAAAAATCAATCACAGTGGTTCTAACAATTCATTAAAATTAATACAAATAAGGGCAGCTTCCCGGTAATTTTTGTGTGTATAGTTTTTTATATTTGGTAAAGCAAAGAGACGGGCGGGATGTTCACCATCAGCTAAGTGATACGTCTACTCATAGTAACGTGACGGTAGTTAGGATAATACACACAGCACCAGATTGTGTTCGTCGCTTTAAAGCACGGGTCGTTGAGTCTCGTTACTCATATAATTTATTTAGTGAACATCATTTTTCGATTCAGAAGACAGCACAGTAGCTGCTGTTTCTTCCTACATGGTCTCTGACAATAGAGACCTACCAGTAACTTATAATTTGGAACGATCGCCTCTGAAACGTTTCAGTGAGCTATGTCAACAGTATACGTTGCAAGAGGAACATCCCGCAGACACTATCGGTAGCGGTGGGATATTAAATTTATCAACACTTTGCAATTTTAGGAGAAATTCAATATATATGTTGCCACATTCTGCAAAATGCAGTCTGAATTTTATTTAGGTTAAATTTTCACTTATGAAAGGTACACCTGGCAACACAGATATAACGGCCGCTTGGACTTTTGATGTGAGGATAGATACAGTAGATATTATTAACTTATGTTTAAGAAAATTATTTATTTATTCAGCATTTGATTCCCTTAACTTCATCAATTTTTCTTTACTTAATCGCCTTTTCTTATACCCTTTATTCGATTATGGAACCAAACAAATCTTACCACCCCAAAATTACTATGATGGTTTTATTACCATCTGTTTATTGTTAAAATGCAGATTAGTAGCCGAATGATAGTTAGTGTTATCAGTAATCAAGTTTCGCCATTTACAGACACATTTTCACTTAGAATCGGGTGAATTAATATATTAATATAAGTCTTCTTCTTCTTTCTCCTGCCCTGGTCCCACTTTATGTAGGGTCGGCACAACATGTTCTTCATTACCGTACATGTTGTAAATAGTTTTGGCTAAACTTTTTTACGACCCGCCGCCTGCCTGACATCAACCCTTTTTTTTGGGAATCTTTGGGGGACCTTTTTTTTTTTTTTTTTTTAATAATATATATTAATATATATAAATATATTAATATAAGTAATAATTAATATATACCTAAATTTTAGAAGGTAATTTAATGTAATGAACTCTTATTCTACTAAAACTACTTCTCTTCCTTGGCAAATCCCTTGTTATCTCATGACTACATCAGTTTTGAAATATTATAAGACAGTTTATCGCGTTGACATGAATCATCACAATACAATGATTTATCATTGCTTTATACTTTTGATTTGTTAATATTGAAAATACTATCAATTTAATATCCGATAGATTTTATTCACCGCATAATTTACCCTCTAATGTATATACGTCTGTGGACTCTTTATTTTGCATGGTTAATATTATCCAATTATCTAGAAGCAAAGATGACCACGACCATTCTGCCAAGAGTGATACCGACGAAGATGATAAGCAAAGAGCAACAATAATAAACGTCTAGTTAATATTTTTATACTGTTTTAATAAAATATTAAGTCTCTAAGATGTTGCTACAGTATTACCGCGTTGACCTCGTCATCCGAAATCAGATGAAGCTTTAGTAGATATAGTACGAGAATGTTTAGTCGAAGGCATATAGAGAGACTTGTTAGTTATTTAGGGTTCCGTCAAGAGAGAACCGGAAAAATAGCAAAAGACCCAAGAGTCAAGGTCGGACACAATTTAATCTTTTGCTATAAACAGATATACGACCTGATGGTAAGCAGTTACCATAGCTTGTAATAGAGGCATCATAAACGCGATGCCGACGCACTCACAAGTCTTAAAGAATTCTGATATGGAAATACTTTTTTTTTATTAAGAAAAGACGAGCGGAAGATAAGTTATAGGTGGTTGATGATAGGTGATACGCCTGGCTATAATAACGTGGCGCTAGTTAGAATGGTAAATCCTGCGTCATACTCGTCACCTGGGACACATGATGTTGGGTTTCGTCACCACAGTAATTAGACTAGATACAGCGCCCTTCAATCCGGAACGCAGTAATATTTGCACAGCACTGTTTGTTGGCGGAGACAGGCACAGCGGTGTTACCTACCTAAGCGGTTTTCGATAATGGAGACTTACCATCAGTAATATACGTTATTGCCATAACCCAATGGTTTTTGCTTCTATGGAGTTCTACAATTGTTGTATTAAATTTGTTGTTGGGTTTGTTGTAATATAAATTTTAATCTGCTGTACAAACTTTGTAGTATACCCAATACGTGACGGGGCATTCAAGTGGCTGTACATCGATCGCCGCCTTGGGGGGCATTGGGTAAATGTACTTTAAATGGATTACAGCTTCAATATCGTGCATCGTATAAACAAATCCATTTTCAGCATTGTAATTTACTATATCATCATTATCATCAGCCGATAGACGTCCACTGCTGGACACAGGCCTCTTCCACAGATTCCCACATAGTTCGGGTAGAGATTCATACGGGAGATTCGTGTCATTCTCCACCACGCTGGCCCAATGCGCGTTGGTGGTAACCAGAGCCTCGTTTGTTGACTGTCAGGGTGTACCTCGAGCAGGTGAGGTTGGCTTAGATCTCGTGAGTTATTATGTGGGAAGCCTCACACCCCTGCCAGATAGTATATATAAAAAGAAATTAATAAGTCTCTCTATACGGTATGCCGATGAATAGGTGCGGGAAGCTGCTGAAATCCCGTTATTTGAAAGATTTAGTCATATGTAGAAGTATTTACTGGTGGTAGATCTCTGTTGGCGGAAGTAGTTAAGATAGATATCATCGCAACTCCTGATACTGACGCCGAACGGTAGTGTGCACACAATACTGTGTTCCGGATTGAAGGGAATTCTTGCTAATAAAATTATCGGGGTAAGGTAAAGAACACCATGTGGTGCTGATGTATCCACACTAGCACCACGTGGTTACGACCAGGCGTATCACTCGCCGTCATGTGATCGTCTCGCACACTTCGTAGAATTAAAAAAAACTTAGTTTAGACATCGAAGAGGTCATTTAAACGTTGTATGAACTATATTACCACTGCAGCTACTGTTGGTATATGCATTTAAGTTTTTAAGTTAACTGCTTATTGGAGGAAGTGTACTTCTTAATAGTAGGATAGAACTATTAACCCCTTAAATTTATTTCGATTTTAGAAGAATTTTTTTTCCCTATTTTCTTTTGTTTCGGGGGGAAATCTTGGAAAGACACCCTGCTTCTGGGGGAAGTTAGGGTTATGTAAGATTCTTACTTACTAAAAGCCCCTCGGTGATTTGCATAAGTGCATTCGGGGAGGCTCCGAAATCTCTTATAGAACCATTGGTGCTCCTCTACACTTTGTGTTAGCACGTCTCTGAGGAGCAGCCTAACCCTCCTAGACACCATCTCTGAGCCATACGCTGTCCCATGCAGGTTCTCTTGTTGAACGATTAAGGGCTCCCACGCTCAAGGCCCGCGAAACTCTTAGATCCTTTTAGTCGCCTTCTACGACATCCAGGGCTTATCTTAGTCCTATTTTTGCTAGCCTAAGACTACAGGGCTCTTTTTAATACCCTTGGATAGTCATTCATCATATTCTAAATCTTCCGCAATAATACTATTCCTGTTTGGACTCTGAACATATGAGAGCTTGTATATTGTGGGCAAGCATCTATTCTTCTTTTTCTTCTGTATCACTCTTGACAGAGTGGTCGTGGTCATCACTTCAGGTGTTGGTCGCAAGCTTAATAACACCTCGCCATTCCTCTCAGATGATCTATACTTAACATGTAAAATGTCGGTCAAATTAACACTTAAGTCAAACGGGTGTAACTGGTGGTAGGTCTCTGATGCCGGAGACCGTCTATGTGGTACCACAGCAGCTCCTACTTCTACCGCCAAACAGTACTCTGCAAACATTACTGTGTTCCGGATTGAAGCGATTCCCTCATATGAATTCCTACCTGGCTGATGTTGATGATGATAGAATAAAGGGAATTGTAGCTAGTGAAATTACTGAGGTAACGAGACATAAGATTCTACATCTTAAAGCAACGAGCATAACCTGGTCTATATCATCCGAACTAGCGCCACGTTGTTATGGGCGGGCGTATCACTTACCATCAGGTGAACCTCCCGCTCGTCTCTTAATTGAATAAAAAAACTGTATTGTAATTTTACTCTCAACATGACAAATAGTTTTAAGTTATGTAGGAACTTAACCTGTTCGATTTTTGTTATCAGTAGATACGTCTGCTCCTTATCAAGTTTGGTTAATCCAGATAAGATGAACATATCGAACACTTGAGTAAACAGCTTCAAGTGTTTATTATTAAGCAAATTTTTCAATTTGACAATAAATATGGCGAAACGTGAATCCATTAAAATAGGTCTCCGTTGTCGGAGACCGGGTAGGTGGGCACCACCGCAGCGCCTATTGCAGCCGACAAACAGTGCTGTGTTCCGGTTTAAAGGGCGCTGTAGCTAGTGTAATCACTGGGGTAACGATACTCCACATATTATGTCTTAAAACGACGAGCGCAACGTGGTGCAGTGTATGCCAGTCTATCGCCACGTTGTTATGCGCAGACGTATCACTTACCATCAGGTAAACGACCAGCTCGATTTTTCGCTTAATGAGATAAAAAAAATTTATCTACGGAACCACTAGACTACCGCGACGTTCATCAAATACGCTTGCCCATAACAACGTGGCGCTAGTTAGAATGATACTACTGCATCGCATTGCGCTCGTCGCCTGAGATATAAGATGTTGAGTCTCGTTACCCCACTAGCTACAGCGCCCTTCAAACAGGAACAGAGTAATATTTGCACAGTACTGTTTGTCTCCGGCAACAGAGACCTACCACCAGTAATATTACTTAATTCAACTCCATGAATGTTATATGTTCTTGTATACATGATGTGAAAGTTAAGTTTAACCAGTTCACATAACAAATATAATGAGAACTAAATAAAAAAAAAATTATCTACAAAGTTAATAGACTTTTATAATTTATTGCTTTTTATCATTACTTGTTAATAAACAGGTTTTCAAATTACAAAGGACATTCTTTCAAACTTACTTCCGTTCTAGTGTTTTATTATCTTTTACATATTCGATCTAAGTTTTACTTAATTCTCGCTTTAGGAAGAGAGAATGTTTTAACATATTTATAGAGAAATATAGTACATATGAGAAGTAATAGAAATATTTTTAAGTTTAACTTAATTAAAGTTTATTATCTGTTAGTATCATTATAGGATATCTTGTTAAATTGGGTGTTAAGTTGTTTTAATATCATCATACTATTATTATATATATATATATATATATATATCGACTGGTGGTAGGATTCTGTGAAAGACTACTAGAACTACTAGACTACTGCGAGAAACGATATCCATTTAAGCTCTGTCTGATAGTATGACTTGGTATACAAATATCAAAGAGCAAAAGAGTTTTTTTGTGGAATACCTTGGAATAACTTACAGCAGTCATAGGTCTCGGGTAAGGTGTCTCGCACAGTAATGTTGGACCTACGTCCAACAGTGGACATCTATTGGTTGTAATGATGATACCCAAATTTCCCCATATGAACCACATCTACAAACGATGGCACCTTGTGCCTGGCAGGTCGTTGGACCCGCTGAGTGCGGGTAGCGCAGGATTGATCAATGTGAAGATCTTTGGGGAGGCCTACGTCCAGCAGTGGACGTCGATTGGCCGATGACGATGATAATATATATAGGCTGTTAGAAATCTACCGCTATATATATACAATACATATCCGCCTAATTAATATTATAATCATCGATATATTTTAATTTCGCAGGACTACAACCACGCCTTCGAGATCTCCCGCTATCTGATCGCAGAAGCGGATTACATCCCGTGGGCATCAGCAAGCACGGCGCTGAACTACCTGGACGTCGTACTGAGCCGGACGGAAGCGTACGACTTATTCCGGGTCAGTACATTTTTTACAAACTCAATTTCCGATGTAATTTTACAGGCGATAATAAAAAAAATTTGATTTCAGTTAGCGTTGCCGTTATCAATGTTATTTTTTAGATAAAACAACGAAACTAAAAAGACGGTCAACTGATAGTGATACGCTCTTTTTTCGCGGGTAAATCTTCTTAAAAGATACCCTGCATCTAAAAGGAAGATAAGGTTATGTAGAGGCTTCTACCCACTAAAATCGCCTCGGTGGTCTCCGTGACTGCATATGGAGGGGCCCCAGGATCTCCTACGGAAAGAGGTGCCCCCCTGATAAAACATCCCACAGAATGGCAAAGCTTTCCTTAGCACCCACGCTGAGAAGATGTTAAATCTCGTTACTCTAGTTATTTCACTAGCTAAAACTCGCTTCAAACAGGAACACAGTAATATTTTCACGTTACTGTTTGGTGATAGAAATTCTAGCAGCTGTGGCACCTACATAGACTCCGTCAAAAGAACTATCTTGTAGTAGGTTTCTGGTAGTAAACCCATCTTATAGCCTATTCATCATCATCGGTAGATAGACGTCCACTGCTGGATATAGACCTCCCCTAAAGGTCTCTACGTACGGTCAGCACGGCCTCCGGTAACTGGGCACGAGAGGCTGTCGTATGAAGAGGTTCGTATAGAGAGATTTGGGCCATTACCCATTAAGCTGACGCAATGCAGGTTGGCGGGAACCCGAGGCTCGTTTATTGATTAGCAGGATGCAGCACGAGCAGGTTAGGTTGGCTTGGGGTCCGTGAGTTGTTGTGAACAACTTGAAGAAGACAGAGTAATTGTAATATTCACATTAAAAAATATTCATAATTGTTAGCAAAATTATTCATATGATAGTCATTCCATATTAGGCAATATTTAATATAAAAAAGTGGAGGGGATGGACAGGTTTGGATGGTAGTTAAGATGTTTACACTATACTATATTTGATCAGCAGTCATATGACTATGATTTCTTGTTACCTTAGTACTTGCAAAAGCTACATTTATCTTCAAACTTGAGAACTTTACAAAATGCTGCTCGGTGACAGCAGTAAGAGCAATAGGACATACTTAGATCCTTTTTACTTTCTGTATCCTTACTGTTTTATAAACTCTTCTGTTTGTTTATTATTATGATCTTAAGTAACATCTTCACTTAACATCCGGTGTGAACTTGGACAAGCAGTAGTGTTAATTAAAAAAAAAAGTCAATTAAAAATGTATATTAATATCAGAAAAATATTGTCAACAGACCTACATTCAGGAGCTCACGGCACCTCTGTACGAAAGGCTCGGATTCATCGCTGGAGCATCCGAGGAACACGTCACTCCTTACCATCGGAACATTATTTTGGACCTCAACTGCCGCTTGGGCAACAGTCACTGTGTGAACAGGTCCCAAGAGCTCCTCGAACAGTTCCGAAACAATCCATGTAAGTGATTTAATTTCCAATGGCTGAAACGGAACTGCTTGTAAACGGAACACAATGTAACCACATCAAACATTTTCCATGCAGCCAAGCGAAGAACTAATAAATCATTCAGACCATGGTAACACTGATTATAAGGTGTCGTTAGAATATTTACACAGAATCACATTGCCTAATAAATACTGGTTAAATATAACGCATTGTGATGTTTTACTGGTGATAGGTCTCTGTTGTTGGAGACCGTTTGGGTAAGTACTACCGCAGCATCTATTTCTATAACTAAACAGTAGTGTGCAAACATTACTGTGTTCCGGTTTGGAGGACGTTGTAGCTAGTGTAATTACAGTCGCAACGAGACTTAAAATCTTTCGTCTCACTGCGACGAGCGCAGAGTGGTGTTATGTATAAGATCCTAACTCCACGTTCTTATGGGCGGGCGTGTCACTCATCATAAGGTGAATGGCTCACTCGTCTCGTCGCTTCGTAGAATATAAAAAGAATCCTACGAAGACGGTCTTCATCTCTAAATCTCCATTTATTGAATCTTAATTTCAATAATACAGCAAATTTTATTTAACACTCAACATTGATATTTAATGAAATACTTTGTCAGGTTAAAATCAAAAAGTTTTTTTTTATCATTTAATCTGTTATAGTGGTATTAGAAAAAAATTGTATCATCTGAACAATAAAGGCCGTTGAATCCCTTTCAGCTCAGCGGCTTAATCCGGACATTCAGACTACCGTATTCTGCTCGGGACTGAGAGGCGGCGATGAGAATAACTTCAACTTCCTTTGGAGCCAATACCTCGCCAGCACGGACTCCAGCGAACAATCCATTCTGCTGAACGCCCTCGGATGCAGCTCGAATGCCGAACGACGCGCGTTGTGAGTTACTGCCTCACTATAAATTCCGTTCGAGTCGTTTTACTATCGCATAAACTTTCAGACAGATTGAACCGGGGCGGTTTCATTTCAGCGGATGTCACCCCGCGGCCGCCCTCGCGGTGAGCGATAAAACGGAGCTGTAAATGCGCTTTATTTCCGTGATTTATTATTTCATCATCAACATTTTCGTTTCCTACTCAGCTGAACGTAGACCTCTCGAATCGATTTCGGTAGCAACCAGTCCGATGCCACATGAATCCAAGGATTCCCTGATCTTTTCACCAGGTCGTTATCATTGCCTATTTCATGTTCATTGTATGAAGGCCATGGTGTCACATGTTTGTTTGCTCCTAAATGTGGATGTCAAATCTTAATATATTATATTTATACTCCTCAAATATTTTTAATTCTTAGAAGACGAATGGGACATTCACCTGATGGTAAGTGATACGCCTGCCGAAAACAACGTGGCGCTAATTTGGATGATATATACAGCACCACATTGTACTCATCGCAGACATAAAATTTTAAATCTCGTTACCCCCGTAATTTCATCTGTTACAACGCCATTCAAACCGGAGCACAGTACTGTTTGCACACTACTATTTGGCAGTAGAAATAAGTGCTACGATAGAACCTACGATAGAGATGGTCACGTGGCGACGGTAAGGCGCTCTTGCTAGAGCTCGTCTACATTGGTACCACCACAGCGTCTATTTCTGCCGCTAAATAGTACTGTGCAAACATTACTGTGTTCTGGATTGAAGGGCGCTGGAGTTAGTGTAATTACTGGGGTAAAGAGTCTCAACATCTTATGTCTCAGGCGATGATTGCAATGCGGTACAACATGTGTCATCCTAACTACCGCCACGTTGTTATGGGCGAGCGTATCACTTACCATCAGGTGAACGTCCAGCTCGTCTCGTCGTCTAATTGAATAAGAAACTATAAATTATCTGTTCGTTTAAAACTTGCCGCAGTTAATTTTAACATATAGCCTTCGTCTAGAATTAACTGGTGATTGTTTTGTCATTTAAATAAAACCTTTATCCTTCTTACATTAAGATCCTTTTTAAGTTCATTTATATTTAATTAAATATAATTGGTTTTCAATGTTAACTTTCTTTTCCAGCTACCTGAATCAGATGATCGACGACAATTCCGCCGTCCGCGAACAGGACAGGCACACGATCCTCGTCTCAGTTATCAATTCCAGCCCCGAGAACATGGAAGTGGCTCTGGACTTCGTTATCGAACATTTTGCCGAAATCCAACCTAGGTAACGTGAAACCGACAAAATAATCTTTGATTTCACCTTTTCCTTTAGATAAAATATTGACGATGGAGGATATCATCTTACGATGAAGTAGGATATTACCATTGAAAAGGTGGAGCGGTTATTATGTTAACTACACACAATTTTACACATAGCTTTGATACTTAAGACTGCGTCGACTATCATCACTTTACCGCAGTAATTCCAATAGCTATATCGCACTTCAAACCAGGACATAGTCATATTATTTAGATGCAGAAACAAGCATTTCGGGGGTAGTTTCTTAGATGTTTCTGCAAGCAATTCTTCCATGCACTGCTAATATAAACTGCTCCCTTAAAACATACTAGCCGTTCCTCGCCCGATTAGATAGCCGTAACTCCCCTATAACTCCCAATTAGGGGTAGCATTTCATAAAATCCGTTCTTAGCTGCACTATACTCTTCAAAAGGTATATTCCTACCAAATTTCAATTCTCCAGGCCATATGACTCCAGAGATATCGTTACAAGACTACATAGGAGTACATGCTATTTATATATATTTTCAGCAAGAATTCGTTTAGTTTTTTCATGATTTTTCGAAGTTAGAGTTCTATACTAAAACTAAAGCACTAACACTAATAAAATCTTAACCTGTACTTAGTTAAGCCTAAAACCGTTATAATCTACTAAACCGTAGTTAATGGTTTTAATTGTTAAATTAAATCTGTGTAAAGTATAGTACAGCTTGATGTTCACTATTAAGGTTTGTGATCGCTTTATAATTAAAAAAAGACAAGAAACATTATTAAAAAAATTTTATGTGGGTTCAATGGCGACTCAATACACACGATGAGTTCTATACTCTATGAAGTTAATAAATAGAGAGGCAGAGCGTGAGAGAGAGCAATTAAGTGACAATTTTCTCTTTTGATTGAGATAGGAAAAACTATAATAAATATAAGATCTCTAAAGGTAGTATATCAATGTTTATCTTTCTCTCTCTGACACATACTCTCTCTATACAGTTTGAGTATACTCAAACTATAGTATACAACACGACGATAAGACTTCAAAGTATACAGAGTTATACCGCAAAAAGGAGAAAAAGTACAAGGGAAGTATATAGAAAGCGTTTTATCTCTTTCTCTTTCAGCCTGAACCTTACGAATACATTTATAGTTGTCTCCTTTTCGTTACACATTTTCGTTTCATACAGTCAAATTCGCACCTTCACAAAAAAAGTTTCGGTTAATTCCCTCTCCAACATATACAAAGCCTAGAGGGGCACATGACCAAAATAAAAAAAAATTACAATGCTGTATGGAGATAATAATATTCTGTGAACATTGGATTCGCTCGTAAAGCGCGATATAATATTCATATAAACGTATACCGTATAATATTCGTATTAACATACATTACGATTGTCTCTATATTTAAATCACTACGCGTGAATCTTTTCAGAGTTATATTTTAGAATTCATTACTTACCATAAAGTGAGAACGAGAAAGAGATTTATTGCATAAAACAGAATACGTTTTCTTATCTACAATGGGCTAACCTCATTTTCTCACCGTTTTAAGTAGCAATGTAGCCAGGTAAAGAATAACTACCACAAAAACTAGCTCACTTGCAACGTTCCTGCTATGCTCATGATGATACCCGGAATACAAGGATGCTGTTATGGCTTCAGATTGTTTGACGTTCAAAAAATCTACCAGCAACGACGACCGCAAAACTTGTACCATCGGAATCCAACCTTCATACTCCAAAGCAAAATGTTAGCCATTACGCCATAGTGATAACATTATTATAGATTAGTAAAAATTATTAGATCATAATTGCTTAGTTTATTACTCGATATAAGTAAGACAATAATTCAGTAAAAAGGATAGTTTTTTTTAAGATAGAACTCTAAAAAGATTTTTTCTTTTAACAGAGTGCAAGGTCTGACTGGCACAACCAATATCCTGAACGCTTTCGCCAGAAGACTGACTTCTTCCCAGCACTCCACAAAGGTATTATATTAAATTATATTTTTTTTCCTATATAACCTAAGCTAATGTTAAATGATACACTCCTTCGTAACAATGCGGTAATGATTAGGATGATATACACAAACACAGTATTATTACGGTTGATGTGGAAGTAGTTGTTAGGAAGAAGAGAATGATTTTCTAGAAGAGAATTTGAAGATGCGTATGAGGATAACGGTGTATTATAAAGGGAGAGGTGGAGAAATTAATAACGACATGATAAAAATTCTCTTTTTGAGTAAATTCTATTTGTCTTTACAAATAAGACAAAACCTATCCTATAAAAATTTCCTGATATAATGAAGGGGAAGAGGGTTTCTGATAAACCCTAAAATTATGTTCCTTCCCCTCAGACGTATGATGTTGAGTTCATTAATTACATTAATTCAATTACAGTTTTAGATACAGAAATAGGTGACTTAAAGCCAAATAAATCTGCTGACTCATCTGGTGGTAAATGGTACATACAATGCGGTGGTTTCTCTATAAACTGTACAGTAACAACTCAACAAGAACGCTTATGTTTGTTAATAATTTTTTTATCTTAGTGTCTACGGAACAAAGATCTTCTCTCATCAAAGGTTCAAAGTTCTTCTTCTTTCTCCCGCCCTGGTCCCACTTTATGTAGGGTCGGCACAACATGTTCTTCATTACCGAACATATTGTAAATAGTTTTGGCTAAACTTTTTACGACCGGCCGCCTGCCTGACATCAACTCTCTTTTTGGGAATCTTTGGAGACGATTTTTTTTTTTTTTTATCAAAGGTTCAAAGTTAACGATAGTTTTTAATAACTTTGTCAACAATACTAACATTTCTATTATCTACGTCAATTTTAAAGATTATTTAGATCTTTTAGGTTCTCTGATTTAGGTCTTTCGTTACATCATTATCCTCTTTATACTTTACTCCTTAATGTTTCTGTTTTATTGTACATGGATATATATATTTTTTAGATTGACACTTTCTTCAATCGTCACCAATCGATCTTCTCCGCTGGTGAACTGGCCGCTATCGGCGCCATCAGGGAGAACATCCAGGCCTCTATCGCTTGGAGTAACCAAAACTACGGAACAGTCAACTCTTGGCTGAACATCAACTTCCGAAATAGCGCCAGCGCTGTGACATCAAGTCTAATCGTCGTTATCTCTATTATCATCGCAATCATTAATATGTAATTCAAAAGGCTAAATTATAAACTAATATACATAATGTTACCTAACATGGTTTATGTTAACTTAGTTTCTAAGCACAACTACTTTTTATTAATATAATGACTTAACCTGATCTGTAATATAGTAGTGTTTAAAGTTCTGGAAAATTAACCAGCCCTCATCAGATTATTGAAACTAAAATTATTTAATCGTACCCTTCTTCTTCTTAGCATTTGTCCCGTCTTATGACAGGATCTGCTTTCTTACTTTTTCACTCCACTTCGCTCTATTTGGGACATCGCTTTCTTTGAGATCACAGCTTCATATCTTTTTCACTTCACTCGGCCATCTCACATTCGATCTTCCCCTCTGCAGTTTGCCAGGTATGTTGAGGCTGAGTGTTCTATGTTCTACAATATACCCTTAATTTAAACATTATTTAACTTTATATTAGATTAAATCTATATATTGTACTTATAAAATATATATAAAAAAACGAAAAGACGGCTTGAAAAATTTAATGTTACTTACTATAAGGGGTCCAAATAAAATATATTTTAAAATCATTTATCAAGTACAATTTAAGTACCAAAGTATCAAAGTGTAAAGAACAATATTTTTATAATGTATTAAATAAAGTGTTATAAAATATGTTTGTCTTCCATATTTAATACAGCCACGGATATCTCCTCATAATTAAGTAACGAAGGGGTTAAAAATATACAACCTTCGCACTTTAATAGTTTTTTTGTGTATCCTTTTACGTAGTAATAAAAGAACTTGGAACACAGATTTGCGACACAGAAACGAGCTTAGCAACCCTTTATTTTATAAACATGACGTCATCATCGCATTCACCACCATTATCAGCTGGAGAACGACCGCTGATAAGCTTAGTCACTGACAACAGAACATGTGGTCTAGTCACAATTCGGTAGTGTCCGACTTGATAAGGTTTTATTGGATATCTTGCGTATGGTTACACTTAGATTTGGTCATCAAAACAGACATTACACTTCCGTACAATAAACCCGTGCATAAAATAAAGAAAATATTTTTTTAATACACGACAACCTTAAGGAACGTGGAAGATGTTCACCTGGTGGTGAACGATAAATATGGTCGTAACAATGATATATTTTTTACATTAAGCCATACACCTTGAAGGTTAAGCCGGCTAACAATGAGTTTTAGTAAGAAACTTTTTAGAGCAAAACATTGCGGTCGATGACCTATTTAGCCTTTTAGGGATCATTGAAAGCACTGGATTTCTGTTCAGACTCCTACTGAACAGTTGACGTACGTTCGGATTAACGAACTTTGTTCGATGTAGTTTTTCGCCCAACATTAAAACCTGTGTAGTTTCTTTTAAAGCCTAAATGTAAATTTATTTTTACTTTATTATATTTTATAACATATTCTTCAACTTCTTATATAAATTTCCTTCTGAGTGTTACTGAACACATTTTATGACAGCTTTATTTTTTCCTAAATTTACACGCATATTTATTTGTTTGATTCTTATAGAGTTTTCTTCTATTACTTGTCAAATAAAGGTGATATTGACTTTACAAATTTTTACGTAAATATGTATGCACGACGGTGCAAAACAAAAGTG
The DNA here is from genome assembly GCA_029034505.1 of Ornithoptera priamus. Taxonomy (NCBI): domain Eukaryota; kingdom Metazoa; phylum Arthropoda; class Insecta; order Lepidoptera; family Papilionidae; genus Ornithoptera; species Ornithoptera priamus. The sequence continues at coordinate 150,348 of JARDWD010000221.1, read as the reverse complement.
TACAGAAATATAATTTATAAATTTTAATGCTGTGAATAAAATTTTGACGGCAAGTGTACAGGTATCTAGCATTATCTGCAGAAAAACCCCATCCAATAAATATATACTTATAAACTGATGTCTCCTCTCATAGTTTGTTATCAAACATCATGTGCAGGACGTCAAAGTTTATTAAGATATTATAATACTTTTTTAAACTAATCAATATGAATGTTTTACGGACATTGTGTTTTATTTCATTTATATCAACGATTACAACTTTACCGATAAACATCCAATTAGGCGAACCGCCAGATTTAGTTCCTGAAGAAAATATTGTAAAAGAGGCAAACACAAGTGATAATATTATAACAAAGTCTGAAGTGGACATAATAGAAAATGCCGAGATGAACGCCAAGAATCAAATAAGACCGGGAATGTCAGTAACCAATTATAATATAGAATTGGATTTCAACAGCGATGAAACTTTTAATGGTAAATTGACGACTCAAGTTATAATTGAGGATGTAGATACCAGAGGCGATAATGTTGTCTTTCAAATAAATGAATTAACGGTTGATAATGTTGAATATTCAATCGGCGGTGGTAGCAGCTTGTTCCAAGTGAACAATTTTAATGTTGCCAATGGATTACTGACGATTGAACCAGGAATTGATTCAACACTGTACACTTTTGCTATTTCATACAGAGGTTCTGTTAACAACATCAACACTGGTCTTTATACCGGAAACTATGGTAACGACGAGTGAGTATTATTTGTTTAAAATTAAACAAGTTAGGTGTAAAGGTAATACTAATAAAAAACAATATGTATTTATCACGCATATAAGCTATTGGCCAAAATATTAATTGGGTAGATTTTATTATTCATTATGCCAGAAATTGAACGAAAATTTAGTGTTTAATGTCATTGACCGGAAGCCATAGATTTACTTTAAAATTTTAACCAAGATGAAGAAGCTTCTTTAAGCCCCTAGAAAGAAGTAGATAAAAGCAAAATTTTTATAACTTGTATGTACACAGCAATGTTAAAAATATTATGAGAATATCAGATACTGCGCCGGCTCATCGTTCTAGCCTATCAATGTCCACATCTAAACATAGAGCTTCCATCTTATTTCCAGTAATAACTACATAAGTTATTAATAAATTGTGTAGGTATATTAAGTTGCTATAGTTTTCGCTTTTTATATCAAATATTGTTGTAGAAATTCGATTCAAAAATTTTACTACCTTATCCAATAGTTCCGCCGGCCAGAAATTTAAAAATGTTAAAACCTCTATAATTTTTAGCTAACCTATTTACTATGATTTATCATATTCTATTGTACTTGTTAAATAAAGAGTTTAATGTTATAATAAAATGTAGACATGATCTTTTTCATGATAATATATCTATTCGAAAATTGGATAATTTTAATTCAGTGATATGAATTCTTCAGTGGACAATGACAATTTTGTAATTTTCGTAATTACCGTACGTTTTGATGCGACTAAGACGAGATCAACAGAACATTCACCTGATAGTAAGTGGTAGGCTTGTTCATTACAACGTGGCCGGAGTTAGAATGGTATACAGTGCTGCACATTGTTCTCGTCGCCTCGAGATGTAAGATGTTAAGTCTCGATGCCTCTGTAATTACACTAGCTACAACGCCCGCCAAACCGGAAAGCAGTAATGTTTGTACAGTGCGGTTTTTCGGCTGCATAAGGTGCTGCGGTGGCACCAGTGAAGGAAATTAACATTAGTTTACAACAATTAAAATTAGTTTAGTTATTAATGATCCTGAACGATGTAGTGGGATATATTTTGAAAATTATAGTACGTTTTGATACAGATTCGATAACATCGAAATATTAAAAATGTGTTGGAGCCCATGTGATGAACTGAACTAACAAAGTCGATAAAAAGCTACAGAGAGTTCAAGATAACGTCAACGAACAGAAGATGACGGAATGTGGGTTGCTGATAAAGAAATCAAATGTGAACAATTTCCTTGAATTCCTAAAACTCAATATGTCGTCAGATATAATTCTAAGTTTGTTTAATAATTTTTAGTATACCTAAAAAATGATATTTAAAGAAAAAAAAATATTATTTATAACGAATAATAATAATACGGGTGATAGATTTCATTCGCTATAAAGATCTAGATCATCGTCATCAGCCGATATACGTCCACTGCTGGATACAAGCCTCCCCATTCCCCCAAAGATCTCCATATCGATCGGTCCCGCGTTGTTTTTAGCACCCTTGGTTCCGAGCGCCTTGCCAATGTCCGTCACTGGTTAGCATGGCTTCCGGTACCGTCAGGCTCTAGGCTGTCGTTTGTAGAGGTTCATTTGATGGAATTTGGACCATTTCCCACCACGCTGGCCCAATGCGGTACGATGGGCGCCAGTGCCACGTCCTTTGATTAGGAGAGTACACTACGAAAAGGTGAGGTTGGCTTGGGAACCCTGATTTGTTGTGTAGGACCACTTACACCCCCAAAGGTCTAGATAGATAATATCAAATAATGGGGTCAATTACCGTTCATGGTTAAAGAGGCTACGATAGCTTGACCCTTTACTGTGGTAACGAGACATATTAAGAACCTTTATTTCAAAGAGCTTCGACTGTGTTGGGTAAGCATGCTTAACACCTAGCTGTTGTACAACAAATGTCCTTAATGTCACGTGTTTTGTTTACATAGATGAATAAACAAAAGAAAATATCAGCAGCGTTATTGTCAACACAACATGTATTACTTGTTTATTAAAAAAAAATCATTATTATTACAGTGCCTAATTTACGTAATAATACCCCGTTTTACGTGCTTCAAATTTATCTCGTTTGATCCGAACTATTGACGTTATCTGTCTCGTAGATATGTTATAAAGTTAAAATCTTTACTTGCGCGCTCTTTTGTGTAAGGAGTGCATGGAACATTGTGCAAGGTGACCGGCCATTTTTAACACGATAAAAATGGCTCGGGACGTGGGAAAATGGAAGATCACATTGTTCCTCAATATAGTTCTTTTAAAAGTGTTTGTGCTATCCTTACCTATTAAACATAATATAGCAAACAGTGAAGTTACTGATGAGTCAGATAAATTGTTAATAGAAACACCCAAACTCCCGGTAGAAGAAAATTATGTTAAGCTAATAGATGACATTGAGGGCGAAAAAGCTATCACAAAGAAAACTACCTCAGAATCTATTTTCAAAGAAAAAATTTCCGACGATGATGTTGAAAATTTGACAAATTCTTTGGTACGTGAATTCAGGCCTGGACAGGATATTAGAAATTACGCTGTGGAATTAAATTTTAACGGACAAAACTTTAATGGAAGGACAGTAATGGACATTCGGTTAGAACAAAATCGCAATGACCCGCTCAAGCTCCATGCTCAAGGCTTAATAATACAGAAAGTTATGACTAGTATATTCAACGACGCCAATCTTCGAGACACGGACTTTACTCACCGTGGTACAACATTAGAAATTTCCCCTTCAAGCACAGCTTCATCTTTAGTAGTAGTTATTGAGTACAGTGGTACACTATCTCAAAACGGTCGTGGATTCTACGAAGGAACTTACGATGACACGTAATTTTCAACGTTTTCTATGTTAAAAGATATTAATGTAACTGAAAATTTACGTAATACATTTAAACTTGTGATATCTAAAAAATTATCCCGTTCTTATTGATATTATTTAATTTGTCTTTGTTATGTTATTTATCATCGTTACCATCATTCTCAGCTGGAAGTATTCTGAATACGAGTATGAACTTTTGAGGTTCTCCTTACCCGCAGCCAATAACTTCTGATGTTTTAGTTACTTTATACAAATGTTTAATTTAATCTCATTTATTGTGTTAAAAAAAAAACTGAAGAATATTGCAAAATGTTGTTCTAGTTTTCTTTTTATCCTTTTGTTTACTTTATCAAAATAACCAGATTATTGATCGAAAACAAGAGGCACTTGATCCTTATATTTATATTACTTTTTAACATTTTTAGGACATATATGGCGATGAATCTTCATCCGATCTTTGCTAGAAGCGTTTTTCCCTGCGTTGACGAACCGAGCGAATCTTCTATCATAAGCTTCACGATTAACAACGTGGAATACGACAATATAGTTATGAATTCAATGTTAGAAGAAAACAGTGAGTGAGTATTACTGCTATTAATTTCAAATGATTTCTTAATATTACAATTCACTGAGCGATTAAAAGAAGTTATAATATTGTTAAATTAAAAACAATTTAACGTCTCCATCATAAAAGTTAACGCTTTTTCGGCAAATTAACTCCATTAATCAACTCCCAATTTTTAATTAAGATCTAATTTCACAAACAAAAAATTTCTCATCAGAGAATAATAATTTTTTACAAAGATTTATAGGTTACTATATTATTTCATTTAGTTTAAATTATGTTTTGTACTGCAGAGAACCGCAACTAAAAGGTAAAAGAATATCAACAATAACCGAACGATTGAACAAAAAAAATTTTTTTTTTAAACAGAACTCAGTTTAGGCCGTTACAAGGTCCGCCGCATTTATGGGGAATGGTGGCTCATAATATGAACAATGCTTATTTCCCCACAACAAACGTTGTACTGAACGGCCGGAACGGCGTCACCAATCAGGAGTCGCAGGCTTCGATAGCGATAAACCATTACTACCACGCGCTCAACGAATGGACAAGTAAACCATATCTAGAAATAATACTTAATCAAAACAACAGAATGAACGTCATAGCATTACCTGACACGGACAGAGATTGGTATGCTCTGTCTACGGTATGCGTTTGGTGAGTAATCGTCTAACCTTAGTTATTTGCCCAAGGTTATTCAGTGCACTTTCTTATGCATGATAAAAAACAAATCAAACCTTTGATAAATACAAACTGAAGGAAGAACAAAGTTAAAAATGAGCATGTCTGTAATATTTCTTTTCAACTTTTACCAATTTTATTTTATTTTTTTAATAATGGGTACTAACTTTAGAATATACTCTCTTTGTGAACTATTCTAAGATACTAAATCTGTAAAAAACAAGTTAAAAAGTAACAAAAAAAAATTCATTCAGTTGAGAATTGAGAAATATTTTCTTGTCATTGTTTTACTAATTTTTGTAAACAACTGCTTTAGTAGAATACAAGCAATTTATTGTTAGTAAAATAAAAAAAAATGAAAAGGAATCTTATACAAAATCTCATCTCAGTGTAATTTGATTTGGATAAAATGGCCGATTATATTCACAATAATTTAACCTTATTGTGATATTGTGACGTGTACCAAATTCTATTAGAAAATCTAATGTTAACATATTTAGATGTTTGATTATAAAACGCACTAGAATTTATAAATATATGTAAAATTTTAGTAAATCTCTTTCAAAGAACAAAACAACACTTTTTTAAATGGAAATGGACTGTTATTAACTTAGTGTTAAGCCAAAGTTCAGTATGTTGAATTTCAGTGTAGACATGTAGACATGTAGACTATAAATATTTCCCAATTGTGTTCTGTGGGTTAGTTAACCATAAAAACTTCGTATAGGGAACCATACGTTTTCATGGAGTCAGTGCACTCAGTTAAGCAGAGAATGCTGGGACTGACTAAGATAGCTGAGGCGATGGCGAAGCAATGGTTCGGTTACGTTATACACCCAGAGAACTGGCGCCACCAATGGATTACCAGCGGCTTCGCAACTTACGCCGCTTACGAAGTGCTTAAAGATGTAAGTTAAAAAAAACTTGAACATGAAATAGAAAGGATTTTTCATCATTTTATATTTGCGATTTGTAATCCATAATTTTCCAGCAATGTCCAGCAATTATTTAAATGATGATGATGATGAATGATCTTGAAGTAAGCTTTTTTAATCTCTGCCCACCACTCATATCTTTTCATAAAATATGTTCTGTTTTGATATTATTTTTCGTTTTCATGAAAATATTTAACCGAAATAATATTGTTTCTAAATTTTGTTGAAAAAAAATCCCACTTTTATCAAATCTTCACAACATTTGCCGTTTATCTTGTAGATCAGTTGTTCATGAAATCAAAAAAGTATCTGTTTTTAGAAATCCTTCTCTACTAAAGATTATTATAGTATATAAAGTTTGAATGTTTACAATGCAAATAATCTACCTTCTCAGTTTCAAAATCCACCCGCGGACTCTGAAAATGCACTGCTGGATGGGAACACCCTGTTCGTAACAGAAGTGATTCAGGAGAGTCTGCTCCGCGATGCTTATATCACCAGTGAACGCATAGAGCCGGCTGAAAATTTGTTCGATGAATCGGACATAAGACATCATACGAACGGCTTATTGAAGTATAAAGCACCAGCATTGTTGAGAATGCTCAGATTGGTGCTCGGAGGTGAGGAAGATGATTTTGTAAAGCACGGCGCTACAGTTCTTCTCAACGGAAGGTAAATTTTTGATTCTGTTAATTTGGTAAAGTTAACACAAATTTTAAAAGAATCCCTTGATGTGGATGCACTGAAAACAATCTGGCAATTTCCTACGTTTATATATATTCTACTGTCTCATTTCCGATCATCATCATCCTCTCAACCGATAGACGTCCTCTGGTGGAAAAGATCTCATGTAAGGTATTCCAAACCGTGTTTTGTGAAAAGTCGTGAAGAGACGTTTCCAAGCAGTCCAGATTTCCATCGGTTGAGATGATGTTGAACGTCACGGACTTACGGTGCTTGGAATCCAGAGATCTGCTACCTGATGTTTTGTTGATTTGTAACTAATGAGTTCTAATTACTACCAATATTTCATTTCGATTATATACATTACAAACGAACATAATGTTTACTCTGTGGTAAGTTATATTGAAAAATAATACGACATTGTTTATCGTTTTAAGAAGGGACATCTAAATCTCTATTTACACAAAGTGTTAATATTTTTATTAAAGTTTTATTAAAGTTAAAGTCACTTTGATTAACATAAGTTAAATTATCGACAGTTATAGGGCAAAGACAATCAATAATATATTTCTTTCTCAGAAGTTTACAAACTGTGAACACCTTGAACTTCTACGATGCTATCAATAGCGGTTGGCTGTTCGAAGGTAATGAAATCATTGACAATATACCGAATTTCTTAAACACATGGCTCCAGAACACAGGCTATCCCACAATTAACGTCGGTTTGAGGCGAGGGGGTGTTCTTTTAACACAGGTATTTATCTATTTTTTGTAACCTATTATATGACAAATACGAGAGAAAGAGATTGGTTCGTTATAATACGACTATATGAAACTAGTCGCCTTGTTTAAATCGTTATCTATCAAATCAATGGAACGTAAACATCCAACGGAATATATCTTTCTCTTTCTAACAAAAAAATTAACATAATCAAATATGACTCATGATCTTTGTTATAATGACTTCAAGACATCCTGCTACATTTTCAGGAGCGGTTTGCTTTTACACCCGTTGATCAAAGAAATTACATCATCCCCTTGACATACGCAACAAGCAACAGTCCGAATTTCGACGACGATAGCATTTACCCTACAACAGTGATGGATGGAACGAAAACCCTGGATATAGAAATTGATGATGATGACTGGGTGATATTTAACATTCAAGGACAAGGTGATCAATTCGATTCACTATATAGCCATGATGATAGTTAAAATATTGTTCTATATATATGTAACAGACGTTCTATTGGTTTGTGGTATATATGATCCTAACAGTGATGTACTTGTTAAAACCTTTACAAAGCAACTATTCATCACTACTGATATAAGATATCAGTTGCCAGAAATCATCTAGATAGGTACGAAGGTAGTTAGTGAAGTTACTGGGGTAATAATACTAAAAATTTCTAAAGGCGTCGAGTACAATGCAGTTTAGTGCATATCATGATAACCAGAACCACATTATTATGAGTAGACGTATCAGTTGCCACTGGGTAAACGCCTCTCTCGTCGTCGTCCAATAATAAAAAATACGTATTGTTACCTAGTAATTGGGCCACAGTACTATATTGACTGAAACCTGGTTTTCTGTTTTAGTTTAGTTTACTTTATGTTCCCATCCAATAAACTAGTAAGTAAGGTGGATAAATAAGGCACAGTCTCACAGCAGTGAGAACATTATGAGGGACCGTTAATTTTATTTTCTTATATGCAAAATATCGTTTCTTTATTCCAATATAAAGGTTATTACCGTGTGAACTATGATGGGGATCTTTGGGAGAGAATAATAAATGCTCTTGAAGATCCAGAGCGAAGAGAAGATATACATCCGTTGAACCGCGCCAGCGTAAGTTATAATCATTATTTATCCAACACTACACAGATTTACTGAAGCGCCTTCACAGCATTACCAGCGTAACAGAGACACAAAACAAACAGAAAGAATACTAAATTTAAGCAATAAACTTTAACATTAACCCTATTATTTATAAATGTTTTAAAAACATTAACAAAGATGACATCAATAGCAATGTTTATGAACGCTGTAAGAACACTACTATAGAAATATTTTCTGCTCATATGCTTATGTGATATAAGTCACAAAAACCACATTCTGATAAGGTTGAAACGAAAGTACTTGTTTAAAGCTATTGGTACTCTGTAATAACTATACCATCAGAACATTTTATCTTCGATATCATAGATGCTGTAAAAATTAGAAACATAATATGATAGATAAAGTTGCAAAAGAATTCGCAATGTTTAGATTTAGTAAAGGCAGTGCACGGAAATAAATCAAATTTCTCCTTAACTACTTGCTGTAAAAGTGAAATATATTTTTTTGCAACACAAAAATAGCTTAATTTACAAATGTTTCAATGGAAGATGAAACTAATATGAAAATGTGTGAATTTCAGTTATTAGATGACGCTTTGAATTTAGCGAGAGCGGGGAAGCTGGATTATAATATAGCGCTAAGGATAGTGCTCACGATGGAACACGAAAACGAGTATGCAGTGTGGAAAGCCTATGTAAGGAATATGGACTTTTTGAGGAAACACCTCATGGCGCTCGTTGATGACAATAGCAATTTGGAACAGGATATTTACGTGGTAAGCGTATAAACAGACTATACATTAATCTAAATCATAACTTCTGTTTCTTTCAGACATCTTAACTTCTTAGCATCTTTCTAATCTCAATAATGCAGACTTTTAGTTTTTAGTGTGTCATACGAAACTACAATATATATATATATATATATTTATATGAAAATAGGGGTTACTTTATTATTAACTAAAAATCTTAAGTAGGAACGCTTTGTCTTTTTATTGCATTCTCAAGAATCAGGGCTCAGGAGGATCTTATTTATCAAATTGTTCTTAATTAAGTAAATTTTTAACCAAACTACTGTTACAATAGAGGGTGGTGAGTAAAATTATTGTGGCCTTCGAGGAGGAGATTGGCTTAGAACCAGAAAGTGTCATCGAACCGTCTATGGTGTCCCTAATGAGAGGGTTGGTGATGGATCACCTTTGCAAAGCCAACTACGATCCTTGCATCGGTACCGCTGTTGAATTGTTCTATGACCCCAACGACAGCGAGCTCGTGTGAGTTAATGATCATATACACTACAATAATATATTTACGTATTATCATATAGATAATTAATAAACGCTTTGCATACAATTCTCAATTGTTTTTGTTAATAATGATTTCTAAAACTCTTTTGCGGGAACAACGCACCAAGCGAAACCTAAGAGTGACAAGTATCAAGAATATTCATTTCCATACCTAAATCATACATTTATAAAAATGAATTTAGTAAAGAAATTTTCAATTAATAAGTAAACTTTGATGTACATAATTTTCGTTTCACAGCGGAAATGTATGATGATGAAAGATGATAGAGTTCCGTTTGGTAATCATCCGTCACAGCCTTTTACGGATGCTTGAGCAAAGTATTGTAAATTGCATTAATAGTAATTTTCTTTGTATATACAGAAATCCTAACATCCCAAAAGATTTAAGACCAGCAGTTTATTGCACAATGGTAAGAGAGGGGGGTGAAGAAGTTATAACAGCTTTGTACGACCGCATTGATGTGGAGCCGTCGCTTTATGAGCGGCTCGTGATTTTAGAATCGCTGGCTTGTTCTCAAGATGGAAACTTTATCCGGAAGTAAGTGATTTCATACAATCTTTATACATTAATACTTTCATTGATTAATTCAATTTCGTCTTAATAAGACAAAATTATGTATTATTTTGTAATAATAGTGTTTATGAATCTATGATAGTACGTCTATAGTATGTCTCTGTTGTCGGAGATCATCTAAGGTTGATACTACTGAATCTTCTATTTCTAGTACCAAATGATAATACACAAATATAAATGTGGTCCGGTTCGATGGACGTTTTAGCTGGTGTAATTACTGTGGTAAAGATACTTAACGTCTTAGGTCTCAAGACAGACGCTATGTGATTCTGTAATTATCATCCTAACTAACACAATTTTTCGTTACACTTAAGTTAAGTAGTAGCCTACAAAATTTTCGAAGGTTTAGACTAATAATCACTTTAGATAAGTAAGGAATTTAACTGCACTTTTTGTTACTAACATTGAGGTGTATTATGAACTTAAAATTAAGCAAGTTTTCGTTAGACTTTTAAAAAAGATCTTACTTAGTTTCACATAAATGTAGCAGGCGTATATTAAAGCATTTTTAGTAACTTAACCAATAATGTTTAAGTCGTATTATAGTAGCTGTTCTTTTCATTTATTACTAGCTACCAAGAATAGTAAATTAAGTTAAATTGTTTATAAAAAATTCATTAGTAACTTAAAATTGCAACCTTTATTAGTTATAGTAATAGTCATATATATATATATATGATTATATAAATAAATTATATGAATATATAAAAAAATATCACAATTACATTTATTAACAAAAACTTTAAACTGCTATCAATACTAAGTATAAATGTGTGATCATCATCGTCATCCCATAAACGTCCACCGTTGGACAGAGGCCTTCACCAAAAATTCCCACACGATCGGGTGAGGATTCATATGGAGATATTTGGGCCATTTCCCACTACACTGGCTAATTGTTGGTGAGAGTCAGAACCTGGTTTGTTGATTAGCAGGTTGCACCACGAGCAGGTGAGGTTGGCTTGGATCCCGTGAGGTGTTGTGCGGGAACCTTTACACTCGTATATATAGATGTGTATAAAGGCTTTTTTAAGTTAATTTTCATCTACTTACACTTATGAACCGTTTATCTATTCTTTCCATTAGCTTCTTAGAAGAGACGATCGCCGATAACGGACCTTACAGCATAGAAGAGAACTCGAGAATATTCAAAGCGGTCGCTGAGAGCAGCCACGGTAACGCCAGACTCGCTCTCAACTTCATCGCTCTGCGAACTAACGAAATAAGGAACAAGTAAGCATTAAAAGATCTAGATTTATTTTAAATTATTTAATCTATTATATTATTAATTTTTATTAATATTACATTTAAAGTATATTAACATCGCATTTTAATAACAATTGCACTTCACTGTTGCTATTTGAAGGTAATAACGGAAAAGGTTTTACTAGACCTTATAGACCATAGACTAAAATTTTTATGAACTAACGCAGTTATAATAAAAAAAAAACATCCAACGCCCTTTCTCTTAATTGTTAATATACAAATTTAATGTCGATCTATTATCTATTAATAATCACAAATTAAAAATTAATTCTCCCTCTCTCTCTTACCCACTCTCTAATCTTTCGCGTCCATTAGGGAGCGGCATCATCCCCGTTGGCAACCTATGCTTAAATACTACCACAGCTCCTATTTCTTCCTACAAACAGTAGTGTTCTAATTTTACTATGCCCCGGTTCGAAGGGCGTTTTAGCTGGTGAAATTAATAAGGCAACGAGACTACTATTTTGACCTGTTTTGGTCTGAAGGCGGTGAGCACGATGTGGTGCTGTGTTCATCATCTCAACAATCACCTTTTCGTTATGATACGTTATTTCATTAAATAGGTGAACGAAAAAAAAATTATTAAACTGATTGGCTAATACTTCCTAACTCGTTGTTGTCACAAGTATTTTAAAAAGCTTCTTCTCTTCGTCTTCTTGTTAGACCATGACCTTTCTGTACTTGGAGTCGGCACTCCTGGCTTTCTAAATCTCTATCTTGTGCCGTAGATCTTTATTGATCATTTTATTTCAAAAGCAAGCCTACTTCAATAATATGTTTATAATGATTTTTTTTGATATATTATATTTTATTCCTGTATGTAATTAAGCGACGCTAGAGTGATGTTCACGCGATGTTAAGTGACAAGCCTGCCGACAACAATGCAGCGCTAGTTAGAATGTCACTAGCTACAGCGCCCTTAAAGCCGGAATACAGTAGTTTACACAGTACTGTTTGTCGGCTGCAATAGGGGCTGTGGTGATACCTAATTGGACGGACCCCGGCAATAGAGACCTACCACCCGACGAAATCAATCCAAAAATCCATTAACGGAATAAATATATTATTGTTAGTTACTACGTTATTTATCTTTTTTTAATCAGGTACGGCGGTCCAGAGAAGCTGGAAGAAATTATATCAACATTAGCCGAGAACATGGTCAATCCGAATCTAGCTACCGATGTGAGTATTTCATCGTAATCAGAGTTTGCGTTGGTTGCAACTGGTTTTAGATTACGTACGATATTTTTATTTATACCTGATGGTAAGTGTTATCCCCGCCATAGCAATGTGGCGTTAGTTAGGATGTTATACACTGCACTGGCACTGGTCGTCTGAGATGTAAGGTCATAAGTATCATTACCCTAGTAATTCCACTAGGTGCAGTGCCCTTCAAATGGGAACACAGTAATGTTTGCACACTACTGTTTGGTGGCAGAATTAAGCGCTCTCCGCTCCGCTACTCCGACTCGGAAGGTATTCCACAACAGGAACCTGCCACCAGCAACCAGTAACCAATATTCGATAAAATGTTGATGATCTACTGATATACTACACTGATATCGCCGGATGAAATATGTCAGGTATAATCTGACTGAATAGATAAACATCGATAAGCGTATGGCTGAAAACACGAAGTTACACTATTACGGATGTGATGTCAGCTTACAAGATTGGTTGATTATTGTGATCTTCAACCTCCTGGCGACAACCCGCCGCCCTCTGAACCATTTCCTGTCATTAATACCTCCGAAACCTATTTTAAGGTTAACATTTCTTAAAATCCGTTCTTAACTGATCAATACTCAGCAAAAGGAATATTCCTACCAAATTTCAGTTTTCAGGATATGTATATATATCCTGAAGACTACATATGTCGGCAACGCAGCCGCGACTCCTCTGGTCACAGGACTGTCCACGGGCGTCAGTGATCACTTTCCACCGGTTTATATATATATATATATATATATACTCTTAAATTAACCCACTGGATACGTGCAACGCGAGATCGATCAATGTGGAGATCTTTAGGGTAGGCCTACTGATGATGATGAACCTTAAATTGTCTTTGTCTACAAATAACTACTAACCTCACTAGAAGTTTTGATATCGCTAAATCATTATCACTGCAGCATCTATTTTAAGAACCAAACAGTAGTTTGCAAACATTACTGTGTTCCGGTTGAAACAGGTTTAATCTTATTCTCCCATCCTTTGCCCATTTTAGTAATCTCTCTATCGAACACTTTAGAAATACTTATAGATGTTTATTATGGTTAAAGGAATAACCGAAGTCTGAAATAGTTTTCTCAATGATTATCAAGATTAAGTTCGAAGAAGGCACCTCATGATGATGGCGATGAAGCTATTTCACATGGACCTGGTTCTCTTAATGTACATATTCCAAGAACGGCATCTCCGTCATCTTATATGTTGTCTATCTAAATTTCCAGTTCATCAATTGGGTCGATTCGAGAAATAACAATTTGCAAGATTCGGAAGAATTCGCCGAACAGCTGGTGGAGCTGGTTAAGGAGACCACCAATTGGAAGTCAACGCACCTCGAATCTGTGTACGAGTGGATGGAAGAGAACGATGCACCGTCCTTATTCATATCATCATTTCTAATTGCTTTATCATTAATGATTGCATTATTTAATGTTTAATTACTATTTAGTATTAACATTAGTATATCTAGTAACCTTTTTTTTATTATTGGAAAAGTTTGATTAGTTCTTACATTAGATTTATCGATTTAGGGTAATTTATATATTATTTATGGTTGGTTTTTTTTCTAGTGTATAATAGTTAATAATTGTTAACATATATAAAAGTTTAACTGTTAGATGGAACTCAGTATTATCTGGTTAGATATTATTTGTAGTTTCATTAACCTGATAACTATGTAAATTATTTTGCACCTTACTTTGATCTTTACGGTAAAGAAACTTGAAGAGAATTAGTTAAGGAAACGAAGTATTTAACTGCCTTCCTTTTTATCTATGAATATTGCTAACATCCTCGTGATGAAGATATAAACAGTTATCTTCGCAGTTAACATGTTTTAATTATAGAAGTTAATTTTTACCGTTTTCGGTGCAAAATATTTACGAAGATGTAAAGTGGTCACTCCTCGTTACATTCGCTGTAACTGTTATCGATGTGAAATTTACAGTATTGTTTTAGTTATTTTAAGTATCTAATGTATCTAGATTTATTTAAACTTAGATGATAAAATATGTATGAATAATCACGTCAGATTTGCACAGTGTTATACATAACTTTATACATAATCATAGGTATTACCTTATTAATATAACCGCAATACATATAGCTTAGTTTAGTATTATTATTGATAATTATAATGTTTGTTACTTAGGCATTAAGTTATGAAATAATTTAAATTTATTGGATAAGGTATATGTTATATATAGACATTATATTGTATCATCACTCACGGCTATAAATAAGTTCTAACTTAACAGTTTAAGTTTTTCATCTAAATTTGCAGCAAACGCGTCCTCTTGCTACAAATTTAGATCATAGAACATTAAGTAATTTAATTATATAGATTTAGTTTTCTACTTTATGTAAAATGTATACATATACATATAATACATACAATACATATAATAAACTGTAAAGATTTTAATAAAATCATAGAATTATAAGATTAGAGTTGTTTTCCTCTTTACTTAAATTTTAATATAAATAAATATGTAAAAATGAAGCGTCTATCAAGGTCATATGGATATTTACTGGTGATAGGTCTCTGTCGTCGGAAACCTAAGTAGGTACCACCGCAGCTCCTATTTCTACTGACAAATGGTACTGTGCAAACATTACCGTGTTCCGGTTTGAAGGGCACTATAACAAGAGAAATAACCGGAGTACTAAGACAACTCATCGTATATCTAAGACGACGAGCACAATATAGTTTCGTGCATATCATTCTGACTCCACGTTGTTATGAGCAGGGGTATCACTCACCATCAGGTGAACGTCTTGACGTTTCGTTGAATTAATAAAAAAAAAATTAACAGTGTACTTATATTAAAAGGGTTTTTAAGTAATATATGTCTCATTTTCTTTGTCACAATCTGTGAAATGGCTGACACTATTACAACAGGACTTTAATTTTCTGATATAAGAAAATTTAAGTCATAAAACTAGCTTCATTAGTCAATAATAGGAATTAGGGATCCTTCTTAAAATTTTTAAATTCATAAAACCATCAATAAATTCTAATTCTGTTTGATTCATTTTATATGAAATTATTTGTACGTGTGTCAATAAATATAATAAAGGTGAATAGTACATCCGCAATCAACTGTATCGTGAAATTCAAAATAAAACTTGTTCATGGTTTCAGTATATTTATTATGCAGAAAAATTTTTTTTTTTGTATGTTAATAAACACAAATTGATATTAAACACATATATATATTTTAATATGAATTATTACACAGAATAAATAATGACTAGAGCTCAGAATAAATACATTCGAGTCATAATTTAAAGCAACACAGATAAACTATCAAACATTGTGCAACTTATGTAAACTTATATTAACTTAGTAGATAAAGCAATAAATAAGAGGCTAATATAGAGGCCAAAAGTAGGAATGTGATTAATAATAAATTTAGAATAACAGTACCACTATATAATCATAATAGAGATGTCGGTCTTAGTTATTGACAGCAGTTATAAAGGATTATTATATTTAGTTCAAGTTATTAAATATAAGTCAGATATTATAAATATTTATAAAGACATGGGTAACGGTCTCCTCATATCGAAAACCTAGGAGGTAGGTAAGTTTTTGAAGTTAACATTATGCTAACATCACTGTGTACCAAGGGTTGTAGCTGTAGAAATTAAACACAGTGTTAGAATTTAGACAAACTAAACTGGTAAGTTTCAACCGATGGTGGTATCTAGGTAGGTACCACAGCAGCCCCTATTTCTGCCGTCAAACATTAGTATGTAAAAATAGCTGTGTTTCGGTTTAAAGGCCTCTGTAGGTATTAAATTGTCAGGATAAAGGGACTTGTATATTCTATGACTATAGAGTACAGTGTGCAGTTCATCTAGTCACGTCGTTGATTTAAAAAAAAAGAAAATAAAAGTTGTTTCATCAATCACTCGAAGGAAAAGGAAATATATAAGTTCTGTAATGATTAATAGCGACACAATGTTATGGTACCGGAACCGGTTATGAGAGAGTATTGTTTGGTAGTTAAAAAGTGTATGGTCACGAAATACAACAATGTTTATGATATCAGAACTTTTGATTATATAATACTATAAATAGCTGACCACCAGATATCCAAAACATTCTTGTATATCCGGATTCACATCAAGCAAGGCTAAAAAGATGACTCTTGCAACCCAGCCTGGATGTGACTTGCACTGCTACTAAGCCACGATGGCTAAATTATTCAAATATATCTTTCTGGTTTATGGTAATAGCTGTTGTATTTAATATAAGACCTTTTTTGATTCAAAAATATATTAAAAAAAAACTTGAGATTCTGACGACTTCCTCATACTAGATAAGCCTCACTTCCCACCAGGAGCCAGTGTAACCTTGACACAAAAAACACATAATCGATTTAAAGAATTTGACTTTCTAATAAACATCATTCAATATAATACTCCTCATTTACGTTAATTATTATTTAGTAATTTTATATATGACGTTACGAAATACTATCTAAATATAATAGGTATCAGCATTATCAATATGGTCGTGTATGTAGCTGCTGTGACCTCAGCAGAACCTCCAGCGCCTGCTGCTAACGTTTGTGCGGTGGTGATCGACTCTGTTGATGTTGAAAACTGTAGAAAAGAATTATAAGATTTTAAACATTTTTACTTCGTAACTTATTCTCGAGAGAAATAATTTTATATGCTTTAAAATTAGAATATAATCTATAATACTATAACATAATAAATACATTGGTCGTCATCATCATCAGCCGACAGATATTCACTGCTCGACATAGGCCTGCTAGTATATTTATCAAATATCTAGAAATAGGTGTTTGTATAGTACATATACTAGCTTTTCCCCGCCTGCTAGCCGTAACCCGCTACAATTCCCTTAGCTGACCCCTCAATAACAGGAGCAATATCTTTACCAAATTTTGAGTGTTTACTTCTAATGGTTTCGGAGATTTAGTTATGAAAGTTAGTTGAAAATTAGTAGTACTGAATACAATGATGATGGGAATTTTAATTGGTACAATATCTTCATGGACACGACCAACAAATCATTCTACGAGCAAAGAAACTTCCTTAAAAGCAACGAAAAGGAATAAAACTTGATATTTAGATAGTTTAAATAATAAATAAAATATTACATATTTAAAAAACTTACTAACTTACTACTTACCTCAATTGTTGTGGATCTGACGAGCTCGAGCGGCCGCGGTGTCCCTACCGGTATTCTGTATAAAAACCTGTTCTCTTCTCGCCTGTAAAATACATTCCCCTATAATTACTAAAACATGATAACCTATTAAATTGCGACTGCGTCTTTGACAACGGTTTGTAATACCGATGTCTCTGATTCGATCCCTGCACCAGATGTTATATAGTATGATTCCGTCTCCCACATAGCAATATCCTCAACTTAATATTACAAAATATATTTATACTCTGTCTTGTAAGAGAAGTCTCTGGAATCCCAGTTGTGGGAACAATAAGATATTTGTTTATTTATTTATACTTACATTTTGTGTTCAGCGATAATTTTCTCTTCTAGCTCCCAACGGTTTAGTCCAGTGTTGTCCAAATTGGTATTCGACTCACCGAGAATCACATAGTAGAAAGTCTCTCGAAAATCCGGGTTCATTCTGAAAGACAGTAAATCCGCCGCTATTTTTATTTTTTGTTAGTACTTTTGTTAATTAATATTCAAATGCATTAAAAATACGCTTTTAATGAAATACCAGTAACTATAAGATATAAAATTGTGTTTAAATTAGTGCCATCTAACGGTACAGTACATCAACTACGAAGCCATTAGCTGTTACAAATCGTAAATCTGCGTGTCTGTCTGCGACAGTGTAGCCAAGCCTTTACATAGATTCTGATCTGTATTTTTGTTATAATATTTTTACACAATTAATTAAGAAAAAATAAGCCGCCGAATACATAACCAGTTCCTGTGTAGCAAGGATTAAAAATTTAAACCTATTTTAAGAGACAAAATTTTTGGCCTTAAAGAATTTTTTAATTACTACCTTTTAATAATTTTTACTATTATCTTTTTTTTCTTATTTGGTACCTTTCTCTCTCGATCGGGTCAGACATGATCTTTCTCATGAGCTCCAAGCACGGCCGGTGTCTGACGCGGCAGGCGAAGTCCACGATTTCGCTTCGGAAGCGGCGGATGACGGGCCTCTGCTCCCTGCTGTCTGCTAAGCGTTTATATAACGCCGACACCTTACCCCTCATGAATTCCTGAAAGATTCAGTCACATTATATTTCAATTAAGCTTATATATACATCATCATCATCAACATCGTTAACACTACTAACATTGTTACCATCTTCGTTGTCGTCTTCATTATCATCTTTCAAACGATAAGAATCCACTACATACTTCATACATATATATATATATATATATATATATATATTTATTTATATATATATAATAAGAGAAAATTGCAACGAAACGTATCAGTAACCATCAACTCAAAGTTAATCCACCTTTCTTGGATGATACGTAGAGAATAATTCACCTGCCATTCTTGGTACAGTGTTTTGGTCATGTGGCAGCTGGCGCCATCTGTCTTCAGCAGATCGAAACCGGCGACGGCGGCGGCCCACACCACCTCGCTCAGCTCCTCGCCAAGATAATCTAGAACTGTCATGGCGGTGTCGCCATCTATGTCCCCAGCGGTGAACAACGCGAACACGTCGTTCACAATCTGTTGAATGTTCAGTTATAATATCAAAAAATAGCAATACCGCGTTTTAGTTAACTAAGCGGGTTAACCAAAAAGAAAAATCATCTACTAGGTTATGCAGCATCATAATGCTATTAAGCTTATATCGATTCACTATCATCATCATCATCATCAGCCAATAGACGTCCAATGCTGGACATTGGCCTCCCCCAAAGATGCCCACATCAATCAGTCCTGCACTGCTCGCATCGGCGGGAACCAAGAGCCTTCATTTATAGGAGTTCATATGGAGGGACTTCGGCCATTACACACCACACTGGCCCAATGCGAGTTAGCGGGAGCCAGAGCCTCATTTGTTGATTAGCAGGGTGTACCACAAGCAGATGAGGTTGGCTTGGGACCCGTGAGTTGTTGTGCCAGACCGTTATAACGATTTGCTAGTAGAAATAAATGCTTTTTTGGTTTCTATTATTGTAATTAAGCTAACTAAAGTTCTACAAACTCTCAACATGTCTTTATTTTTCGTTCTGTTTATTTATTTATTTTTGTTTTAATTTTCTTGGTTTTTTTTCCCCTTAAATTTGTAAATCATCGGCACATGTTCAATAATGGACGACGAAGCAGAATCGATAACAATGGTGAATTTGTTGTCTTTTGAATCAACATATTATTAATCTGTATCTACTATTTTCTCTTATCCTACTCCTCTTAGTGTGATGGTGAAAGACTAACCTGAGCTCGATTTTGTTCGTCGATCGCGTATCGATCTTCTTTAAGCGTTTTCGCTATCAGTCTCCACGTGTACGTATCGTAGTTAACTCTGTAGTAACCTGAGAGAAATAACGACAAAGATAAATTAATTTTATGATATATGCCGGGTAGTCGTTTAAGACACAGACGTGGCTCTCGAAATGTGCAAGCTGAAGTGGCTATGGCCAGCCATATCGGCCGTTGGGGAAGAAAGTCTTGAAGCGTGTACAGGAAGCAGTTGTATAGATACTCTACCTCGAGATCGACCGACGACATCGTAAGCTCGGTCAAAACTGGGTGAATACGAAAAGCTGAAAGACATTGAGAAAGGTCTATTTCCAGCAGTGGATTGAGAAAGGCTGTACTGTGGATATATCAACATTTGAGAACCAAAATATTTTGAGCGAGCAAATTTCACACTAACTTCAATCTATCTATATCATTATCATCATCAGCCGATAGACTTCCAATGATCTATCTATATATTTATAACTGAAATAGATCACTCTTATAATTCAAGTACAAAGGTATGAAGAAATAGCAATAAAACAATACTTTACGATCACTTGATTGCGGTTGAACTGCTGGTTGCGGTTTCGAATATAACTGACGTGAAATATCTTTACAGTAAAATTCGTCGTTAAGGTTATATATTATATTTCACAATATTAACTATTTTTAAGGTATGTTTATTGACCATTTTAAGAAATTATTTATTTTCTAACAAGTATACTATCCTTTATATTATTTTACACTTTTACTGATATTAATATAAATTATATTGATAGCCGTCTTGGCTGATAACCGCTACAGCGCTCATTTCTGTCAAAAATGATCTACAGTTAAAAAAAATTATATTCTAGATCATTCAACATCACATTGTTACGAACATATGCAGACGTATCGACTTACCATCACGTGAATGTCAAGTCTTTTTTTTATTCGACACAGCGACAAGACGAGCGAGACCTCAACCTGATGATAAGTGACGCCTGCCCAAAGCAACGCGATGCTACTTAGAATGATATCCTACACCACATTGTGTTCCTCGCATTATGACGATAACGTGATGTTGAGTTTCGTCACCCTAGTATATCACGAGCTAAAGCGCCTTCAAACCAGAACACAATAATTTTTCCATACTTTCTTTTTGGCGGCAGAAATGGGTGTAGCAGTGGTACTTACTCAGACAATCTATGGCAATAGACATTTTTTTTCTTCATCGAAACGACGCATACTAGTGGGGGACGTTCACTTGATGTTAAGTGATACGTCTGCACATAAAAACGTGGCGCTAGTTAGGATTGTTATACATTGAGCCACGTTGTACTCGTCGCCTTGACGCTATGAGACCATGAGTCTCATCTCATTACCCCAGTAATTACACTAGCTACAACGCCTCTCAAACCGGAACACAGGAAAGTTCTTGCATACTACAATTTGGCAGGAAAAATAGTAGTAGTGGTAATACATACACAGACAGTCTAAGCCAACAGAGAGTTACCACCAGTAACACATTAATAAATAAATCCGACGGAACTAAAAATTAGTTTTCATATTTCCTGGACAACTGTATCATGTCCAATTGTCGCCGCGCACATGCGCATTCGCACGCACATAATACACACAAGGGTTCCACAAATAGACCGGCGCACTATTTCCGCCGCGGCCAAGGATCATGACACAACCGGCGTCATCGTTTTGAGGTCAGATTCAAGATCAATCGTTCTTTTCTTGGAATATTATGCGTAAACGAAACGAAGATTTTTTTTTATTTATAACCAGCTAATACTTGACCTCGATTTCACGCGGTGTTAAGTGTCAATGAGAGGTCGTGTATGATAAAGTGTGGTCTCTCAGAATACACTGGCTCTCATATGTTGACAGTGGGAATACAGTGATGGTACTACCACGGAAAATTTATACAGTGATGATAGCAGTTTTTATATTTATACCATCTCGTTCTGGCGACGGTGAGCAGTGAAGGGATCACTGGTCATCACTGGAGTAAACATAATTACCGGAAGCATTTCTGTTGAGGATAATCCAGCCGTCATTGAGATTTTCCCCGAAGGAGTAGGTCTGCATGCCGATGGTGAAGCGTGGCTGGTAGCAGTTGAAGCAGTTCTGATTGTTCTGCACGATGTAAGAGACGGGGATCAAGTAGTTGGAGTCGCCGCGGTTGAGATCAATGAAGCTGAATTGTCTCTGAAATTTAGACATGAAATAAATGTTACCTTTGAGGAACCAGAGTGATCGTTTTCGTAAATAAAAACAATGGAAAATATCTCTATCTTTAAAGTTTGAAGAAAAGCCTTAATAAATACCTGTTTTAAAAGGATTACGTTAGGGTCACGATCTCTTAACACTTGCACATTAATGACTGGATATCCGGCCTGATGGAACCACGAGTTCAAGACCCTGGATGCCGTTGAACCGTTAAAGAATTGATGTAAACATTCAACGGTGTCGTGGTCTAAGCTAATCATGAAGTCCTCCAAAGAAATGTATTTGCCTCTCCTGTAATAGAATGTGAAGATTATCTTATTCTCCCCCAAAATAGTTTTCCTTGTCTTTGATATGGTGAGCTACGTCCATAGTTTTGTCTTTACTATGTTTATTCTATATTCAAGTATAATATATCATTTCAACAAAGCTATGGAAAATTTAAGTAGAAGTTTTATTGCTTCTCTTATGTTACGTGCTTGTGTACTTAAAATACACAACCACAGTAAGCCTACATTCGCCCGACAGGTCTTCACTTCGCACCGGTCACATTGTTGCTATTTCCATCATTTATCATTTACTCTTGACCTATAAATGAGCAATTACTCTGTCCCAATGACTTCCAATTAAATTACGCTAACTATAAACATTATGATATAAATATGACATCATTCTTGAAATATAACTACAGTGAATGATTTCACGTATGCACGGCTAGCTTGTAAGGAAATTAAAAAAAAAATTGCAAAAATTCATTACAATAACCAGTAGGTTTACAAATAGACAAAATGCTTTAGAAATGAGAATTTTTAGAGCATAAACCATAAACAAGCTAAATAATTAAATTAAAGTAAAAGTTCACATACTGTAGGATATAATTAATGATATAAGATGTTTCTCTTTGTATTTATCTATTAAATAAATTTGTTTTTGTTTATTTTCAATGTGTATATTGTTTTTCCTAGTTTCTTCTAACTCGGGTCAGAGTTCTTATTTACATAAACAATTATTGCATTAAAGAATTTACATGCTTTATTTGCAGTTCTCTGTGCAACGTATTCACAAAATTCTACTTGTTCCTAATTTCCTTATTGCTAATTAACAATTTGTATATACAATCAAAAAGTTTATCCTGCTAGGGTAAGAAGAATAAGTTAGGTTAGTTATTTTTCTAAGCTAATATCTATAATTTAGGCCATTACATGTTTATTATCTCTTTAACATTTTGTTTTATTCTGTTACGACGCTCTCCAACGGAAACAGTATTTTTAGCATGTTTTTGCTTAGCAGCGAAAACAGACGCTGCAGTAGCACTTTCATAATCTTTAGGAACAGACATTTTTTAACAGAAAAAAAAAATCACGAAATGATAAATATTCCCACACTAATAACTTCAGAAAAGGACTTCTACGATGGCGCAGAAGTTGGAACCAATTCAAATGGATGACGCTGAAAAAATTTGACACGAACAAAAATAATATCTTGATTCATTTGTATTTATAGCAATTTACCTTAAATTGATGTATTTAACTAAAGCCTTGTGAAACTTATCTGCTCCCAACCAGTTCTCAACCATCCACAATATGGAAGCAGTCTTCATCGTCACTAAACTTTTGTACCTCGTCGGTATTTCGATGGCCAACGTTCTATTGAACGTAGCCAACGCCGGAGTGCTATGATGCCAGTCGGTTAACATCGCTTCGTGCTTCATGTCCAGACCGTATTTTCCTATAGGCCATATATTACCTGGGGTAAGTTCTCCATGGTTGTACTGAAAATAATAATAGAAAACGTTAGGCTCGTAAAAATTTAAGTATACCATATCAACTCCAATATTTGAAATTAGATGGGAAACCTAAACACAAACATAGGTGAACACATAAAGACTCAAGAAGAAGAACACTTTTCTCTGGCAAATGTTGTATCCTGTACTCAGCATTTTTTCTTCATCAGAGAATTCTCATCCTGTCTTTAAAGAGGAAATTATGATATTCCTGCATCGTTCATCGTACATATTTATATTTAGTATTACCTGCGCTAAGAAATAATACGCTAAGTAGGTAGCCACGCCTTCTTTAAACCATTCTTCTTTCCACCTAGTCCTTTCCGGTTCGCCTGGATTACCTAACCAAATCCTGCACAGCTGTTGAGTGAGTTCAAAGGTCATTTTATCCATTTGCTTAACGCTAGTGATCTGCGGAATGTATCCAAGTCTGTTGTCTCTGGAATAGATTGTTATACTTTCTAATTATGTTTAACGGTAAGGAATTCTAAATTCAGCCAATTTCTCTAGACTAAAACATTTTAATGTTACAATTGACATAATATTACATGTCCAGCAGTGGACTCGCTCGGGACGATGATGATGATATAAAAGTATAGATTAATTTCAAGAGATTTTAATTTAAAAATTGCGGTTTGTTGTTATAATGAAACAGGTTTAAATTACAGACAAAATTCATCTCACGTTTTTGATGTAGACGTAAATTAAAGTTCTTTACTATGAATTTCAAGAGCCAGTACAGAGTTTGACATTTCACAGTAAACACTGGAAGCAGAAATGTTAAACAAAATTGCGATGTTTACATTACAACCGGCCTTGTTTCACATGACCTCGACCATTTCTGAAGATGCATATATTTTAGATAAATGATTTCTATCTCTAATAGCTTTACTTGTTATATTTGAAATTCCGATGTTAACTATTTTTTATCGGGATCTAGTTAAATTTTCTGGCAGGTTGATTTTTTGTTATATTCAAGCCGTCATAAATTTAGATATCAATTGCTTTATCCTGTAATGCAGTTTGGAATGCATCATCATCTATTACCAGAGAATTTAAATAACCATTTTTGTGCTTCCTGCAATTTGTAATGGGATTGTAATCTGGATTCTATCAGAAAGCATTAGTAATATGAATTGAACTACCTACCACTTACCCAATCGTTAAGAGGTTCCAGCTGCCGATCTCGTATCCATTTAAGATTGATGGTACAGCTACTAAATTTATCGGTCCGTACACCAATGGTCGATTGATGGAAGCGTAGTCGTTTATCAGATTTATAATTGCCTCTCCGAACTGCAGTATGAAGTTATAATTCTGCAACGTTGGTTTCGGCGCCCACACTATAAGTGTGTCATTGGTGTTCTTGGCTACCACTTGGCGACTGCCGAAGTTCGAGTGGTGGAAGCCGACTTGGTACAAAGCCACTTGCGGTGAGGGGACATATTCAATAATTAAGTACTCGTTGTTAGCTCTGCAGGTAAACGGAATAGAATAAAAATAACAGATTAATAATACGTAATAGTATTAATCGCTTAACGCGATCTCTTTTGAGACAACCATTGGATCCAACTTTTTTGGTAATATAATAAAGCAATGGACGGGAGAGAAACCTGATGATAAGCCGCGTGCCCAGAATAAAGAGACTTAAATGTTTACACTGCATCCCATTGCTGTCGTTACCTTGACTACCGTAGTATGTTAAGTATGTGACTTGACTCATTTAAGGGAAAAATAAAAGAAAGAATTAAGATGGAGTATAGATGTGAGAAATAGGAATAGAAGATGAGAACAGTATATCGGAAGAAGAGGATGGAAGGCGAGAAAGAGAAAGGTAAATAAATACTTTAAATAAACCAAAGGAACGAAGCCCAGGCCCACAAATGCCCAGGGGAATGAGTAAAAAAAAAGATGTATGTTTACTACCTATATCAGCATTTAAACGGCAATTTAAAAAAACACCGCGAGGAAACCAATGAATTTCAAGATCAATGGCTATCATGGAGGTATCATCTACCTGCTCTTGGTCAGCATTGGAGATAAATGGATTTAACTCTCCACTACTAAGAAAAGGCCTAGGGTTCCTGCAGTCGGGAGCCACTCGTTGCTGCATATCAAAGGCCTCGAAATAGCGCGTACAGTGCTTCTGTGCGATGGTGAAATGTGAGGAGTAGCAGCTCCGCTCTGAGGCGAGATCTTGTAATGGATCGATGCCTCTGAGACTGCGGAAGTATGCGTAAGCATTCGTGTAGTTCGACCATGGGTTTTGAGAAGGATACCGTGGAGTTTTAACCGGTAAGAGATGCGGCATAACTCTTCTGATGACCCGGCAGCAGAGGATGTAGGATCCAATGTAGGATTTCCACACGAAAAAAAAGGCTACAGCAGTGGGAACGTTGAGTGTTTATTAATAATATATTCAGTAATATTTTCAGACTTGCTTAGCGTCAGATATAGTAGACCTATCTTATTGTGTGCCAGATTAAATAACTATAGATAAGTATCTAAAGAAGTTTACGAGTTTCGTTTGATTGGATCTAAATATACTCAATCATTTTTCAACCGAGTTGCCATATTAGCAGATGCTGTAAACATTTTCTAATAGAGTCACTCTCGAGTAAAGTTCTGAGAATTAGAAAAAGTGGCTTTCCCTGATTATAATTGAACACTGCCTTAAAGGTAAGGCTTTATTGCACTGGTATAAACATTGAAAGATCTAAAACAAATCAATTTAACTTACTAACTTTGAAACTTTAGTATAAACAACTTTTACTTCTTGTTTATTGCGTACACACAGCATCTATGATAAATGGACTCTGCTTTTATATAATGTAATTTAAAAAACGTTTAAGTAGTACAAATTTTCTAAAATACATAACAATATATGATTAAAAGCTTCCGGTTTATTTTCTTAAATGCGGTATATTAATAATTCCTTATTTTATGTATAGAATAGTTGTTTCCTCTAAACAAACGCGTGGAAAAAATTTTATGAAACTTACTTTAGAAATTGGCTGTAATATAAAGTAACTTCAGTTTAACAATTTTTTATATATTTAACTTAAAAGGAAGCTTGTAATCCGATGGTTGGAATATTTCTCATATATATATATATATAATATGTACTTGAATTACTTTCTGCAGTGGTCCAATTTTGATATTTCTTATCCTTTGGAAAAGAATATACCTTAAACATTAGTTTGTTCAGTTACTACTTGAGATAACTACATTTATTAAATCTGTATTACTTATAAATATTTTACTAAAATACTACAAATTTGGTTGCATACAAGTTTAAAGATTTCATCTCGATTGTGTGTAAAGGTAAAAGATTAATCCTGCCTCTGTTGATGTCTACTGAAACCTAATATCATTCATCCTCTTTTATATTTTGTATGAAAAAGCATCTTAACTTAAAGTTGGAACATAAAACAAATTGTCATTGTTGAAAAAAACCTTCCAGAGCTTCATTTTATTGCAAGGTAGGTTACTCTTAACGCTGACACTCCGCCGTACCCCGTGGAGTCGATTAGGCCGTAAATGGTATGTGATTGAGTACGGACGCTGGGAATGGTGTCAATTATTGTGGTTTCTTCTCGACCGGCCGCACCACTCTATATATAGGTGATGCAAAATACAGAAACCAATTTGTAAATTGACCACGAACAGTATATGGAAGCAATGTCCGGAATACGGAATTGATTGATCGTCACTCCCGCAACGGAGTCAGCTTTGTCAATACCATTTTAACTTAACTGTAACGGTTAAAATAAGCGAGAGATTATATAACTTACAAGTCTTTATTGTCGTATGTTTTAGACAATTTGCTAAGAGTCTTTTTATTATTCCCACAATTGGGATTCCGCTGAATGACGACACTCAAAAAGCGAAACTAAAGATATTTTTCCACCACGACTTTGCCGATCTTATTTTATAACATAATCTTTAGCGAGTGTTTGTGGAAGTCATATTTCTTTTATTCAAGCAAGCAACGGGACGTTCACCTGATGGTAAGTGATACGCCTGGCGCTAGTTAGAATGAAATACACAGCACCGCTTTGCGCTCGTCCCCTTCAGACACTAGTAATTACTCTGGTTACAACGTCCTTCAAATCACTATATTCGGGTAGAAATGGAAACTGCGGTGGTACCTACCTAACTAGACAGTCTCCGGCAATAGAGACCCATCGCCAGTAATAGTACATTAGTATTCACGAAAGCTTTTAAAAATTGTCGGTTTCGTTCACCGGAAATAAAAATTTGATGAGAATCGAACTGAAATCTCCGTACGATCGCTTTACAAACTAAGCCATCACTTCCTTGATCCTTCTAAAGTAAAATAAGCATGAAAACTATTTTCATACTAAAGAACATATTTCAATAAAAGTTACTCAACCCTTAAATATATATTTACTTAGATTTAGCTTACTTTAGTGAGCTGTCGATGCTATTTCATGATATGTAATTTGTCTTATTATATTTCAACCACAACCAAAGTAACTTAGTAAAGTCTAAGTTATACCGATAGATCTCGTTGCTGGTGACCGTCTAGCGTATTACTGTCCCCAAGCAGTAGTGTGCTTGAAGTTGATAACCACCTCAGTGAAATTAGGGTAATGTTACAAATAGATATTTAGGATTTAAAGATGATAAGGATTTAACTATGATATCCTCTTAGAATAATAGTTTATCTCCGAAGCCATATCAACGCCATTTAAAGTAAAATCATTATCATCAGCTCATCGACGTCCACTGACATAGGTCTCATATCAATCGGTCTTGGAAACAGGGGCCGTGGTTTGTAGGGGTTTATATGGGGGGATCTGAACCATTTCCCACCACGCTAGCCCAATGCGCGTTGGTGGGAGTCAGAGCATCGTTTATTGATTAGCAGGGTGCACCACGAGCAGAGTGAGGTTGGCTTGGGTCCCTGGTGAGTTGTGCGGAATCCCTTACATCCCTTTAAAGTATTTAAAGTAATTATTAGTAGTTATAGGTATCTGTTGCTGGAGTCAAGGTAGGTACCGGCGGAGCTCCTGGTTCTGCCACCAACAGTAGTGTGCAAACATTACTGTGTTACGGTTTAAAAGGCGCTGTAGCTAGAAAAAAATACTGGAGTGATGAGATTTGACATCTCTATGATGTGTATACCGTCTAAACTAGTATCACGTTGTTATGACCAGTCGTATTACTTACCATCCGCTGGTCTCGTCGCATTCATTGTTTAAAAATATATATATTGAATTGTTTACTTACGGGTATCGCCGCTGCTCCTGAGAGATCACCAAACTGGTGTTCGTGGTCTGGACATCGACACGCGACGGGGGCGTGTACACTTTAAACTTGAACACGGCTTCGAACCTCGGATCGTCGAAACAGGGGAAGAAGTACTTCGCCTTATTCGGTGACAAGCGCGTCGTGTATAAATATCTGAAGAAACAAAACTACATGACTACACTTGACTTATCACAGGTATGATTTTATTTTGTAAGAAAGATTATATTCCGGAAGTAGTTGACCATTCACCAAACAGATATGTTATAAATTATTACATTTCTACTGTTACATGTACCAGGTACATATATGTATACTAGTTAAATGACGAGAGGGAGAAATAATGGAGTTTAACTATATATCTAAACGACGAGTGTAAAATCCTAATTATTACCTCAAAATTAATAAAAAAAATATAATAATTGGTTTTTAACATTTGCAAATCCTCCAATAACGTTTAAGGTCCTGACCAAACACATACGTGATGAATGTCTTCTAGAAGAGTGAATATGATATATCTAAACTGTTATACAATACCTAATACAATATCTAATACTTATACAAAACGTTTATATAAATATATATAGTTTATTTACTAATCGCTAACCGGTATGTGGTGAGAAGAATGGTTAATGGGTTTGACTGTCTTCTGGAAGTCCCAGCGATGGAGACCGTCAGATGTTCGAGCCATATATAGACAAAACGCATGCCTTACCATATGAGTATCATCAGCGTATACAACGAACTCGTTGTATACCGGTCCCAACAAAACCCGACTATTTATGGAGCAAGAATAGAGTTGGTTGACAACCCACACTAAGGCACACAAAGCCGTCTCCAGTGACAGAAGTAATGATATATAAATACTGTAAATATAATAAATATATTTATATATACGAGTATATATACATTTAGAAGATATTCAGAGATTCATTGACTCATCATGTGATCTCCAAAACTATTAGACTTAAACATACAAAATTTGGTAGAGATGTAGCTTCTGCCATTTATAGATTAGCTGGTTTTGTAAATCTCTCGCCCCAAAAAGAGTTGCAGGGGTGTGTTAATAAGAGGAAGGTGCCTGTGGGACAGCAGGAATATTTCTGACAAACTTCAAATCTAATTCTATATTACTACCAGCAAAGCGGACGAAGAACAGCTAGTATATACTCGTGTAGTATAAATATATCTGTTTGGTAATTATTTGAACCCAATAGGCTTTATTAATGTAATAATACAATTAAATGAGAGAAAGTAAATATCTTTTCTTGCGTCCAAGCGAACGGGACTTTCACCTGATAAGGTAAGTAATGCGTCTGCCCATAACAACGAGTTAGAATGGTACAACACAGCATTATGCTCATCGCTTTGAGACATGATGTTCAGCCAGTTAATCCTGTGATTTCACTAGCCAGAGCTCCCTTCAAAGCGGAACACAGAAATGTTTGCATACTACTGTTAGGAAGCAGAAGTAAGAGCTGTGGTAGTATCCATACGGTCTCCGGAGTACAGAGATCAGTATCTAATCATTGATATTTAAAAAAAATTAAATTGTTAATGAAAATATTTACTCCCACCAACCCGCATTGGGTTAGCGTCCCAACGTAGCGTGGGAAGTGGCCCAAATCCCCCTATATGAAACCCTACAAGCGACGGCCCCTGGTGCCCGATGATGCGGGCGGCTCAGGACCGATCGATCTGAGGATCTTTGGGAGAGGCCCATGTCCAGCTGTGAATGTTTATCCGCTGGTGGTGAAAGAATTAAGACCACAAAATATGAAGAGCTTTAATTAAAAACTCATATTATAATAATTCATTCAAATTTTAGAGATTTTCTCAAAGTTGTGTTGAAAAGTACAAATACTAATGTTAACGTCTAAAAACTTAAGTAGTCGTTTTTGATCATTTACAACTAGAACGAATAAAGAATTTTATAATTTTTCATAGTTAAAAAAAAATTGAAAATTCTATTGTTTTAAATAGACAATATTTCCAAGGATACTTCTGAAAAAACATTTCTATTACTGCAGCAGGAAAATAAGAAATGATCCTTGATTTTAAAGTGTCGACCTTCCATCAAATTACTTTGCCACGTAGTTTGAATTAAAAAATTACCAGCCTGCTCAATTGATATGGATTAAATAATTATTAAAGTATACCCCAATGGATGACGAATCGCCGAATGATTTTTTTTTTATTTTGTCCCATTCCAACATCCCATTAAACACAAAACTTTTAAGATCCTTATAAGTTAAATGATTGACTATTATCATAAGTATAGGATATCATTATAATTAAAATCAAAGGAAACTACCAGAAGACTTATACAGTGAGCTCATTCTACGTAGACCAGACTATGAGTAGTTGAAATTCTGTAAGTACTCCGCGATGACGTCAGTACCTCTATCAGATCAGTCCTCTAATGACCATGGTTGCGCAGTACTTAAAACTACAGAGTGGTGAATAATTAAATGAACGAGATAAAATCCATAATTTTTTTCCATCAAACATATAAATGTATATTGTGTACTGCTTTGAAACAAACCCATCATCATCAGCAGCTGATAGACGTCCACTGCTGGACGTAGACCTAAATATAATACATTTTAATATTAAATAAACATACTATAAGAAGGCGGATAACCTCTGCGAAGGAATACCTGACATGGGTTCTGTAGGAATCCCAAGATGTTTGTAAGCCTTACCCTCATTATAAAGACCTATCTTGTGATAAGGGTAAAGATTCTACAAAGATCATATAAACAAATCAAATTCCTCATACAACATCAAGCTGACCTTCGACTGCACAAAACGGGAGAGGTCCCTCCTGAATGAAGCTAATGTCCCATAACGTAAAGGCTATAAACTAAATCTTGCTTTATGGGAACTTAATGACAATGGGTAATTTGAAAAGGTCACTTACCATTACCGTTATTGAGTTCAGATTCATATTCAACAGATAGACCTACAACTGGTGTTTCAGAGACATTTATATCTAGCTCAAAACTCAGTACTTCCTTAATTTAATTAGGCTTACGTTAACATTTTGCTTTTCTTTCTATTAAAAAATTTAAAAGTTGATGATTATAATTTACATTTAGTTTATCATTCAGTACACTTATAACTTGAATAATAGCTTGAAATATATATGAATGTTTTTTTTTAAAACCCCTCGGTGGTTTGCATCAGTGCATTCGGAGAGGCTCCGGGATCTCACACCGGTGCCTATCTACACTTTGTGTTACACGTCTCTGAGGAGGAGCCTAACCCTGCTAGACCATCGCTGAGCGAGACGCTGTCCCACGACGACAGCGACCCTTTTAATCGCCTTCCACAACAGGAAGGGTACCTTAGTCCTATTCTTACTAGCCCGAGACTACAGGGCTGAAGATATATATGTATCCAGTTTAATAACAGTGTAATTGTTCTTTGCTTCTATAATTCGATCATTTGTCTCTTTCTTCTTCTTCTTAGTGTTCTTCTAGTCTTATAAAGGAGTCTGCTAATGTCGTAGATCTATTCCCTCGTAACGATGCTTTAAAAAAACTACGACAATACTTTTGCTTTCTTATGTCTGTTGCTCTTTTGAAGATCCAACCACGCGTATACGCGAGTAACAAATTCTCTAAGTTCCTAACTTAACAACAGATTAATAATACCTTTGATTTTTTCTAGAATAATAAGCAAGAATTTAAGTAATGGTTACAAAGTTGTTTCCACAACAATAACACTTGTTTTAGATACAAAATAAGGAAGTGTAGTAAACGTCGCGCCCACAGTGGCGTGTGACTATAAAAGTCGGAATAGTGGGCGGCGGTGCAAGGTTCTACTCTGAATAACGTGCCATTAAATCTAACCATCATTTGTTAAAGATTCTGTTTAGCCACCATCTTAAACTACCCTTGGTCTGTACGCTCAGAAAAACGATATTATTATTCTTTTTAAATTTTATATAACAATGAAGTCGTTAATGATTAAGAGTTATCATCAGCCGATAGATCTTTGCTGGTCATAGGCCTCCCTCAATGATCTCCACGTTTGTAGGTAACAGAAATTTACCACTATAGTGGTAGACGTCCACTGCTGGACATAGGCATAAATGGGGCTAGACATAGGGCACACATACAGGCATTGCTGTAAGCCTATGTCCATCAGTGGACGCGTATCGGCTGATGATGATGATGTAGTGAATACAAATGTGTAGCTAATAAAATTTGCAATGTCCTAAGATTAGTGTATCTTTTCGATGATCTTTCTCCTTTTTTATTCCATTATTACTATGGATCTAGATTTCGAAATGAAGGTATTTATGTATTTATTATTTTCATTATACATTATTTATCCTATTAATCATTCGAGAGGATATTTATTTCTATTACCTGTTTCAACACAAATCTTACTGAAATCCGTAGTTCAAAATTACTGATAATGGAATTATCACTATGAAAATTGCTTGAACATGTAGACTACATGATGCTGCACTGTGTAATAGTTATTTCTATACTCGTACATACCCAGGTTACTTTACATTTAACCTTAATTCCATATAACCATTTCCGTGCTTTGAGGAACACATTACAGGAGACCTATGTTTGGCAGTGGGCGTCCACCGGTTGAAATATCGATTAGTTTAAAAAAAAACAGCTAAATTTCATTACAAATTTATAAAGCCTCTACGGCATCTTAAATAATAAGTTTATAACGTTATAATACCATGATGAAAGATTAATACTCCCACATCAATCACACTTGAACTGTGCACACAACTTTTGTATAATTTAAAATTATGAATGGACATACATAGTTTAGTGTCATATTGTTATTGTTGTCGCGCACCACATTGAAGTTTCACCACATTTATATAAATAATATATAAAATATTATTATTATTAAATAAAAATAGAGAAATCATTTCTATATTAGTTTCCTATATTCGCCAATCGCGTGAATATTGGTGAACCTATCGACATAGTAACATGATCATTGAAAGCGCAATGATTTCTAACAAGACTATTTATTTTTTGAATTTCATAGATCCTTCATTATTTTGTTTGTAATTAACTTTTATAAATAATTTCATTTGGTATTATTTATGCGGTTGTTATAGTAACGGTTGCTATAGAAATTCATTTGCGATTACTCTCGAGGAATATTTCTGACAAATTTCAAGTCTAATTCTATATTACGACAAAGCGGCTGGCGAATAGCTAGCACATATATATATATACAATATAAGCTCTATATACATATATATTTTGTTTTTTAGGCACTTTTTTTTTCTCCGGTTTCTCTCTGATATTTTTGTCTAAGACTAGTTTTCCTCATCCTATTATTTCCGTCATTTACGAGTATATATTCATTAATAATTTACACAATATCCTGTACTTACATTATATCTATGTTTTTACTTATGCTATATTATCTACCATAACTTACATTATTATTTTATTCATATGCGTACATAAAGTATTATTTACTTATTTCCACTGTTCAATATGTTACATATATTATTTATAAGCAATACTTTAAATACTTACTTCCTATTATATTCTATTTCAATGTTCTTTGGTTTATTTTGGATAGACATTAATACTTACTATTAAACTTATAAATTTGTAATAGTGATTACAAACATCATCATCAGAAAATGAGTGAAGTAAGGAAATGTCCTTGTGAATGTTTTTTTTAAACGTGTTAAGTCTATTTGGTATTTTCTCAAGTTGTACTCAAATTGATGTAAAGATTTGAAGTGATATTATACTTCGACAAATTTTATTAGTGTAAATAAATAAGTGGGAATATCAGGTTGATATCATACATCCAGAAAATAGAGGTATTATGAGTTTAGATGGTGTATCTGTCCCACAATCTTTATGTCTGTACATCTTTACGACCGTCTAAGGAATTGTAGCCACTGCTGGCCTGATGGAAGTTTCGTTACTTTTAAAGAGAACTTGATCAATCAGATGATCGTTCTCTTAGCAATAGTTTATACAGCTGTTTGAATATTATAAACTTTTTTCCGACTCTTGAATATCACTTCACTGGTGGTAAGTGTATATTGCGGATGATCTTCTAGGTAGGTATCAAAGCAGCGTCTGCTGCAGTCGACAAATATTACTGTGTTCCGATTTGAGAGGCGCTGTAGCTGGGGTAATGAGACTCAACGTCTTATGACTCAGGCCACGAGCGCAATGTGGTGCATGTATTACTCTAACCAGCAACAAGTTGTTATGAGCAGGAGTGTCACTTATTATCAAGTGAACATCCCGGTCCTGTTGTCGCTTATTTGATAAAATAAACATCGAATAATGTTATTCAATAGTTTCATTATCATCAATCGATAGACCCTACATCGATGAGTCCTTCACTGTCCGTACTAATTTAACCGTAATTTGTAGGGGTTCATATGGGAGGATTTAGGCCATTTCCCACTACGCTAACCCAACGTGGGTTAGTAAGAGTCGAAGCCTCGTTTGATGGTTAACAGAGTGCACCGCGAGTAGGTGAAGTTGGCTTGGGTCCCGTGAGTTGTTATGCGGATTAGTTTAGTCTCAATCGATATTTATCGAGACATTTAGTAGATCTGTAAACAAATATAAAATCTGCTTACCTGGTCGTACCATCTTCTTTATAATCCAAAATGAACACTCCATCGCCGTCTTTCTTCAAACGTTTATTGAAGGTTATTTTCAATAAGTATTGCGTCTTGTGCACGTTGTACTGCCTCAGCGGTTCCGTCAGATATATGAACAGTTTACCTTTGACTTTGTCGAACTCGATCGGTCTATGTTTGTTCACTAAATCGCGATCGCCGTCCAAAACACTGACGGAGTCCCGTCTGATGTCCATCTCCCTTGCGTCCAGTTCTATCACGTTGACGTTGGGCGCATTAGCTATCACCGTAATCACCATGTTGCAATCGTAATAAGAATCACCTGTTTTGTAAATGTATGGAATCAACGTTAATTCGTATTGCACTGGATACACTGTATAGTTAAGGCATTCCTCCTCGAAGAAATTTGCCTTTATCGTTGTGAAAAGTATTAGAAAATACAAAGAGCGGTGATACATTTTAAATATTTTTTTTTTTAATTCGTAAAGTCAATGGAGACGTCCTCGCGCGGCGCGCGTAATACTGCGTTTCGTGTTTTGCACCGGCCCGTATCGCGTTGGCGCTTAAACCGTCCAGTATTGTTAGACCTCTCGCGCCTCCGCTTCCATAAATACTTTATAGCGACAGCCGGGTAACGCGGTACAATAGCGTAGATCTTTACAAAACGGTCCCTTCTAAACATTTATCAAAGCGCAATTTTTTGTTTTTTTTTTTTAGTGCTTATTCCGTTTTGTAACTCGTATCTTAATTATTCACATATGAATAATTTGAATACATCAATACAGTTTCACGTATCGGTTTTACATTATTTAGTTTTAACGTTTTAATTTAGTATATTTCCTTTCATGCTGTTATAAATTAACCCTTGACGTGAATAGGATCCGGCGATAGCGGAAAAGGGCGGAAAGGGCGCGTACACCGTAGACATACCAAGGATTTATGACACTGACCGTATAGAATGAAGGTCATAGATAAATTACAACGTAATACCTAACTATGTAAATCCTGCAAGTATACTGTCAGCCTATTTTTTATTTCTTTATACTACCGTTATTAGAGACATAATTCAAAGATCTCTGACAGGTTACTGATGAGTGGAATTTCTAGGTCTGGAGACATTTTAACCAGCCCCTTTGGAATAGGCTACACCAACACTTGAAGGATCTAATTTTATCGTCACTTGAAAAATTTGCCTTTGATGAGAATAAGAAAAGCCACAACTTTGTCCTTTCAATAACATTTATTGCTATTCTACTTTCACAGTGGAGGAAGATCTCTTACTCTTCAATATCTTAAATTTAAAATAAACCGTATTCTGTTATTTTTACATCTAATACAATAAGTTATTTTATTTTACATTATTATGTATGCGTTAAAATTATCTAAACGGAAATGTTATTTACCGAAGATATTAAAAACACGATGAGCAATGATCTAGCATTATAGTTTTAAACTTCTAAGGATGCTAAGAGATAAACCAGCTAAGATGAGAAGGAACGACGCTGATGCGGTAGTTCCGAAGCTCTTGAGGCTTTTCAATATGTCCGCTTTATGTGCTTCTGCCCAGTCGGACGAGGCGCGGGCCCTCGCCAGCGCACCTCTGGCGGAGTTCAAAGCATCTTCACTGCATTGTGAGCATGAAGCCAGCCATTCCTCGAACTGAAAATGAATAAGCATATTATATTCTCCCTTACACAATCACCAGGGGTGGCCCTTGGTAACCCTAGCCACAATGTGGTGTTTATTATATTGTGCCTAGAAAACAATGGACTGGAAAAAATGCTCAAGTCAATTAACCCAGCCGTTACAAAAGTTCTTTTCTTATTCTACGAAGCGACGAAACGAGCAGGACGTTCATCTGATGGTGAGATGCCCGCCCATGACAACGTGGCTCTAGACAGGATTGATTCTCACTGCCCCAGTAACTATACCAGCTACAGCGCCCTATCAAAGCGGAACATAGTAATGTTTGCACACTATTGTTTGCCGGTAGAAATAAGTGCTGCGGTGGCACCTACCTTCATAGTCTCTGGCTACAGGGACCTACCACCAGTGTAGACCGTGGTTAGCTTACCTTTCACCACGGAACAAAAAAAAGGTTAGTACCACATTACAGTTCCGGAGTGTTCCGATTTGAAAGGCGTTGTAGCTATTGTAATTACTGGGGTAACGAGACTCAACATCATGTCTCATAGCATCGTAGCTATTGAGCGATTTGTGGTCCAGGGAAAGGTCAAGGGTACCACGCCACGAGGAAGAACGCCTATGAGATGCACTGATCAGATAGAGGCGACAATATATGACTCATCATCGTTGCCAGTATATGATTGCACTTGGAAGACGGCCATCAGAGATCAATGGCGCGCGTTGTTAAGCTTGCCACTAACACCTGAAGTGATGATCACGACCACTCTGTCAAGAGTGATACCGACTAAGAAGAGAGAGGAGATACTATCTTAACTAGCGCGACGTTACGAGCGGGCGTACTTACCATTAGATGAACGTTCCGCTCGTCCCATTGTTTAATTGAATAGAAAAACAAAATTCTCAATTACAGTAAAAAAATTTAATTGAGTCAGTCTTCGATGAGGTCAATTTTTGCTAAAAAAAAAAAAATTCGCGTCGATCTCCGTAAATAGCGTAAATAGGTCAGATGAGTCGGAGCGCTCTCAATGCTGAAAACATTCGCGCTCCGGCAAGGTCGCATGCAAATTTACAATACGACAATGGCGCGTTGCCAGGTTACGTTAAATTTCATAAGTCATATTCGGAAACTAATCGCGGCGAGGTCGTCTCTGTTTACGTCGCATTCCGACTTCCGGTTACGAAACAGGCAGAGGCATCTTTTATTTTCTTCAAAAATGGCAAAGTTACGCGTCAATGGCATCTTCTTTTAACACGACCTAATCCAATCTAACGCCGAGTCTATTTTAAAACCTAGTTAGAAATATTCTACATCTATAAAAAAAAATTAAAACCATGTATTTATTCAAGAAATTAAATCTAGTTTATTATACAGATATTATAATCTAATTTATTATATAAATATTATAAATCGACTTACGTAAAAAGATTATCTATTCAGCTGTATAGAAGTTTTGCTGTCGCAAAAAAACAATGACAAATGACAAATGTTACTATTGGTGGGTCAGATCTAGGTAGGTGCTACCGCGTAGGCGGTCAGGATTGAAGGTTCTCATCACCTGAAAGACCCCGAGGAAGACAATGGCTAGACGTGGTCTCTCACGGAGGACGATAGACACTGCATAAAATAGACCTCGGGACGGGCTATCCTACCATAGCGTTAGAGAGGCTGCAGTTGTGTTCCGAACGGAGATACCTGACCTCTCCAAACGCTGAAAATGACCACCGATAGGGCTTTAGTGAATATCTGACTTCACTCCAAAAGCTATAGTGTCTTTCCGAAGATTTCCCTTCGAACCCTAAAAATGGTAGATACCACTGCATCGCCTATTGCAGCCACTAAACAGCAGTGTGCAAACATTGCTGTGTTCCAGTTTGAAGTGCGCTGTAGCTAGTATAATTACTGGGTTAACGAGACTCAACGCCATAAGTCTCAAGGCGACTAACATGGTGCAGTGTATCATATCATCGTAATAAGCGCCACGTTGTTTTAGGTAGGCGTAGAATTTACCATCAGGTGAACGTCTCGCTTTTCCTGCCGCTTCATATAAATATTGCACAGCATCGACTACGTTAAACAATAGTATCTATACATTGTTGGGAACTGTAGTTTAATAAATTACTGGAGTAACGAGACTTAATATCATATCTATCTATTAAAGCGATGAACACAATATGGTACAGTGTTGTTACACCAATCGTAATACTGTCATAATAATTTCCTACTCGTTTTATCATTTCACGGAATAAAAAAGGTAAACTCATAACCTCTACTTTTGTATCAGAGGTTAAAAATGTAGCAAACAGTAATTAGTAGCTAATTAATCCAGTTAACTACTCGATGGAGCTTAATTAGCTGGTATCATTTTAATCGTCATAACGCCACGTCATTTTGACGTAAACTGTGGTGCCTTTATTGACCTTCTGTAAACTAATTGCTTTGCGGCTGCGACCCAAATGACCGACCCTCAAACATCACTCAGTGTTCCGCACACACTCATTAAGAGGTGTAGCTTCGCTATTGTTTGACTAGCTTTGACAATAGTAAATTCGCCAACGTTTAATAACCGTCCATTGTTAGACTGTCAATAAAAACACAATAATCTTTATTAAGATAACTTTCCACTGATTAACTAAACTTAATTTTTTAGTAACAGTAGCATGCAAACATTACTATGTTCCGGTTTGAAAGGTGGTGTAGCGAGTGGAATTACTGCGGTAACGGGACTCAACATCTTACATATCAAAAGACGTGCGCAATGTGGTGCTGTGTATATCATTCTAACTAGTGTCATGTTGTTATAGACTTCATCACTTACCATCAGGTGAACGTTCTGCTCGTCTGGTCGCTTAACTGTATAATAAAAAAAATCACCGCACGTTTGATAACTTACGGGTTTATTAAGAACTGTATTATTAGATAGATCATAATTTACTTTTTTCACTTTTTCTTTAGAAGCAAAAATTAAAAGTAAAATTGTATTAACTGCGCCCCAGTAAAGTACAATGAATTTGTGATATATAATATGATAATGTTAATGTGCAGAAGATGGTCATATCTTTATACTAAAAGCGATTTCTTCCAATCAACTTCTAGATAGACACGTTACAAAAGAAGCAATAAATGGCAAGAAACGTAGATCTTATGGGCCAAGCTTCCAAGTTTCTTATTTTTAAAATGGTTAATATATGCATATTATAATATATGTAGATAAAAAAATACGTTTTATAAATAAACATAATAATTTGTTAACAGACACTCATCATCATCATCACCAGCCAACAGATGTTCACTGCTGGACATATGCCTCCCCCAAAGATCTCCACATCGATCGGACCAGCGCTGCCCGCAACCAGCTACTTCCCGCGACCTTCAACATATCGTCGGACCATCTAATGGGAGGCCTGCCGACACAAGGCAGCCACATCCTGCCCATCTTCTCATTTCAAGTGGCAACGAGCAGGACACATCGTTCGAAGGACTGTCGGCCGATCGGCCAGCAAGGTCTTCGAAAGTCGACCGCGCACCGGAAGACGCAGTGTTAACAGACAATAAAGCCGATTAATAACCTACAGATTATATTTAATAAATGTTTACCTTGTTAAATTCATCTGAAGTGTGCAAGGACGAGGCTACCGTTGAAAGCACTGAATCCATTGTTTTGTATCTGCAAATTTAAAAAGTACAAAAAAAATTAAAACAAAACACAAAGAACAATACCAAAAATGTGAATAAGATAAATACATGAAAAATATTTATTAACTACAAATTTACATACTAATAGTATTTTGATATGAGAATTGATTTTCCATTTAAGACAACCATTGTATTTTGTTCATTCTATATTAGAAATGTATTCAGCGACGATATTCGTAAAGATCAAGAGTGAACAACAAGAAAACATACACACACACAAACAATCATATATACAATAAATATGAGACAATATTTTGATACTATTAAGCTCATGTTAACTCAAGAAATAATTTTAATTGCTAGCTATAGTACTTTCCTCTGATAATCTGCTCTAAATAATGACACCAATTACAACGCATGATGATAAATGCAGTGGCCTATGAGAGGATGGATTTCTGTAAGCAGTAAGAAACAAATTAACGAACACTTACGAGCTATCGATGGAAAAAAAATACATACATTTCGTTCCACAGAGTGTAGTTTTGCTGCAAAGCTTCGAGGACAATCTGCACGTTGCTGTAATTTGATAGCACGCTGGACAGGGGCACCGTCAAGTCTTGAGTTCTTATCGGACTATCTTCGACTAACATCGACACTAGATATCTGTGAATGTTTTTATTTTGTTGACATAGATCTGTGCATGTCGAGAAATCTTTAGTGACACAATTTAAATAAATTTATAATTATGACAAAAGTTAAGAAACTGAATTATTTCATCCAAAAATTTTATAAAACAGTAGCTTATATTAAACAATTTGAGCTCATTCGTAAACGTTACCAAATTTTAAAAGATATATAGTCAGTAGCAGAGTTTCTCGTGGTAAACCCTAAAAATTATGTGAAATTATATATATAGCCTGTAAC
Source organism: Ornithoptera priamus (assembly GCA_029034505.1). Taxonomy (NCBI): domain Eukaryota; kingdom Metazoa; phylum Arthropoda; class Insecta; order Lepidoptera; family Papilionidae; genus Ornithoptera; species Ornithoptera priamus. The sequence goes on along the minus strand of JARDWD010000221.1, from coordinate 108,138 downwards.
TTTTTACTTACCTTTTTACCTTGACTTAACATGCATCTTTTTAAGAGATGATATCTTAAATAAACAAAAGATTTAAAAAGCAGTATTGGCAATAGATCCGAATTTCTCAAAACCAACAATTCTTTATCATTTAGTATAATTACTAAATTGACTTTTTAGCTTCTCTCCGATCAAAATTACTAACAAATCGAAAAAGAGGGAACGAACTTGTTTCATATATAAATGTTGTAAAATTTATTATTGATACCAGCTGTTATAATTTTTAGCCATGAACACAATGTTTATAATAGACAAGACTAAACTAGGTGTTTATTAGGCTATTTAAAAATACTGTAATAGATCATACCTGTTGAGCTGAGTTACATTGTTAGAGCAACCCAGAGCATCTCCAATGATTCGAGCTTCGTTAGCAACATTTGTTGTTGACATGCGATTCCATAAAAATTCATAATCTTCGCCATCACCGAAACGTAAACCACTGCAGTAAGCCACCGGCCGCAGACTCGGTGATATTCTAAAATTAATGATAAATATAAGTTAATTAAAAACTCTAATATAATATAATTAAATGTAACCGAATTGTGTTCAAAAATTCCTCACTCTGTTCTATTCTCTCTTAATTTTCTGAAAAGTCCAACAGTGTAGTCAATGCATCCTTGATGACCTAATTTGCAAGCAAACTCGAGTACTTGCATTCGATTTCTTAGCTCTACGAAGTTATCCGTTGCCCTCACCTCGTAACCAAGTTTGTTTATAACATTATCCACAAGTTGAAGGCCATAATCCTGGAAATTCATTTCATGCAATCAGCTACCAGACAATTAAAGCTCCTTTTTTAATATACATATTGGTAAAAATTATTCTATTTATAAATATACAAGGTTTAAAAAGAGGTATTCTCTATACTTTTACATTTATATTTTATCTATAATATGTTAAGATTGAACTAGTCTAGCTGAAAAAACTTTTATTCTTATTTTATTCTCTTTTATTTCTGACTTTGGTAGTTAGCTAAAAATTCAATTAAATTTTTTTTGCATAGCATAAACTGATAATCCTAAAAAAATTTATCTAACTCGACGTACCTCGATAATCTCCAGAGCGTCTGAACCTAAGTATGAGTTTCTTAATTTATTTAGACCGCGAATCGCAGCATACCAGACGGCATATTGAGTTTCATCGGACAAAAAGTCGAGTACTTCGTATAGGACCTCGAATTTCACTTCATCAGCATACACAAATGCGAACAAATCATTTACAATCTAAAAAAAAATATGTGAAAATGTAAGGGGTTCTTCAATCATTATAAATTTTGCTGTTGGCAAAAATTCCATCCAAAATCTTTTATTTGCAACAATTAAGAAAGTAGTCGAAACGAAAGGCTTATAACAATGTATAAAAGATAACTTCACCCAACAGTGGTTATTTACTTGTTTATGATGGATTACCATATTTTTTTTAATTATTTAAAAGTACACAGTTTTTGTCAAGCTTAAACAATTAACAGGAAGAACAAAAAATTTCGGGTTTCTTTTCTTATAATATTTTTTACTGATTACTTTTTGGACTACGCATTGTCCACATCCGCCAGCAACATTACGAAAAACTCTTAATATTTATTCTATTTGAGGAACCTCTTATATATCGACGGGTTCTCGCCTTGTCGTGGCAGAGAGGCTTAGTAACCGTGATGCGGAACACGGTGAAGCTAAGTGGAACCCACCCGGCCGGCCCGCGGCGAAGGACTGGCCGAAGCGGCCGCTCCAGGTTCGAGCACCGGTTGGGATAACTGGAGCTCGCCGGAGCGGCCGGGGGCCGCAGGGGCGGCCGTATGCTGCCCTAGCGGCCGGCTGCAGGGGCGGTTTCATACCGCCACTCGCAGCTGAGGTCGGATCGCGGAGGGAGTACCCTCTGCGGCCAACCGGTGTCGCACCGGCGATGCGGCGGCGGTGGGGCCGCGGGGAAAGAGGAGTGCCGGTATTGAGATGCGCCGTTCTCCCTATCCTCCGTGGCCGTTGATAGGTAGCGGCGGGCCTAACATCTCTCCGCCGCGGGGAGCCGGGAGAGGTTTTCTCCAGTGGCTCCCATAGCTTCTGGGCGACAGGTTCGAGGGAACCGATCTCCCGTATACACATGAGGTCGAAGAGGAGGCGTGCAGTATGTTCCGGTGCGCCCTGGAAAGAGAGGGTTCATCCGGCAGGGTCGCGGTTGTGTGCGTGCGTTCCCGTGACCCTGCCAATATGGCGACGAGGCGGAACATCGTGGAGGTTTTAATCGGTGCAAGTCCGACATAACCCGTCCTTGCCTCCGCGAGGACGGGTATGCGTAGGCATTTCCCCCACGTAAAAGAAAAAAAAAGCTCTTATATATACACTTTGAATTAGTTGAAAATTATTAAACAGTATACATTTCTTTACTCACTTTAGCTCTGTTGAGATGATTAATTTTTACACGATCATCACCTTTGAGAGCAGCCGCGATGAGCCGCCAAGAATTCACATCATAATTCACTCTATACAGACCTGTAGACATTTATAATCATTTAGCCATTATACTGCATCGTTCAAATAAATGACATTTTGCAACTTACCTGTTTCCTGTACATTGAATATCACCCACTGACTTTCCGTGCTCTTAACTTGAACTTCAATAGTTTCTGTTTTATTGTGCATAATAAATAATGGCTTAGTATTCTCGAAGTTAGGAGCCAGCCCCGTGCTTAAAGTTATCGGTATTTTGTACACTTCGTCCGATACATGTGATGAGTTTATATAGAAACGTTTCTGGAAATAGATAAAGAACTTTATTGAGATCTAGTTAATGTTGATATATTAGTAATATTGTTTTACTAATTTTTATTTAAATAGGTTCTTTAAATTTTTAGTTAATAATCGGATACAAATGTAAATATTTCTGTAATTTAAATATTTAATGTTTATCTGTTTCGAGGCCTTTAAAAAATTGTGGTACGCAAGACACGATTCTTTAGGAAACGATAATTATTTAATATAGAGAAACGTTAATCAAACTAGTAATTTATATAGAAATAACTAATGGACAAAGTTTAAAGTTTTAGATTAAAACCGACTTGGGTTAACGTGATTTTATTTTCTTCGTAATTTACATCCACTTGTAACACTGGATGTCCTGCTTGTGAGATCCAGGAGCTCATGACACTTGTGATATTAGTTTCTTTGTAAGCGTATAGGGAATTGTACGTGGCAGCGCCCTCGAAAAGGCTTGCATATAGTTTGTCAGGGTAGCCCACGTCGAATTCACTGCAATTGGGTATACGTAAATTATTATTATTATTAAAAGAAAGCTAATGAAATAATAGAATAAAGCCTTTACAGTTTATTTTAAAGCGGTATATTTAACAAAGAATTATATTTTGTTGATGATGATAACTATGCTATGGTGAAACAACTAGCCGTGAGTTATATATACCAGATTTTTTTAATATTATTACAACTTTAATATTGCAATTACTCACTTAGCTTTTAGGTAAGCATTCAGTCCAAATTTGAAAGCTTCATCTCCTAAGAGATGATGAATCATTCTTATAACGGATCCGGCTTTCTGATAAGTGATAGTTCCAAAGTGTCCACTGATTTCGTCCGGTGAATTGACATTATCATTGGTTATGGCAACCGAATCGGGTGAATTGTCGGCATCGTAAGCTGAGTACACCGATCCTATGACTAGCATATCATCTGCCCCTACTTCTGGTTCGATCTGTTATATTTGGGAAGAATTGTAATAAAAGATAACTGTTATATAATGCGATAGTCTGGACATTAGGAACCGTTTTCAGAAATGTCTATTACAAAATGATCAACTTGTCGGAAAAAGCTGTTTTTGAAGATTAACATTAATTGATTTTTTTACACCTTTAATTCACTATGTTAAGATTATATTAATAATTTTTTTGTACTTCAACTCGTAACTTTGATGATCATTGAGAAAAGCAAGTGCCGTACCATTAAAAGGATATTTTAGTTGAAGAAACTTTGCTATATGTTCTGTTGCTCTTTTTGATACTACGATTTTGGAGATATGACAAAACACTTACAAGAGCGGTCATATAATCCTGGAAATAATTTGCAAAGCCTTCATTAAGCCATGTATTACTCCACCAATGGCAGGTGACAAGGTTTCCAAACCACATGTGCGTAGTCTCGTGGGCTACTATTTGTGCAACTCTGTATTTGTAATATGGGGTTGAAACTTCAGGTACGTACAGCAATAACGCCTCTCTGTAATAAAAATTATGTCCAGAAGTTATTTAATTTCTTTTCTAATTAATCAAATTCATTTAACATTATCTAGGAATAATGTTTAAGTGTTTATTTTATGTTTTTTTTTAATTTACTGTACACATGCAATAGTAATTTAGAGTTTTATGATTTGAATTAAATATTTTCGTCTATTATAGCCAAACTTTATATATTTAAAAGTAGAAAAGGGTGAAATACTTTAAATAAAGTTTGCCAAAGACTAAAATAAATTATAGCAAAAGCTCATGAATTACCTGTATTTTATCAAACCCCAATTTTCCATAGCCCCTGCATTAAAATCTGGCAAAGCTACATGATCCAGTCTTAAGTTACCATTAGTTGAATAATAATCGATTCCAAAATAGTCACCCAAGCCGTTGACGACTCTTAGACCAAAGTCGAATGGATACGCGGTCTGGTTCTTTGCTTCGGGTCTGGTGTAGACACCAAATTCGTTGGAGCCCGTCGTGACGTTTGCTCCGGCCTCGAACTCGGAAACCAGGAAAGCCACGAGGTAGGTCGACATTTTGGGCGATGGATAAAACAATTCCCGGACGTATCCGTTTGATCTACAAGTAATGTTTATTTATAACATAATTACAATTGGAATGGAACAAAATTTAGTTTATCAACTAAAATTTACTGAGAACGTGTGAATTTCTTTTTGTACCACGAAGATAATTTTTTAACATTAACCGCTTTGTTTTATATAAATTATTTGTTTGTAACAATGTTTATATAATTCAAATTTGTGTCGAAAACACTCTACCTTGCACTCATTAATACATATTTAAATTATATATCTGCGACAAGCAAGACGGATCTCTTTTTCGATTAGTGGTGTTTCGTTTTCATGGTGTTTAATGAACATAGTAAACTATTTAAAAATAAAATATGGTAACTTAGAAATTTTAAAATCTTACAAAACAGTGGTATCTTGCAACTTGGTGTTTGTCAGAGATGGTTGGTAGTTAGCGGGTCTATCAATGGTGAGAGTGAAAACAGCTTTTAAGGCGGGCTCGTCGAAGCACGGGTATACTTTCCTTGCGTGTGTTGATTCCATTTGAGTCGCCCCTAACCATCTATAACATCAATAATATTTATATATAGTATATGTTATATTTAACTTTAAATACTGAACTCAAAAATTCGATGCTCAATAAACGACTAATTTAAGGTTAATGTGAGTTATGATATATATATATTTTTATTAAATTGTAGATAAACAGGTCACTTATTATTCATAAAACATCCATAACATTTGGAATATATAGACTCTATTGTTCAATAGTTCATCACCCTCACATCACCTCGGCCACAATCAATGCCTCGTTATCCAAACTCTATATACACAAGATCGCAATCAGATGAGACAAAAACATTGTAAGACTTATCAACTCAATAGTATTACTAGACAAAGTACTTCATCAATCGTAATTACGTAAATGAAATAATTAATACATTTGTTGTCCTATTTTTGGAACAGCATATTATTGGGATACTTTTGATACTAATATTTTTAATTTGAAAGCAAATTTTTCCATCTTTACATAAAATAGAACGCAGCTATATTTCTATCATTTATTTCCTGTAATATTTTATTTCAAGCTAAGATTTAAAGTTTGCTGCACTACAATGAAAAATATTTAAGATAAGTTGTTGATGTAGAAGAGACGGTGTATTATCTGTTTATTTCAAAATACTCCTTCACATTGTCACAAACAGATAAGAAACGGTACAGATTATTTTAAGTACCCTCTTGATTTATCTTAATACCATGAATTTGCTCACAGTTTGAATCAGATAAATATGTTACTTCATATATTTAAACTGAAACATTATATTTATAATAACGAAATATTATAAATCTACTCTTTTAGAAAAAAATAATTAGTAAAATTCCAAGAAAGCTTATAGTTGACAAATAATTAACGTAGATATTTGGCATTATAAAGTATCTCAGAAAGATGACCAATATTTTTTAAAGAACAAATACCCAGATTAGCATAGATCCAGATGTTTGGGAACTTCTATGCCACAGGCTTCTATACAAGGACATAAGCATAAATTTTGAAAAACCCTCATGTAACAAAAGGAGCCCGCTTATTAATACTACTTCCTTTCTCCCTTAAGAAGATAATTGAGTCCATAACCACGCTAGCTGAATTGTGAGTAAATAAATAATAATAATACCTTGATATAAAAAAACACTTACTTTTTCACTCCATTTTCATAGTAGTAGTTCCTATAGAAACCTTTCAGATCTTCTCTAATGGGACCGACGTATACTATTCTTAAATTATATTCAATGCCAACTAACAAGTCATTTTGTAAATTAATATAAGCGAAAGTGTATTTTTCATCGAATTGTAAGCCATTTTCAGTTTTCGGTATATTCGGCACGGAGCCGCCGGTAACAGTGATATTACCAGCGCTAAATATTAAATCTTCTGAATGCAATTTGATTTGATCAGTGTTAGCTGTGGTTGTAAATTTTATATTCACTTCTCCATCAAATGTGAATGCTTTGTTGTCGCCTGTATCGAAATATGGTGTGATAGAAATTGAATATGCTGATGGTACTATCGAAGTGTTCAATCTGTAGTTCGTATCACCAAAACCACTGTCCAATATTATGGTCAGTATGACCAGCTTTAGCGCGTGTCGAAGCATTGCTGGAACAATAATATATTGTTATGTTTTACGCTTGAACTATAGTATTTAAGATATCATTTACATAAGACCAAGGGGATTGTATCAGCACAATCCACCATTGTTACTGATATTATATGTTCGTTAAAGAGCACCTAATTTTTTACTCTACTAAGGGTAATTTGCATTATAAATTTTACTGAAATCAAATATTCTCTTTTTTTAAAGAATATTTTACTTAATAATTTTTTTCTTCCATAATCAATTTAAAAATCGCTGTCTCAGCCATATACAATTAGTTTGATTCTTTCGAAATTATTCTGAAAGATTTAGCCAATGTTATTACAATTGAATCAAATAACAGTAAGAACAACAGTAAAACAGTTTCTTTGTATAACCGTTTGTTTTCTCTTCTCTATCTCATGAATTCCCTACAGTAAACAAAAATCATGCAGGCGCTTTGCAATCGAATTAAACGAATCCCTAATTCAGTAATTAATTCTTAGCGTTACTCGCATTAATATAATAATATATTCAAATAAATGTTATGAAATACTTGAAAAAGGCTAATATAATTAAAAATATAAATATATAAAAATTAGAGAATTATAAGAGAAATAATTAAACGTACCTGACTTGTTGGCTTCGACAATTTATTGTGCAAACTACCAGCGAGTCATCCGCATCACGGTTGTATTTGATAAGAGACATCTCGAGTGTTATGTCTTATCACAGATCAGTTGATAAAGACACAGTATTGTGTCAAGTGAATCTTTTCAAAAGATTCGATACAATTTTAACAGATCGCAAGGGTAAATAACCTATCGCAAGTTTACGTATACGTGGGGCTCGAATCAGATGTCTAGATTCGGATGGCTAGTGATTAACGACTTCTTTAATGTCCTTCGTCTTATTAAAATACGTAATTGAACTATTTGGAACGATTTTTTTTATAGTTTTTTGTCTTAATACATATCTACATTCCCTTTCATTTATATTTCTTATAAAGTGACTAGAACTGAAACCTTTCGGAAAAGTGGCATTCATATATAATTAGCAGTTCCCAGCTTGATTTGCTAACCGTACTATATAATACAATTTGAAATTTGTCAGAAATTCTCCCGCTCGGCGACAACCCTCTGCACCTTGGGCCCCTTTCCTGCTATTAACACCTCCCGCAACTTCCTCTGGGGAATGAATTTTGTAAAATGCATTCTCAGCTAACCTCTAAATGGTAGAAATAATATCTCTACCAAATCTCGTGACGAGTCAATGAACTGATTATTTCCTATATATATAGACAAACTTACTTAAAATAAGATAAATAAAAAAAAATACATTTGATTAATTTATTACATAAATACATAAATTTTGAAATTTATGATTCAACACATATCAAAGATGTTAAATAAAATTATAGACACATATTTACATTAATTAAAGTAGTATTATTATTTTGCACTATTTATATACAGAAATAAGAAAAAACAAGTATATGGTAATATATTGAGGAACTAAAATATTTTATAAATTATTCAAGAACTCTAATCTCTGAAACCATTGGGTATGTGGCCATAAGAATTTGCAAGAATATTTATTAACATATGTAGAAGATTTCGTATAATCCACCTTGTTATAAATTACGGTCAAGTGATGCTGCATAATATACTCTAACTGCTGTTCAATATATTTCATATGTACTAGCCATTCGTTCAAAGATAAAATAATCACAAATCAGTTTCTAATACTTCATGATTTATCAAGTATTGTTCCTTCACTGTCACTAATAAATAAAATTATCTTATCATTAATGCTATTGACGTGGTTAGTAACAACATGACGGTAGGTACAGCCATGGTGGCGGATCCCCCCGCACCCTTCAGTATCATAGCGGCCCTCGCTGTTCCCCATTGCATGTTAACTCGTGCTGAGTTTATGGCATTCAGGCCGGTCTCAAATTCTGGAACTGTCGATTGGTTCGCTCTCAGCCAGGCCTCCATCTGAAAATTTGGGTTGACTTAATTACTATTGATGATTAAATGTAGAACGACAGTTATGGACGAAATGAGACGACCTACTATTGATATTGTAAATGATAAATTTACCAATGACAATGTGATGCTACTCAGGATGTTTACACAGCATTTATACAAATATAAATTTACTTCATTTCCTAGTTCATTTATATTTCTAGATGAATGCACGGGCGGTGGTGAATGGAGAGAACGAGCGATTTATAGACAAGTTTTTTATTGGTCGAAGTAGGAAAGAACGGAAATCGTGAGATAAATTCAAGTATTTAATGTAATATTTTAGCAACAGGCCATGGATCCAGGTCCACGTGCCCAGTGTCAGATAAGCTGTAACAATCGCATGGCTTGCAGTGCTGACATCATCAAGAATCTAGCTAACATTTTAGTAATTCGAAAAATATTTGATCGAAAGTAATTTATTTTCTATATACATTTTTATATTATGGTTCGTCTATCAATGTGCTGGTCTGTATACAACGGTGGAGGAGAAGTAGCAGCGATGGGAACTAAAATACAAATCGGGAACGAAGGATAACGAAATTATAAGGAATCGCATTTTATCTCCTTCGGTCGCAGCCTAAACCCTATAAATACATTTATAGTTGTTTCTTCTTCGTTACACTTTTTCGTTTCATAAAACCAAATCACGTCAATTCAAAAGAAGTTCCATTTCGATAATTTAAAAAAGTATAGTTTTTTTTTTGTTATTATTAGATTTTGCAATTTGCATTTCACTTACGTCTTTGAGACCTTCCACATCCAAGTAACTGGCCAAATTCGAAAGCACATTTTGAAACCAAGTTGGTAAAACGACACTGAAAAAATAAATAAAAAAAATATAATTTATTGTTTACGTTTAAATTAAAAAGTTCATTGTTAAATATTTATTTAAAAAAAAAAAATCTTAGACACACTGATTTATGTAACATATGGATGTTACTCTTATATATGGTATACTTACGCTCTTCGAATATCATTGGTCCTGCTCTTTACAAACTGTAAGGCGACCTTAGCGTTGTTAGGGTCACCCATGTAGAGGAAAGTGAGAGCATTAACTCTGTCCTGAGCCCTCACGTCGTCGCTAAGAACCATCTCTAAATATCTGAGAAGTGGAATTGTTATAAACATGAGAGTCAGAATATTATGGACGAGCATATTTATCTTCATAGGTTTCCAATCATTATAACATATTAATAAGGTTTCCTTATATATATAAAAAGGCGAGGAGGATATTTAAAAAATGGTAAACATCAGCGTATCACCTCACGGATTATTATGAGGAATAATATTCCCTTCCATACGGGAAAACATTTATTTTTCTCCTGTAGTGTAAGAGAAGAATAAGAGCTAGTTTTAACTTATTTCATCTACGAAAGTTTTTTTTCTATTATTATGACTCCATTGAGCTTGAGCTTCGGATGAAGTAAATATACGTCTGCCAAGAATTAATTTATGTAGGATTGTAGTACACTCCAACTCTTGTCGAAGTAGCTACAGGATCCCAGCAGTTAGATCTTAACACTAAGTGATAAATGAATTAAAAATTGTAGTTGTGTCTCTAAGATACGTACTCCTGTATCGCCCTCTCGTTGGTCGTGCATCCCAAAGATCTGAGCATTGCAACCTGATCGGCCTGGTTGTTGGAGTTGAGTCGCCGCTGATACAAGAACCGCCAGTCCTCGTAACTACCATTACGTAGCCCTTCGCAGAATACATGTCTCCTCAAATTTGGGTTGACGCTAGAAAAATATGGTTTTTATATAAAACATTTACAATACCACTATAAATAAAACTAATATATATTTTACTCGTAGTAGGTCTTTGTTACCGAAGATTGTCTAGGTACCCGCAGCTCTTATATTTCTGCTGCAAAACAGTAGTGAGGAAACATTACTGTGTTCCGTTTTGAAGGGCGTTGTAGCTAATGAAATTACTGGGGCTATGAGACTTGACAACTTATGTCTCAAAGCGACAATCGCAATGTGGTGCTGTGCATATCATGCTTAACTAGCGTCACGTTGTTATGGACATGCGTATCACTTACCATCAGGTGAACGTTCTATCACTCAAATTATATTACAATTAAGTATGTTATTTTAAATAATTTGGACTCTGAAATTACTGCTCTTAAAACAATGAATGAAATTACTTTCCTCTTCTAAATATACTCGAATGATCATCTTTGCTAAATAAGACGAAATAAATATATTATACTATGATTATTGCAATACATATTAAGTTATGTATAAGTAAACATAATTAAGATACAGAAACGAAGTAATAAAGCAATTATTCAGTGTAGAAAATTCATCGAAAGCAACATCGCGTGATAAAGTTCAATTTACAAATAATGTAATGCGAAAGTCTAATCCAATAAAGTAACAACCTAATCGTGGACATACAGGAAATTGACCCAACCTGGTATTTATAACAATTTTACTGCTTAAATATACTACAGATAACATTAAGCTGGATAAAAACTAGTATTCTAGATAGAGATATATAAAATAAACTGTATTTAATATAAATAGATCATGAATATAAAGTGCTGTGTAAGATCCTACAGGACATCTTGGCTGCACATATTTTTAAAGGCAAATAATTCTATTGGTTAATAATTCAAAAAAAGTTGTTGTTTAAACCTACGGTTGCCAATCTGTGGTACTCATAACCATAGGGTGGCGGTCCCCCATTGGGGATAAGTGAAGTTATGTTAATTATGGCGGAAAGACTAAAAAGTTGATTTATTTAAACATTATTATAATGTATTATGCCTAGAATATTTAGTTTAAACTTATTAAGGGGCTAGAGAATAAATAGAGAAATAAAGAGTATATTTTAAAGTTCATGTTGACAAAAGATAGAGTTTAAGAGAAACGGGACATATTCTTTAGAAGCAGGTATGGAGTTATCAGGAAAAGAGAACTCATAAATATAATGTTTTATTATATGGAAATGGGCACGAGTAGAGGAAAAGAAGAACAAGTATGTGTCTAAATTCCTGATGATGTTAGCGCTGCAAGCCATGCGACTTTTACAGCTTATCTGACACTGGGCTCGTGGACCCGGATCCACGGCCTGTTAACAAGTATGTGTGTTAACTATGCATATAGTCAATACACTGCCGCTCGCAAATGTCACCGGGTTTTATCCCACACCTAGCGCCATCTAGCGGACTCTACGCGAACACTTGCCAGGTTAAGATGTTTACATGCTTCTGTTTACGCTTCATTACGCTCATCCTCTTAGGACTTAAGATGACATGTCTAATATTTTCAGTAAATTTACCGGCTAAAGTGTGTAACTAACAATGATTTTTACCGTATTATTTAGCAGCAAAAATTAATGCTGTTTCCATCTCTATTAATACTAGCAGCTAAATAATTCTGATCCTCATCATAGGTGTAAATGTATGTAATACCTTTACAGAGATGATTATTAAAAAAATTAGTCTGAATGTAAAATCTAGATACCTGACTCCATTTGCTCTCAAAGCAGTGAACTTTTCGACGGCATTTCTCACACATCCCTCATGTCCTATGCTGCATGCGAAAGCCAATATAAAGAATCTGTTCAATGTTGTAGTGTGTGCTTCCCCGGGCCTGACGTCATATCCTAAGTGATTGACCACAGTATTCAAGTAGTCGTAAAGTATAGCCTGTAAATGTATTAAACAAATGAAAAAAAAATATGCTTTTTAGACTTTATTTATCTACAATAGTAGATACCTAGATAATACCTAGGTATTTTGAAAAAAAAACCCTACCATTAACAAAACTTCACAACATGGGACCCTGGAATCGAACCAAGATTTCTGCGTTACATCAGATGATCCATGAGATAGCAGCCTCCATATTTGTATTTATAATATAACAAGTTAAACCAAACATAATATAAAATTACAAAATAGATGTTACTTACATCGAACTGAACCAACGTATCGGGCAAATGCAAAAACCGGTTTCTCAACCAACTGAAACCAGTAATTGCCGGGTACCAAGCAAAGAAGTTGGTCTCGTCCTTTAAGAATTCGAGCACTTGAAATCCGAGGTTAAAGGACATACGCTCCGACCTCATCAGCGCAAATACGTCATCGACGATCTGAAAGATAAATCAATATCAAATTTTCATAGGAAACTTCAAACGGAGCGCCCGCCTGATGACAAGGAATTATCTGCCTATAATTGTAAAAAACGACTTAGGATTTGTATACAACATCAATTTACGTCTATCTGCTAAAGATATAAGAGCTTAAATCTTTAAATTTTACTAGCGATCTTTGAAACGGAACATAGAACTGTTTAGCGGCAGAAGTAACCAATGTAGTGTTTCTTCAAGCGACAATAGAAATGTTTTACATCAAGAATAAATTTATCTTAAAAGTAATTAATTTAAAAAGTAATATTTTAGTATAACGGTGATTTAAGACTTGAAGATCAGCATTATAATTAGGTGCCAAATGATAATACATCATCAGCCGATAGACGTTCACTGTTCGAAATAGGCCTCCTCTATATATCTCATACAGTCAGCATGGCCTCCGGTACCGCTGGGCACTAGGGGCTGTGGTATGTAGGGATTCATATGGGGGGATTTGAGCCATTTCCCATCGCGCTGGCCCAATGCGGGTTGGCAGGAGGTAAAGCCTCGTTTGTTGATTAGCAGGGCGCACCACGAGCAGGTGAGGTTGGCTTAGATCCCGTGAGTTGTTGTGCGGGACCGCTTACACCCCTATGTACATGTGATGATAATACCTTTAGCATAAAACTAGCGAAGCTATTTCGTTGTTAATTAAATAATTAGTTAATTTAGGTACTGTCTTAATAGATATCTTGCAAAAATAAATATTGAAAATCAGGCCATTATTTAACGTTTAGTCTATATATATGAGACTAAGATAAACCCTGGCTTTCGTAGAGTGAAACTAAAAAGTCTTCAACTTCAGCTGCGAGAGATGAAGCCCTTATCGCTAAACAAGCGAGCCGGAGGAGGAAGGCAAATGCGAGTTATTTCGTTCATGCAGTAGTACAAAGAGGATGCCAAAGAGGGTCTTATTCTGATTTGGGACATGCAAAACCTAATTACAGAAAAGCATCTGTGCCTTCTATAAGAGATCAAGAGGTCCCTCCTAACGCTCCATAAGAAATCACTGATAGAGTTTTGTAAGCATAAATCCCACATAACCCTGAATTCGCATCAGAAAAAGGGTATCATCTTGAGATATAATCTTAGACGATTTTATCCAAACCTAAGAACATTATCTATCAAAATCAATCTATTTTTCAACTGTAACTAGAAACCAAAGCATTACGAGTAATTATACTCAAAATCAGGTAAAAATGTGAAACAATTAATGTCTCTAGTTAAAATGACTTTTGACAATTAAGTTGATTTTTTTCCTTATTGTTCAACAGTAATAAATACAGTTCACAAGTTCACCTGAGCTCTGTTCAACTGATGTATACTTTCACGGTTTTGTTTCAATGCACTCGCGATCATTTCCCAATTGTGCGTATCGTAATTAACTCTGTAGATACCTGAAAAAAAAAAAAACAAAGTTAGAGAACTGAAACTAGTAAAACATGTGCTAAGCAAACAGCTAAATTGATTATTATATACACGTAGATAACAATAAGATTTTTATAAGCGTAAGAAATATAGTACGAAACTCGCGTCACTTTAAGATCTAATATGTTATCACAATGTATCATCATTATCATCAGCCGATTGACGTCCACTGCTGGACAGAGGCCTCCTCCGAAGATGTCCACGTGGATCGGTCCCGCGTTGCTACCATCCATTGGATTTCCGCGATTCTCACCAGATCGTCGGTCCATCTTGTGGGAGGCCTCCCATCACTACGTCTACCGGTGTGCGGACGCCACTCGAGGACTTTACTGCTCCATCGACCGCCGGTCCTTCTAGCAATGTGCCCTAACCAGATCACAATGTATATTACTGTTTAATAGTAGAAAGATGCAACAGTGCCATCAATATTCTCTATATTTTTAATATATAACATATTTCTGATCTATTGATCTAAATACCTTTCTGTTGTACGTTAAAAATAACCCACTCATGACGCGCCTCTTTCTGAATCTGATAATTCCTTTCGGTCATGAGATGAGAAGCCTTTAGGTCATTCCAATTGGGATTACTCCCTACAGTGTAGGTCAATGGCAGGTGCCATACTTGGGAGGTAGGCGCGATGGTTGAATTGATGAAAAATCGTTCCTGAAATATAACGAAGGGCGATTATTTAATTGGCTTGTCTCTTAAAGTAATAATTGAAAACGTTTATAATGTTATCAACTATTATATTACGAATAGTTTTTTTTTTTCGAAATTGATTATAAGTTTTAAAGTTGTACTTAAAAGAGAAATACAGGCAAAACTGTTTTAATACTAATCGTCTATCACATCGCGAAAGCGACCTGGTGAAGGTTGCGAGAAACAGCTGGCTCAATCGATATGAAGATCTTTGCGTGAGGCCTATGTCCAGCAGTGGACATCTGTCAGCTGACGACGATAATGATAACATCGTGAAAGTATTTGGAATGGTAAGAGATACTTACACAGAATTATGTAGATACATGTATTTTATATTAGACGATAGATACTATAAGCACTATGAAATAGGAATAAATAAATAAAAATTAACACAAGAAATTTTAAGATGTGTTACGACACGTCATGAGAACATTATCATTATAGTAACAACTTAATTAATTAAATATTTCGCATGAGGTACCTGAACGAGCCTTATAACTCCAGTATTCATATTGACATTAACGTATAATACTGGGTACCCGCGTTCCTCCACCCAGTGACGCATAAATTCGGTTATATTGACACCGCTGTCTAATGCAGAATCTTCGGCCACTGCTTTAGCGAAGCTGCTGTATAGATCCGAAGGGAAAGCATGTTCATAAGCCCTAAAATCAATGCCTCAATAAATTACGTGGACCAAAAACGCAGGACACCTCAGACATGATAACGTCGGTATATCTCCAGTAACTCTTAAATGAAAAGTGAAAATAAAGAAACTGTATAACAGCTGAAACATTATTGAACTATGAAAGAATATGTTAAATATAATACAAATTATCGTGTGTATATATATGTATATATATAATGTACTGAACTATAACTGAAAATAAATTGAAGCTTAAAGGTAGGATTGAAGGTAGATAAGTATTACAGTTTAGAAATAAATTCTACTATTGCAGCATTTTTCCTTTTGCTTAAATTTGAGACAGTCTTTTCTAAAAATTACTGATCAAATGTAATTTTATCATAAATCAGGAAAAGGTAAGCATAAAAATTATTTGACTACACCTAAATATACAAATATTTAATTGTAGACAAGATCATCGAAAGGCAAAAGTAATCGAGAGGAAATGAATATTCACCTGTCCAACAAGAAATAATTTAAAGCCTTTTTAAAAGTATTCTCCGTGAGGTAATGTTTCAGCATCAGCAATAAAGATGCACCTTTACTGTAACTTATGCCGGAGAAGTGACCAGTCACTTGGGCGGGAGTGTTGACGGTGTGCTGTAGCGCTCTTGTTGATAAGGAAGCGTCAGTAGCGAGGGCGCTTTGTAAGTAAAATACATTAAATTGTGCTTCCAACTCCATCGAAGGGTCAACCTGAAGATGGAAAACGTTTAATGGTACACTGCACCTCATTGTGATCATTGCCTTGATAAGCAAGATGTTGAATTTCATTACCGCATAATTGCACACTATTGTTTGTCTGCAGATATAGAACCTGTGTTGTTCTCAGATGACCAAAAACGGTCTCTGACTACAGAGACTTGCCACCAGATAAATCATCTCATCGTCATTGCACCGTAGCTTATATAAATCATGGACATTTCAACATTTTATTATCTCACCCCATCCATAGCGAAGTATTCGAAGTAGCTGGCGAAACCTTCGTTTATCCACACATTGTCCCACCATCTGCACGTTATGAGGTTACCGAACCACTTGTGGGCTAGTTCATGAGCAGTGATTGTTGCAATGTATTTTTTATCTAAATCGTTAGTTTCACCTTCTTCGTACAGCAGACGAACCTCCCTTTTTAGAAAAAAAAACAGTATTACTACTAGCCCAAAAAAAATTATAAATGTTAAGTGAAAATAAACTTTTTTATCCTCATCCCAAAAAGTTAGCGCGTGAAACCGGATCTTATATTAATATGCAAAATTTTAAGATTAATGTAGTAATGAGATAACAAAGCCATATTTTCAGGATTAAATACATTCCGTACTTTTTTGTTATCATATCCTATTTATAGGGAAGGAGTTTTAAAGGATTAATACGAAATTATCACATGGGTGATAATAGATGATGAAAGAAGTATCAACTAGGCTTAAAGTTACCTATAGGAAACTAAGCCCCAATTCTCCGTTGCCCCTGAAGCCCAGTCTGGGGTGGCGATTTGATCGTTTTTCATATCTTCAGCCATAGTGTAATATTCAATGCCGAAATACTCTTCGAACCAATGAGTCAGCAGTGGTCCAACTTCAAGAGCATATTCTCCTTGCCCTTGAGCATTTGGACGTGCAATGATACGGTAAGGTCTCTCGGCGTCATTGTTGTCAGCTATCACAGTATACTCTTCGCTTATGTGGAACGTTACAAGATAGGCAGACATTCTAGGTGTTGTGTGAAATGATTCTTTAATTCTGTCACCTACTCTGTAATAAAATGAAGTAAAATTGTTATTATTTTAATGCCTATGTTCTTGTACAACTAATATTTTAGGTTACGCAGAGAATAAAGATATTTTAGTCATAAATTGTTCATTGTGTTTTGGCTAGAGCATATTTCTAGAATATTCTTCTAAATAATGCACATGTGTAATATTAACCCCTTGGCTGGTGTGAAGAATTATTATTTGTTTGATACAAAAAATCAATAATTTATTAACCTACTAGTACAGTATATGTTATTTAAAGATACAAACTTGCAACAATTGCATCTTAAAGTAAACAATTATTTCACTATTGATCTAACTACTACAAAACTATTGCTAATGCAGATTCTCTGACTTTTCTAGTAAAATACATAACATTTTCTGTATCTTTGTTAAATATAATAACTATACCGTCTAGACTCGGCAATCCTCATGTTCGAGAAACTTTCAGTGAAGTGAAGTGGTCGGTAAATGGTGATGTTGAAAGTAGATTTAAATCCGGGCTCGTCGAAACTAGGGAAAGCTTGCCTGGAGTTAGTCGGTTGCAAATGTGTACCGGCATACCAACTAAAAATAATGCATTACCTTAATAATGAAAATCATAAAAGTAATCAATAGAATAATTTTCTAAATTGAAACAGTCAAAAATAAACCAGATATTAAAGAAACAAATAAAAGAAATCTTATTATTTCAGTAAACGAGTATTAATCGATGCTCAGATATGAAAATATAGTAAGCTGTATATGGATACATACTGAAGTATTCCATCGTTTCCTTTGTAGCTTCCTCTGAAAACACCTCTAGACAGCGGCGTTTCATTAATGTTGCCCAAGTAGGCTATGGTCAACTTATAAACGCGATTGATCTCTAATGTCACTCCATCTCGTAAATTGAACTTCAAGAAATGAAACTGTCGCAGACGCTCGAAAGGGATACTTGCGTTAACAACAAGTGGCACATCATCTTCATCGGTGAGCGTTATCGATAAAATTTCCCGAACATTTTCATGAATTATGAGGGAATTAATATCGTTTCTTAACGCCTGCAAACATAGAATCGTGATTGTAATAAAATTCTTAAAACTTACCCAAAAATTATTGACTTGACCTCTTGAAAGTAAAATATATCTCTGTTTTAAATGACAGATAAGTACGGATGTATTAATAACGGGAAGGGGCCCTGGGAGCAACCGGTTACCGCAAGGCGGGGATATTATAACACTTAGTTAAAAAATATCAAATTGTAGATATTTCTTAACTACCTGGAAATAAAAAAGTCATCACCAAATACTTACCCTGACATATATAGTAACCAGACCATCAAATGTGAAAGCTTCTTTGTTCCCAGTAGCTTCGAAATACGGTATTACTTCTACGTTGTAATGGATGGGATCGAGATTTTCTGGTAAACGATAAATTTCATCGGAGTTATCCCTCGCAATTGGCAACGAGAGTTCATCAAAATCCAGAGGGTAATTAGCTTTTACGATAACCAGCAAAACTGGCAATATTGCCAGCGTTTTCAATTCTAACATTATTCTGAAAATTATAAAATCGTATCAGTTTAAAGATCTGAGATTGTAATGACGACAAGGACAAATATACAATAAAAGTATATAATAAATTAAAAAGCATAAAATTTACTAGTCATTAACAAGATGAAATATAACGGTATGATAGAGTATCAAAACATAACATTATTATATAAATAAGGATGATTAAGGTGATGACGACGATGAGGAACATGGTGATGATGATTTTGTTGATTACTTTATTCGACGACAAGCAAGAAGTTAACCTAATGGTAACAAACCCGCCGTATATCAATGTGGCGCTAGTTATGATGAAACACACATCACCACGTTGTGCTTGTCACCGAGTTATATGATATTAAGTCTCGTTACCACAATAATTACACTAGCTACAGCGCCTTTTAAACAGGAACACAGTAATCTTTGCACACTAATGTTTGCCGGCACAAATATGATCTGTGGTGGTACCTACCTAGACGATCTCTGAAAACATAGGCCTACCTGTTAAGGATTTAGATACAAAGCAGTTACAACTATACGAAAAGCGGCCGTAATAATGATCAGTAACCTGAACTGGAAGAGACATCGCAAGCGTTTTTCATTTCAAATGTAAAAAATATAGTCATTACGTAGAAAATGCTCGGAACTACACACACGAAAAGATCACTTCAGAGTTGGCTTTAAAACCTATCTTGTTAACACTTAAATTTTTATGGAAGCCACAAAAAATCTATTTTATTCTAAAAACTTTGTCTACATTACAAGGTTGGAGATGATCCTGAATACTTTTAAAACATCTACTTGACAAGTAATCTTATATAAAAATCTATGAATGTGATTTAATTTTCGGAAAAAGTCATACGGCGATGAGTTCAAAACTTTCTATGATGTTTTATTGGATATTCTGTAAATAGTAATTGTAGTACATTATAACAACGTACCTGTCCCTCTTTGAAAACCTCGACGACTAATAAGGCCCAATAAAAATTTTATCAAGTATGAATTATAAGTAATTACACTACATTATCCGGATTATCTGATTCGACATTGAATTTACCGATAAAATTATAATAGCAAGAAAACATTTTAAGTCAAACGTCCACGGAGCAGGTTCCTTTGAAATTCTTCTCTTGCATATTTGTAAAAACGTGAATATTATCTTTTATCAGATATATTACAATCATGATTGTATGATTTATTATCCGGCGTATGATTAAGAAATGTTTCACGTAATCTATTGAGAGAAATGTAACGTATTGTTTGCTCCAATTAGATATTTTATTTCAACCGTGGACTAATTTATCCAGGGTGTTGATGAAAGTTTAAACATAACTTCATCCGTATTTCAAGCGTCTTCTTCACTTGTTTAACAGAACATGCTGTTGATTTCATTGTCATCACTTGGTCGATCATCTCTATTAGAATGTCTAACTTCAGACCGAAGCCATATTTCTAAAAAAAAGTGATTTAGATAAAGTAATTCCTGGACTACCATGACTGTGTTCCTATTAGAAATTCCTCTAAATGTTGACAACTACCACCGAGACACAATACTCACTTTCTCCCAAAAGGCAAAGTATCTTCCCGAAGATTCCCACTCCGATACTAAAAAATTATTAACTTATACTCACTAACGCCCCGTTCCTACAGTAGGAAAGAGACTTTAACATCGTATTCTACCATTAACTCAGAATCAGGTCCTTTTACACGCCCATCTACATATCCTCTCATCGTGTATCAATCTTCATCTAACATAATTTTCTTTTCTCTCAATGAAATGAACATGACGTATCCATATCATCCTCAGAAAGACTTATAAAATTATTCCTCTAAATTACCACTCCAACAGTGTACTCCTAAAGGACGGAAGAGGGGTTCTGCATCTGTTATTTTGGTTTTTTTAATTTGGTTATATTTAAACGTTATTTGTTTTAAGGTTGATATAATTTGTTAAAAGTTTTATAAATGTTATCAAGGTCAACAAAACCGGTTTTATTGCTTATAAAGTATTTTCCCTATCAAGTTATTAAGATAACGTCGTTTTTATCTAAGCTTAGATTACCATATTATTATATTAAAATTCATGTACAGCTCTATATTCAAACAAATACGTAATTAATAACGTCAATTGTTTTTTAAGCATTATTGGTGTTTACTTAATCGATATTGATAAATATCACATTTAAAATTAGGTAGGAGTACTGACGTTGCTTATTTCGTACATCCAAAAACCAATCATTGTACATTCATTTTATTTCACAACGATAGACAGTTACATCGGGTAAATTTCAAACGAACATGGCTGCCGTTGCCATAGCAACCAACACAGACGTAGACACTGCCACGTGGACAGCACCACCTCTCATCGCTAGCTTTGTCGCTGCGATTATTGTATCAGCATTAGCTGTACCCCACGCCATATTGATTCGCGCCGAATTTATAGCGGATATCGCCGTGCTGAACTGCAGCGAATCGCCCTGTGTACTCCTGAGCCAGTCTTCGTACTGTAACATTACATCATAATTAAATTTTTTAGATTTACTTATTTAAAAAATTATAAATAACAACCATGCTATATAAAAATTTATGGCGTTATCTAAATAATTTTTCTTGATATAGAGAGAAATATTAATATGAATATTACTCTTTTTATCTTCTTCCATAAAGATTGTGTAACTAGGTTAAAATATTACTGTGTTGACAGCTGTTTATTTAAAACTATTAAAACGAATAATTGAACAGAAAGTGAAAATCAACAAAACAAATATTATAATGCATTAACTAACCTCAACTAATTCTGCCTCATTGAGATATGATGCGAGATTAGACAAACACGTATGCACAGGCCTGGGCGGTGCATCTTCAATGTATCTGAAGATAATATCAAATGAGATGATTTCTACTATGTAATCTTCCAAATAATTATGCATTCAAAAAAAACAATCATTATAAACAATAACTATTATTGATTTAACTAAAGATAGTGGCGAATAAACCATCCAAAGATGCATGACACCTATCCAACGAAATATGTTTTTAGAATATCAAGCTCTCACTGTATTTTATGTGATTAACTATCTAGTTATTAGTTTTGTTTTGTCATATAAATTAATATCGTATCGATTTAAATAGAAAACCTTAGTAGTCTAGAAAATTTATCTGTAACAACTGGCTATACCAAAACACGATAATGTTGAAATATCTCTTCGGACATCTTCCTCCTCCCCTTTTCCCAGCTATATGAGGTCGGCACAGTTTGTACTTCTCTCCTGTATCCCTCTATCAGCCGTCATATCTGAATTCACACTCTTCTTACACATGTCACCTTTCACGCAATCTATCCACATTTTCCTCGATCTCCTCTAACTTATAACTATCCACGCTCATTCTCATTATTTTGTTATATATCCTTCATCCTATTGTTAAATATCTGTTCAGATATGTCCTCCTTTGTAGCATTATGGTTGGCAAAACCAGTCTATCATACTTACATTTCCCTCATCTTATCAATGTTGCTTTTTACAAACGCCAGTACTGTCTTCGCATTCTCCGGATTGCCCTGCAGTACGTAATTGAATGAATTGGTCTTGTCATGGGACCTTACAGCCTTGGTCAATGTTAAATGTAAATATCTGAAAATCATTATTTTATTATCAATAAGAACTTCTTCGTAGTTAAGGTTTTAATATATTCGAAAATTTCATTTAAATGTTTAGCATATTTTACGTACTGATTAATTAACTCTGGATTCGCGACAGCGCCAAGTGCTCTCAACATCTCCAGTTGATCGTTTGCGAAATTGGAGTTCGACATACGGTCGAGTAGGAACTGATAGTCGCTTTGATCTCCTTCTCTAATGCCGACCACGTACACGTTGCGACGTATTCTTGGATCTACCCTGATTGAACATGGAAATTGTTACTCTATTTAAGCTATTACAACTCTGAATTTTCTTTTATCTATTATATTTCCATTTATACTCTAAATTATTTTGTACGCCTTCTAATTTAAAAATTTTAACTGATATTATACGAATTCAAATATTCAGTGACTAAATTATTTCTTAAGACTACACTGTGTTTTATCTTACCAAATGTCGTTGTTTTTGAGAGTCAAAAATCTTTCTCGTGATTCCTGAACACAATCCTCATGCCCCAGCGTACACGCAAAATGGAGGACTTCTTGACGGGTGAGGCTGCTTGTAGGTGTCTCTTTATCAATTACATCATAACCTACCGTTTCGATCACATATTCCATATTGTTTAGAATAAATGCCTGCGAAGGAATTATTTTATATGAACTCGCAATTGCTAGCCAGTCTGGATAATTCAAGTCTAATCTAACACTCAACTCGGTAGTTTCTATGAGCAAAAAATTTACTATAACTGATCTCAGGATCACTGGTATTGTTTTGTTTTTATTAGAACATTCAAAAATTGGAGGTACAACAAGCGGACGTAAAGCCTACATTCTCTTCCAATCTTCTTTAATCTTCGTTATCCACTTTGATGAAACTAAACTTTGTATTGAGTGATTTTTTTATTTAATGGTGAAACAAAAAGTGTTAACTAACGTACGTCAAATGGAACTTGGCTCTTCGGAATGTGTCTTAGCCGATCACGCAGCCAAGAAAATCCACGAATTGCGGGATTCCAAACATGGTAGTTTACTTCGTTGCGGAGGAATCTCAATATTTTAAAGCCGAACTCGTAAGTCATTTTTCCGGATCTCATTAGAGCAAATACATCATCGACCACCTGAAATTGTAAATCTTTAACTAGTGGGTTTTTCCACACAGCAATCTTACCGCTATCGACTTTAGATTAAGTTATATATGTTTTGATAAAAAAAATTCTAATACGAAATTGTCTCAATAAAAAAAATTAAAGTATAAAGTACTAGGAATCCGAAGCTACTGTTAAAAACAGGAACAAGGACATGAAAATTTATTACTTTTTATTGTATAATAGTTGTCATAAGGAAATCTTTAAAGGGGTACGTTTATTTAAATGATGGCAGCGTATCATCATATAGAAATTAATATAGTTTGTGTATATTATAACAGCAAAAAAAAATTAATATCTAATGTACCTGAGCTCTGTTCAAATGGTGTATAGATTCTGGATCATTGAACAAAGCATCGGCGATCAAATTCCATGTATATTCATCGTAAGTAACTCTGTAATGGCCTGGAAAAAAGTTTAAATTTATGAAATATGCTTACGGAAAGTAGATGATTTGAAAGTAAATCATCTGATAAATAATAGTAGAACTTATTGCAATCGAAAATCAGATGAAAATTATTAGATCTTCTTAATTATCTATGGTCCTTCACCACAAGGTGGAGCTATATACAATTGAAAAAAATCATGTAATAACTCACCATGTTGCAAGTTGTTTACAATCACCCATTCCTCTCCCGGCTCTTTTTGGAGTACAGCTCTTTTTGACGTCATCATGTAGATGGGCTTCACGTGGTTGAAGTAGCGTGTTCTATTGGTGGAGTATGAAATTGGAATTGGATAGACTTGTTCAAAAGGTAAGGCCACACTGATGAAAAATCTTTCCTGAAAGAAAGTATTAGAATAAATATTTTATAATAAATCTTGTCAAAACTTTACACAAAGATGTTGCGGAGGAGAGATATGTTATATTGAGATTTACAATAATTAGTATTAATGTAAATCGCACTATAAAAATAATCTGCAAGTAGAAATTACAAAGACTGTACCACGCTGATCACCAAGATCAAGGCACTTTAAGAAGAAGGAGGCGAAAGTACAAAAGCTAATATTCTTCTATAAATAGTAACTGATAAAAAGATTGTGTTTCATTTGTCGCACAGGAAAACATATGCAAATTAAGAAAACCTTAGGTTAGCTTGCTCGACACCTAAGAGTCTACTGGTGGTAGGTCTTTCTGCAGGAGAATATCCAGGTAGACCGCAGCGCCTATTTCTGCCAGCAAACTGTACTTCTGCAAACATTACTGTGTTTCTGTTCGAAGGGCGCTGTAGCTAGTGTAATCTCTGGGGTAAGGATACTAAACACCTTATGTCTCAGGTGACGAGCACAATGTGGTGCTATTTACACCATCTGAACTAGTGCCATGTTGTTACGGGCACGAGTATCACTCACCATCAGATGAATGTTCCGCTCGTCTCAGCGCTTAGTTGAATAAAAAAAATACTTGCGTTTTACGTTGGCCATTATGTACTTACTTGACTTAAAGACATTTCGCCTGTATTATGGTTGACGTGGACTGTTAGTAGGGGATATCCGGGTTCGTTTACCCAAATGCGATAGTATTCAGTGAAATTGAAGTTTTGGTATTCGCTAAGTGTGCCGTCTTCACCAATAGCTTGTGAGAACGCGTTGTATAGATCGAATTGATCGGTTGCTTGATAAGCACTGCGAAAGAATCATACTTATGACTGAAGTATAGGTTTCAAAAGAGCTTAATGATGATGACGGTAATGATACATGCGCTCAAGCTGCGAGAATATGCAAGGATTCAAAGTTACCATCAATTTGGCGTCATAAGCTATAAGCAGATAAACTTACTTTCTACGTAAAAAGTATTGGCAGGCCTTCCTGAAGGTTTCAGGAGTGATCATGTCGACAGTCATCCGCAAGAAAGCAGCGCCTTTGGAGTAACTGATGGTACCAAAATGCCCCGTGACCTGGAGCGGTGTGTTAACCGGATGGTTCATCGGTACCGTTGACACCCCGGAATCGAAAGCCAGCGACGTTTGCAGATATCGGGAGTTGAAATGTTCGTTATGGTCGTATTGCGGGAACATCTGTCCGAAAAATAATATACTGGCATTTATTTCTAACCCTCTTTATATAGTGGTACCATATCGAGGAACTTAGAAATTTCATCAGTCAAATTTTCTAACAGCATCATCAGCTAACACCAGTAATATCTAATATATTAATATCAGACTCTTCTTAGACTTAAGTTTTTTAAACCCACACCTTCACATTTTACCAAAAAAAGGGACACATGTTAAAACACTTTGGTGGACCATATGCACTATCCTACCTAAAGGACTAACCACACAGTTGGACAGACCAACTTTTTCGTTGTATTGTGAAATTTAAATATTTTGTTCGTTTTGATGATTTGTTGTTAATTTTAAATATTGGGTACGATATTTTTTGTACGTGTTAATTATAATGATTATTTGGAAAAATAATAATTTAAACAGTCCATGGACGTCTATCAGGGTTAATCCTGAAATTAAGCACCAACTACAGTAAAAATCACAGGTTATAAATAAACAAGTGTGAAATGTTACGAAAGACGTCACCTCATAAGTTGGTATATATCCAAAGTAACTTGCGAAACCTTCATTGATCCACGTGTTACTCCACCAGTAACAGGTTACAAGGTTACCGAACCATTTATGAGCCAGCTCGTGGGAAACCAGTGTCGCCGCGTAATGTTCCACCGACATTATAGTTTCTCGTGGATCTAAGACCATGTAAAGCTCTCTGAGAACATAAACAACATTCGTCTAAAAACTTCTATGATAGGTTTTTGGGTACAAGACTGTTATCTCCAGATAAAAGACGCTTAATAAAATGAATGCGGTAATAGAACAAATGGTAGACTACTTGTATATTTTAAAGTGAAGATAAATCAAAGTTAGATATTATGATATAAGTAGAAACTAGTTACTGCAACTGCTTTTAGATACGGTAGTAACTAAAAGATTACGTAACATGTTTACACAAGGTATTTTTCTATCCATAGGCACAATGGAGGGTACAGTTAACTTTTTAAGGAATATTTGAGAGGTTTGACATGTTACTTCTTTAAAAACATGAATTATTCTCTTTCGACGATGTAAAAATTATTACAATTTTGATAATAAAGGTCCATATAAATTAATAGCACACTAACCTGTAACTCACCATACCCCAATTTTCGGTACCCGCAGATGCCCAATCCGGCGAAGAAATGTGATCATTGTTCAAATATGGATGTAAATCCGAGTAAGGTATACCAAAGTACTCATCGAAATATTTTGTCATTTGCACCGTTAACTCCAAAGCATGATCTGCCAACCCTACTGTGTTGGACCTGCCGATGATTCTTATTGGGGGATCGAAGGCAGTATCCTCTGCTATCACAACGAAAGTCTCGCTGATGAGGAACGTAACCAGATATGAAGACATTCGAGGAGTTACGTAGAAATTGTCACGAATTCGGTTTCCTAACCTATAATAAGTATTAGGTTTCAAAACTTAGGAATCTAAGCATAGTCAATATTAATTTATTTATTAAAAGCTTTACACACAAACAAAATGTACAAAAAGGCTGACTTGATGACAAACGGCATTCTCTCCCAATCTACCATAAGATTGAGCAGAGACCAAAAATAATTAATAACTATTTATATTGTAGGTATAATGACGTGCTCAATAGAAACGCAACCGGTAGGTCTTAGGTTCTCAAAAGAACAGTTAGTCGCCGTGTACAGCATCGCTCTTAAAATCTTCGAGTTTTTCTTCAACTACATGACGTCACTCGAAGACACGACGCCTCGACGTCCGCAGCATAGACTTACATGATGCCTATAACAACATTCTTGCCGACTACCCTGGAGCCACTCGATTCACATTCATGGAACTATCCGCAAAGTACAAGGTAGAACATTACATTGAAACAACTGACCTCTCTACTGCAGGCCACGTGCCATCGCACCGCACCGCTACGAATTGGTAAAAAAGGAAATTGCCAACATGATGCACCAAGATTTACGCAGACCAAGCAAAAGCCCTTGGACATCACCTCTCCGTACCGAAGTAAAATGGAGATATACGCGTATGTGTCGATTACCGAAAGCTCAGCGCTATCATTAAGCCTGACCGGTATCCTATACCGCGCATACGCGATTTCACGTGCCTTCGTCGTGGACTTCGAGGCGCCGAAGTCTTCGGTGACGTCATGTAGTTGAAGAAAAACTCGAAGATTTTAAGAGGGATGCTGTACACGACGACTAACTGTTCTTTTTAGAACAACCGTAATGTTTCTACTGACTGTTCTTATGAGAACATTCGACCTGCGGTTGCGTTACTTTCAGGCACCTCATTATATCTTCAATATTATATTTTTTAAAGAACTTCGGGTTTCGGATACAACTAACTTTAATTGTTGGTATTAGTGTTGCTGGTTGTGGACAAACAATAGTGCGCAAACATTACTGTGTTCAGTTTTGAAGAGCGTTGTAGCTACTTAAATTACTGAAGTAACGGGAGTTAACGTCTTACGTCTCAAGGCAAGGCGTACAATATGGTAGTATATCGCCTCAACTATCTCCACGTTGTTTTAGGCAACCCATCAAATCAAAAATACGACTGAGGATCATGTGGAATGGTTCATATACATAAAATGGAGCATTAACTCTATACATTTTTCTGATATATCAATATCCTAAAAAAAATTATACTCGAAAAGCTATCATTGAAAAGACTGGTAATAAGTTCCTTACCTTTCGCTTGATTCGACGCGGGTGTTTGAGAAAGTTCCCGAATAACTTGCCGGTCTTGACAGGTGAAGTTTAAATGTTGCTTTAAAAAGGGGCTCATCCCAACAGGGGAACGCTTGCCTTGCGTTATAAGGTTGGAAATGTGTTGTCGCGTAAATCCTAAAAGAGAAGGTAGATTTACTTCGTCAAGAAGACTAAGATCACTAAAATCGTCTGCAAAATACTCTAACTTCTTGTATTTAGTGTGAAAAAATGTTGCTGTCTTATTGTCTTAATTTAAACAAATTTAAGTTAATCATAACATACAAAGTTATTATGCAATGGCACATCCGGATTTCTAATCAAAGATGTTGAGTACAAAAATGAAAGACGCCGAGTAGCTTTAGTCAATATGAGATCAGCATAACCTTTTAGTTGCTTGTGTAGTGTAAGA
The DNA here is from genome assembly GCA_029034505.1 of Ornithoptera priamus. Lineage (NCBI taxonomy): Eukaryota > Metazoa > Arthropoda > Insecta > Lepidoptera > Papilionidae > Ornithoptera > Ornithoptera priamus. The sequence continues at coordinate 79,007 of JARDWD010000221.1, read as the reverse complement.
TTCCCCATGTTAAGAAATGTTTATAATATAAGGTTCTCATTGAAGTCATCATCAGAAAAATTTTGGTTCAAATTTGTGATTTTCTTCAAAAATATCGATCGAGCTTTAACTAACCTTTCGTTACCATTCTCATCAGTGTACCATCCTCTCCAAATGCCACGTTTCATTGGCCCTTCGTTCATTGTGCTTCTATATTCTATAACTAGCGAATAATTTGTCCGCACTGCTAATGTTTCTTGTAAATTAATCTTGAGGAAATGATATAAGGGCTCAGTTGTAAATGGTTTCCGGGGATCTAATAATACTGGTGCGCCGGACATCGTCAAAAGACTGACGGAGATTATTGAATTAACATTAGCGTGAAGCACAATCTGTGTTACATTATCTTCAACTGTCTAAAAGTAGACAAATGATACATTAATCGTTGACCTATGCACTGATGCATAATAATTATGATTTATTTACTTTATTAAAACAATCAAATTTTCAGTTACTTCCTAAGAGTATCTATAACTATTAGAATTATATACAGGTTTTCGTATTGATTAATAATATTTTTAAAACAAAATACTTGCCTAATAAAAAAATTAAAAACAATCTAGTTATGTACCTGAATAATAATGTACTCTTTGCCATCATAACTAAATGGCCTTTCATTGCGTTCAGCAAAATATAAATCTATGTAAATGTCATATTCAAGCGGTTCGACGTTAACTGGTAGCCGATACTCGTCGTTACTTCTTGTGGCTCCTTCATCTTCTAACGAGGTATATTCTTCAAATTCACTGTACCGGGTTATTGGGTAATCACCATTAACCAACGCTATGAGCATTAATCCCAATGGGATTATCTTGGACATATCTGCAAACGTATGAATTATCATAGAGAATTAAAAAATTACGGTATTTGAAAATATGATGAAGCTTGGGACTGACAACATTCAAAATCGCATTAAAATCAATGTCTAATGTTTTCAAATGATTTACCTACTAAAAAATTTCAGTCTTATTTAATGCAGTTATTTCTGATTCTCCTGTTGTCTAATATCTTGTACTACTTTGATAAGTTTGTGCTGTTTCCAACAAAGGAATTTTCACATTTACAATTTATAAATATCAATTACTTATATTGTTCATCTTTCTCAACATTTTCCATATACGCCGTTGCCTTTACTAAGTCTTGCATTTGCGATTTTCTATTGATACCATTGACTTATCATTATATATCATGTTAAGAAATAATATCATCAATTTTAATTATCACAGCCTGTATTTCATTTATAATTTTACTAGTGTTAGGTCTCTGCTGCCGGAGAGGATCTATGTTGGTCAAACAGCACTGTGTTAAGATTAGTGTTCTGGTTCTAAGAGCGTTGTACCAATTACTAGGATATGAGACTCAATATCTTATGTCTCAAAGCAACCAGCATAACGTGGTCAAGTGTATAACGTCCTAACCAGTGCCACGTAGTTTGGGCAGGCGTACCATCACGTGAACGTCCCGTGAGTTTCGTCACTTCATTGTATAAAAATAATATATACAAAAAAAATTTAGATGTACAATTCTGGATCTATTAATAACTAATATTTTTGTTTAATTATTTATAGATACGATGAGTTTTTAATACAATTCTATTCAATTCAATCCATACCATTGTTATGTTGACATGACATGACATTTGTAGATACTGCCTATAAATACATATACTGGTTTGAAGAATGGGCCACCAGTTTCAGGTGCTGGTTTTTTCATTAATTATAACAACAATTTACATAGTGTACCGGTCGCAAGGACAACATGCCGCCGGGGAATATTTATTTACTATTTGTCAACATTTGTCAATTTATAGAAAAAGCAGACTAACAATAATCTGCTACAGAACGCTAACTATGAAGTATGATTGGCATAATGTTGGAAAATTGTAACGAGATTCATAAAACAGATAAACTACAAGTTAAATTTTAATATGTGTGAAATAAATTATCGCAAAATTCTTTACGTATCATAAAACAATAAATATGAACGAACTTACCTGATAATCGCAATGTCCTTTATGTAACGAACTAAATAATAAAATGAGTACGCTACCTTTTAGATTTTTTTCTTGGATAATCATCAAGATAATGTTTACATTATTGCAGGGTCTTTGTAATATCTGATAAAAGTGACTATCAAATAATTAGCCGCGACTTATCTTTTATTCTTATGTACTATTTTCATATAAAATCATTTGAAGGAAAACATACAAAAATCATTAAAAAACAAAGAAACGTCAGAACTTCCGATTTATGAAAGCAATTTAAAAACACGCTCAGTAGCAGAATTTGTAGGTTATAACCTGTAAATAATGCTACTGAGCTTTTTTATACTATTATAGTAGTCTTTCTTACCTGAGGTTATCCTAGTGGATATAACGGAAACACAAAATTTTGCGGTTAGAATGGTATGTGTAACGTACAGAACATCGAACTTAAACACCGGCACAGACGGCCTGTTAGTGGTGTATATACAGAGCAACTAATCTACAAAAAATAACCTGTCTACCTACTAAACACATTTTATTCTAATGACGGGTAGTTTCAAGATTAATGAATAAATATTTGCTAACCACTAGATGACAGGAGCAAAAGTCCTCGACGTAGTCCCGACCGTTGAAGTCTTCAACTTCAACACACAATGTTACGTAACAGCTGAAGCACATATAGAACAGGACATATAGGACATATATATCAGCTACTGTACTGATTCCATCCGAACCAGGATGAACTTCTACAACGCGACCAATCTTGCCCAACTATCTTGTTTCATAATTTGGGCGCCACTTCGTTGTTTGTTGAAGTTGTGAAATGTATTCCTTGCTCCATCAAGAAGTGTTTAAAAATCGCGTATCGGCAACGAGGTCGGGAAGTCCTATCAAGAAAATGTCCGGAGGTCAGCGGCATCAAATCTTAAGGATGAGAAGACGGCGGAGGTAACGTCCTAATGTTCAAGATGACTCTAATTTGAACAAGTGTTAAAATGACAATTATTCAGCAGTCGTAAATAAAATTTTGTCCATTTGACGTCCGCCTCCCAACGACCGCCAAAATAGTGACTGTACGCAGGTATAAACCGGAAATGAATGCAATCATTTGCTAAACCTTCACTAATTGATTTGCAATACATATTTAAAGAATCTGAAATATGATGCCGTACTTCAACGAAGGAGGTACCATTATCAGAATAAACGTTAACAGGTTTTCCTCATCGCAGCATGAAACGGCGCAACGTCAATAAATAACGGTTACTCGTTAAATCACTTACTAGTTCTAAATGTACAGCCTTGGTGGTTACCAGGTTGTAACCTCTCACTGTGCAGTTGCGACAGCAAGCTGCTACACCAAGTTGCTACCACCAATAGGCCAGTAAGGTTCCTTAATGGACGAGAACAACAGCTGTGGAGCGGCATGCACGAGTCCCTTGTGTTCGTGATTAAATAATCATTTAGTAAAATAGTGAGATGGATGTTTTTTGTCATAATTAAAATTCGAATTATTAAGACGTCCAACACGCATTATTCCATTAGCACCTAACAACACATTCAATTTAAACAGAGGACTGTGTTTGTAAACGATGACTATTTAAGAGTAATTTATATTCTGGAAACGAATCGTATTGACTGATTCTAATTATAATATTTAATCTTTGATTTGATAGACCTTTCAAACTTTAACGAAAGGCAAAACATACGCGATCACAAGACCATTGTATAGAAACTTTTTATTAGACAAGTTTTAATTATTAATACTTCTTAATAAGTACCCTAGCATATTTAAGTCGTCCGCATACATAAAAAGTGAGGATAATTTAAAGGAATTTGCAACATCTTTAATAACTACATTGAACAAAATAGGACCGAGATGAGAGCCTCTAGATACACCTGAAGTCATTATACAGGGATGGGACTTAAAGCCATTAATAAGTACTGGAAAAACGCTATTTTTCCAAGTATGACTTAAACCATTTGAACAAAGGTCAAATAAACCCATAAATACATTTTTAATGAATCCATAAGAGGTTTTTAAAACAAAATATCATGCGACACTGAGTCAAAAGCGGTTCTAAAGTCAATGTACATAACATCAATCTGTTTATTTTTATATATATAATTAGTCTCGGTAAACGTTACCAGATTTGTTCACATTGATCCACGGGCTACAAAATCATGTTGATAAGAAGTTAAAAGCAAGTGTAAATCATTTTGAATTAAAGGATTGTGTAGAATCTTAAAAACTAGCGAAAGTGCATAAAATTATAATGGTCAATAATTGTTTACATTCGAGATGTCATGTTTTATGAATCGGATTTTTTTTCCCTTTGCTATTTTCCATTCCTTTGAAAAACAAGCATACGAGAGAGAATCGTTAAAAATTTGTAAAATTGTTAAGTAAAGGGTAAAGTCGAACCGAACTAATAAATTACAATTTAATACTAAATTTTTTATTTTAATTACATACAGAAATATACTTATTCTTAAAAAACCATATAAATAAATTATCTAAATAGACTGACAGCCAACGCTGCAATCATAACCGCAAGAGACACAGTGACAGTGCCAGCAGAATTATTTATTCTTCTGACAATGGTCAATAGTTCAACAGCTTGGCTGTTGCCCCACTGCAGGTTGGCGATGCTTGAAGACACCACGTTAACACAAGCTTCGAACGAATTGCCGAGAGCAATCTGGTTTCGGTACACCCAAGTTTGGAACTGAAATATCAATTTAGTGCTACAATAACAAAGTCACATTTCACTAGTGGGAACATCTAGTTAATTTTTACTGGCAGCAATATAGACAGCATTGTTTTATGCTTCAAAAATATAAGCGGAATGTAATCGACCAAGAAAAGACGATTATGAAAGATGTCAAAAGACTAACTAAAATTTTCTTACCTCGGAAATGTGCTCAAAATCTCTCATGAAACCAGGCAGAGCATTAATGGCAACATTAAGCCGGGCGGAACCACCATAACTGAAACAAGACTTGACTTACTAATTTTGTTTTTTTTTAATTATGTTAAAGATGCTGACGTCATAGACGATAATAATGTTTGTGACGAAAATGGTGATAATAACGCGCAATGATTGTACTGTTGATAAAGATGACGATGACCATAACGATTTTCAATAATAAAGAATTACAACATGTCAATGGATACATACTAAATATTTAAATTTAAAAGTCTATGATGTTATTACTCTTTACTTACTTGTTGCGAATAAGTTCGAAATTGTTGTAAACGAAGTTCAAGACGATAGGGAAGTTCTCCCTGTTTCCTTGTAGGGCATACTGGAAAGCGTTGGTGCGGTCGTGGACACGGATTCTGTCACTGTGCAGTGATTGGTGCAAGTAGCTGCGAAATTCAAATGTCATTTCAAATCAAGATAGACCTTTTTGAATAGCACTCAGAATACAAAGAAGCATTAAAAAAATTATAAGCATTGTTAAGAGTCAGTTTAAGGCAGACGGTATTGATGCTCTCTTGTGAGCAAGTCTCAGTCCTGTTCGTTGCATCAGAGGAGTAAGTATTGAAATGATCAGTAATAAACAGTAGTCGTATTCAAAATTAATAAAAATACGCAATATGGCGTTATATTCCATGATGCCACGAAAACTGGTGTTGTTTACAAACATGCTGGTATTTCTACAAGTAATATCCTGTATGGTCTTGTTTTAAAATTATATAAGTGATAGAATTCATAATTACTGTTCCAAGGAAGCTCGATCTTTCGTGCATGCGAGGGTACGCAACATCACAACCATGTCGGCGGCATTCTCCGACGTGTTATATTTCTGGAATAAGAAATTGTAGTCCGAAGCGTCTCCCGACCGGATGCCCGTACAGTACACGTAGCGGCGTGCGTTGACTGGCACACTAAAATAATATAGAAAAAGTAGGTACATGTAAGGTCTAAATAACACTTGTTACAATCATGTTTTTAATTAAGTTAGTTTACTAATAATCTTATTCTTGACTTGAATTAGAAACAACAGAATGAATGTATAGGAAATTACAAATGATAATAGTCTTAGACATATTCATCAAATAGTAATAGGAAATGTATTGTTTATTTAAAAATATAATATCAAAGAAAACAATGAAAAAAACATTACAAGACTTTAAAAAATCTTAAACCAAGTAAGTTAATAATGAAAAAGCAACAAAAGACCGCTTTCGTCGACTGACATAGAATATGATGAAAATATGTATATGGTACAGCATAATTACAGATTGTTGTCATTTTCACGGAAGGCCCGCCATTTAGCCAAGCTGTTCTCAATGCATCCTTCGTGGCCCATGTTGCAAGCGTAGTTGAGGATTTGCATCCTGTTCAATATGGTTGAAACGGAGTCCGTAGCGCGCTCCTCGTAACCCAAATCTTGAATAGCGGATTCCATCAGGCCCAGTAAAAATTTCTGCACACATTTTTTTTATATTATACATAAAGATATACATCCGTGTATTTTACATATTCGTAGCTATTAATTTTATTTCTACTAGAACTTAGTAAATAAATAAATGATTTGGATTATTCTGAAAAAGAGGATATAACTTTATCATAGAAGCATATTCGAGAAACAAAAAGATAATTTATTATGGTTTATCAATGTGCATGAAACAAAATGGATCATCCCTCTATACTCCCTCAAAAATTTACATACATCGAACTCCTCCTGAGCAGCAGACAGATGCTCTAATCTTGCTCTGATCCAGTCGAGTTGTGCGAGAGCACCGATCCATACGTAGTAGTCGGTCTCATCTTTCAGGAATAAAAGGACATCGAATGCCCTTTCGATGGTGATAGCTCCAGCACGAACAAAGAACAGGACGTCATTGACGATCTAATAAAATTAAATACATTACGAATTTTAGTATGCTATATGTTAAATAAACAAAATGATCATTTATTTACTAAACACTTATTCAATTTTAAACATAGTTCAAGTTGCATAGAAACCATTCGTTCAGTAAGTGTTAGGTTCTATGTTATATTTTTTTTTTACTTACTTGAGCTCTGTTCAACTTGTGAACATTGTTCCTGTTACGGCGCAAGTACGAAGCGATCATTTCCCAATTGTGGTCGTCATAATTCACACGGTATAAACCTATGAATAAAGTTTAAAAAAAAAAAAATTAAACAGTGATGAAATGTGGATGTGCATGAACTTGTAGATCTCGTTGTTCATGTTTTAAAAAAAAAAATATTTTACAATAATCCTCTAGCCTATTCATCTAGCACATGTGAATCATATAATTTTGAATCAACTGCTTATAACAGAAATACTGGTGGTAAGTCTCTGTTTACTGGTGGTAGGTCTCTATTTAGATGCTGTCTAGATATCACCGCAGCTCCTATTGCAGCCGACAAACGTTAGTGTGCTAATGATATTGTGTTCCGGTTTAAAAGAAGTTCTGTATAGTAAAATTACTAGGGTAACTAACACCATATGTCACAAGAGGACAAGCACAATGTGGTGCAGTGTACATAATTTACCATCTATTAAATACCCCGCTTGTTTGGTAACTTCGTTGAATGAAAAGAATATCTTTAATACTCCTAATAGCTTATTATGAATAAAAGCAAATATTTTATTTATGCTTGATGACACAACCACAGCCTCTGTGATGCTGTTTTCGAATCCCATTTCGAGGACTGCATGAACAATCAGCACTCGCTTAGATACAATCATGATCATTCATCCTAGGTTCGTTAATGACCTAAAAGGCCTTGTTAAGGTTTACCTGACTGAGCGATATTCAACATGACCCAGTGATGCCCGGGCTCTTTCCTGATGACAGCCGTCGGTTCGGTCATCACGAAACTGGGCTTCGTGTTATTGAAGTTTATGTTGCCGCTGTGTGTCCAGGTGATAGGTATTTGCCACACGGTAGGTTGTGGGGTTCCGGAAAGTTGGAATCTTTGCTGCAAATAGTTTTAATGATAACAACGCCTTTGCAACAACAATTTCTGCTCTTAACCAAACTAACAATAAAATATTCATACTCTTTTGATCATTAGTTATTTTCAATGCCATAAAACTCTTTCTCTCTCTCTTTTTTATCAACCACACAAAACAAATCATTAGAATTTTATATATGTTTTAGTATATTTATTAACACGATATCGAAATAAAACACGTACCTGGTTTAACGTGATCTCTCCATTGGACATATTCACGTAGACATTGACTACGGGAGCTCCCGGGTTTTGCACCCAACTATCGAACACTTCAGCGATATCAATGTCAGGGTAGTCTCTGGCAAATGATGGATCTTGAGATACGGCTGTTCTGAACGCCGCGTACATATCCTCAGGATAACCAATACCGTAAGCGCTGGAATTAGGAAATACTGTCTTTTTAAACTTTTCATATGATTCAAATTTAATCTATTCTGACAATGAGAACACGATTAGGGTTCCGCTCTTATATTTAATTTAAATCTTTAAATTCAATCTTACTTTATAAATTTCTTTATACCTTTTAATATCTATCTTAAAACAGTCTTCTATAATATTACATAACTTAAATAATGTTCTATTATATTACATACACGGAAAGGTTTGGCAAACATCCCACCAAGTAACTATATGAAAAAATAATCGTCGGGAGTCGATTGGACAGCGCAAGCGCATCTTTTGTAGAAAACATCAAAAGACATTTATGTCCAGCAGTGGACATGCAAAGGTTGAGATGATAATAATGATTATATCTTTTAATCATTGAACGTACTTATCTTTCAAGTAAATTCTTAAGGCGTTCCTAAACGTTGTGAATCCAACAAAATGTTCTAATGTTCTCAATACAGATGCTCCTTTGGCGTAGCTTGTGGTGCTGAAGTGGGAGGTCACAGAAGGGTTATTCACAACTTCAGTCCAGTTCATTGGAGTGGCGGAGGCGCCGGCGTCCCACGTGAGTGCACTGTGCACATAATCGACAACGAACTGATCATCCAACTCAAGGCTCGGGTCAGCCTAAAACAATGGATAATTATATTAGAAAAATAAAAATTACGCCTTAGTGTTTCTTATACAAAGTACTATTAATTAATTACGTATACGAAACTTACATAATGCGCGCCGAAATATTCGTAGAAACTGGCAAAAGATTCATTGAGCCACAAGTTGCTCCACCAAAAACATGTCACCAGATTGCCAAACCACTTGTGCGCGAGTTCATGAGCCATAATGGTAGCGATGAAGATTTTGTTTATCAAATTTGTTTGAGCGGGGTCATACAGCAGATAAGCCTCCCTGTAAAAAAAAATATTATTGAAACATTAAGTTTCTAATCCTGGCTCTTGAAAATAAATATGTTAAATGGATTTTAGACTACTCACTAACCTGTAGTTAACCATACCCCAGTTTTCCATAGCGCCTGCTGGAAAATCTGGCAACGCGATATGATCGTTCTTCATTGGCTGTCCTTGTCCCATATTATAATATTCAATATCAAAGTATTCGTCCATTTCGTCAGTGATCTTTAAACCAATTTCAGCGGCGTAGGCATGTTGGTCCAGAGGTCCCGGTCTAGAGATGATCTGGAAGGGCTTGTTTGGGGTTCCTGTAGTGTTCGTTGCAACGAAGTCACTGACGTGGAATGCAATTAAATAGGCAGATACAATTGGCGTTGGCAGGAATGTCTCCCTTGTCCTATTTGGTGCAACCCTGTTAACCAGTTCAATTGATTAGAAAGACAGATTGGAAATAAAATTAAAAAGCTGATATATCATCTTCTAGTCAAATAGCACCAGTAAGTGAAATCAGAACTAGTTATAATGAACCACATAACTTTTACTTACACTTCGGTATTAGCGATTGCCATGTTGGAGAAAGATGGACTGAGATTGCTGTCCCTGGTGATAGAGATAATGAAGCGTGATTTGAACTGTGGCTCATCGAAACAGGGAAAAGCTTTTCTCGCGTGGAAAGGTTGGAACTGTGTTGTGGCGTATTGTCTGAAACATAACAGGAAACATATAAACATTTTATCATTATGATATAGAAAACCGTTTATGGTTACACCATAACAATACACGGTTTTCAATTACACAGTTCTGGTTGCCATTCCAGTAGCACAAACCATTATAGAAAACTTTCCTGGGAAATGTATAAAAATTTAATATGGTAGTATTTATCATCTGGTTCTCTGGTAGCTAACTAAACCTCATTGTTATTGACACACGCATCAGTTACCACCAGGTGAGTGTTCAGCTCGTCCTGTTATTGCAATAAAAAAATTAAGCTAATAGTAGTAAATACTGTACCTTTTCTCATTTCCGTAGTAATAATGTCCCTTGTAGAAACCGCGATCGAACTGGTTCTCATTAATACGACCTAAGTAATCGATGGTGATCGTGTACTCTCCTGGTACGACGACTTGTGCGAAATTAACCTTTATGATTTCGTAATAAGAGTCAATTTGGAACGGACTCGCGACATCCAGTGGCACTGGACGGCTGTTCTCATCATACACATTAACACCGCGGATCGCCACCACGTTTTGGTGCAGTACTATTTGGGTCAAATTTTCTCGAACCTAAAATTAACGTCAAAAATATTATAAGCTAATTTATATAATACATTAATATTCCTAAAATAAAAATCCTAGGTCATGTCCTGTCCGACAGAGTACTGCCCAAACTGATGGCACTGCCGCGCGCATGGCGGTACTTATTCTTTGTGCCATGTAGTTGCCGGCTCTGAAATCTCGAGTGGCTTCCTTTAGTAACTTAGAAATATCTCTAAAAATATTAAGCGCATCCAGACCCTAAGACAGCGTTTCTACCCCAAACGGTTCAAATATGAATTCCCCACAAAGGCGTTCGTATTTGCTCCGCTTGAGGTTATCAACGCGGTTTGCGGCGGCACCAGCAAGACTAAAGTTATTAATATTATTAAATCACCTAAAATGTAAGTTTTGTAACAAGAACACTTGACCTTCATTTCACATTTGTAAAAGCGTGCTCGTCTCGATTGCCTTTGCCTAAACACGGCGAGGGTATTATATTACGTCCTTACATATGAAATTAGCGTTTTGTCGTACTGACCACTTTGATCTGAAATATCTTCTCTTTGGTTAAGAATTCCAAATTCAAATACAGAAATTCAATTAGCTGGCACATTTGAGTTTTGGAAACAGTCATTCATTTGTTTTGTTTTCCTTATATTTTTGTTTGGCGTCGCTTATTGCCGCATAATGGAAAACATGAAATATCGGTATATTTACGAGTACGAGTTCTACCGTGGCACCAGTACCAGTGCTGCAGGAACAGCTCGAAGGATTAATGATGTGTACGGCGCTGGTGTCGCAAAAGAAAGCACGGTACGTTTTTGGTTTCAACGTTTTCGATCCGGAAATTTCGAGCTACAGAACCAACCCCGTGGACGGCCGGAGACCAAAGTGAAAAATAAAAAATTAAAGGCTATTGTGGAAGCGGATCCATCACAAAGCACTTCAGAGATAGCTGCAGGCTTGAGGGTAAGTGACAAAACTGTATTATTCCACTTCAAGCAATCGGGAAAGTAAAATAACTTGAAGGATGGGTACCTCATGGATTAAGTGAATCGAACCTGCAAACACGCGTCGACTGCTGTGGTACTTTGCTCAGCCGACACAATGATGAAGGGATGTTAAATCTAATCATTACTTGTGATGAAAAGTGGATACTGTACGAGAATCAGAAGCGCTCGTCGCAATGGCTGAGCCCTGGAGACCCAGCCAAATCCTGCCTTAAATGAAAATTGACTCTCGTTTATTGATTCTCACCCCCATGGTGTTTTTAGTAAAGGGATCAATGAACTACCTATGAGATGACAAAAGTGCATAGATAACAACGGTGCATACTTTGATTAATTAAATATATTTTACAAAAACAATTGATTTTACGTACAAAACGCCAATTTCATGTGTAAGGACCTAATATTATAAGAGCGGACAGCAAAATGAGAGTAGTAGAGAAAGTAGTTAGAATAATAACTTTATTCATTCAATTTTAGATATAAATAGTTTAAATAAATAAAACTCATCATCTTAACCGATCGACGTCTACCGCTGGACATAGATAAAAAATTACTAGACAATACATTTATTGATTAATATTCTATTACTTTATTTTCTTTTACCGTCGGGTAATCTTTGAAACGGCTGAACCAATTTCTATGGGTTTTGTAATAGCATGAAGCTCATGTTATGAACATAATTTCGACTCTTAAATTATTTAAAAAATTTTATATTAGCATTTACCTGAATCAAAGCAATATTTCGTATGTACCCATATCTTTAATTTTTTTTATGAGAGTATATATATGTAAAATGAACATTTAATGTTTCTCTAAATAATTCTCAAAGTAATCACTCGTACTTATTGTATAGTGTGTGTCATAAAATTGTATTACATTTAATCTGTGATGAAGATTATTCAGTGATATTTTATAGTAAATAATACCAAATTCGAGAGAAAAGCAATTTAAAGATAATTAACATGTACTTGAAAGACCTTATCGGTTCATTTCTATAAAGTCAAAGATATTGCTTTTAAGTCATTATAAAGATACAATTTATCAGCACATTTATCTTTCTATCTATAATTTATCTAATAACAACTCAGACAGTATGGTAATCAGCTCAACATTGCTAAATAATAATTGTGAAGTTACAATTACTTTTTATACTAGCTTTAATTTTCTTTATGAGGGCTCTATTACTTGCTTGATTATTTCAAGATTCCTTTGATGATAAAGGAAGGTGATACATTTTTAAGAAACTCACGTGTAAGAAAGATATAATGTACTCACGTTAGCCACAATTTGCACCAAGCCATTGAATCTGGATTCAAGTAGATAAACATCAAGGTCTACAAAAATATCTTTTGGCACGACCGTGTCAAGCAATCTGTATTTGGGCTCATCGACGTTCGTACTATATTCTAAATATTCAAAATTTGACCTTAATTCTAAAGGATCTGCAGACACAAATCCCACTAATAATAAAACTAACGGCACCATAATTTTTAAACCTGAAATAAACACGAAAAATTTAGCAAAAGTTAATCGTTGTACTTACACTGGCTTATTTATATCTAGTAACAAAACTGATGAACTTAGATCATAATCTATTTCATTAATTAGACCGTCGAATTCAAACGCACTACAATACTAACTAGGTATTGATAAAAAAACTAATTTCTTACTAAATAACAATAAGATTATTTCAAATAATATAAATTCATAAAGTAAGATAACTTGTTGCAAGTTTACGAAACTTTCAACAAGTTGTCTACAAATATTTTACTAATTAGTCATCTTTTACGTCACGCCAAGGGTAGCATGGAGATATAATCTGTATCCAACTTATAGAAAATATATTTTATATAGTTGCTAATGTCTGAAAGTTTTACTGCAAAATGCCATACTAAAAATATTGAATCATACCTTAATTTTTTATACCCTTAACGACAATATTAAAAATAAAAAAGACTTACCCATGGCGGTGCCGACGGCGGTAGGTGACCGACTAGAATGACATATTTTTTATATTATAATATAGGTCCGTAGTTATCAAATATTATCTAAGTACCTACATCGGCAATCGAGACTAAATTTATCAACATCATGCCTATATCAGCATATCACTTGATTAAATTTATAATTAATATGACTACATATGTACTATAATTAACGTTTGTGTTAGTTAGTTTAACTTAAATACAAAGGTTAAGATTAAGAGGGAATTAGAACGAGTAACTGAGATCTTTCCGAAGCTAAGAGAGATTTAAATATCATTAAGTTTCGTTCTAAAATAATAATTACAGTTGAAGTCTTTACTTAGTAAACTTTCCTTTGAAAATACGTATGCTATTTTTATATAATAAAAACTTGTATACATAGTGATTAAATTTAAGAAAAATTTTAGTCTTGTATCTTAATACCAAATATTGTGTTACAGAAATTTTCATTATTTAATAAAATAGTATTTCGTAATATTTTCCAGATAACAATTGATAATTTTAGAATTAGTTCAGATTATCATTGAGAGATGGCGGTAGTTGATAAACACTTTACCGATAAATTCTTATTAACGCGTTTTATTGCTAAATCCAAGGACAAATATAATTTAGTTATTTTATAGCGCCAGAGTTTGATTTCGTTATCTATGAATTAGTAGTCTTAGGTTGGCGTAGAATCGAATCAGACTTTGTCGACGGTAAAGAGCCCAAGGTATACCAAGTAGTAAATAATACTTCTTCTCATGACAATAAGCAAGTTTGATGTTTTGATAACTATACATTTAGCTTATTATCTGTCCCATAATTATATATTCTTCGCCTGCTTTGCTGGCTGTAATACCCCTGAAATCCGCTTTCGGAAAGGAATTTCATAAAATCCATTCTTAGCTGACCCACACTAGGTTAAAAGAATATTGCAACCAAATTTCAAGACTCTAGACTTCATTGCTCCAGAGATATCGAAAGAAATGTAAAAATAACACATGCAAGTGTAAGCCCTGTGTACCTCTTTAGGTGGTACACATAGAAAAAAACTTTAACAGTTTTGACGGGTTTTTTTCATTTCAATACAACAATTAAAAATGCAGTAATAAATAAATTAGCAAACAATAATTCATTGAACCAAGATCAAAATTTTATGCAATAATTGTCGTGCAGATGCAATTCGTACCTTCATAGCTACCGCGCCCAAAGATTGTTTTATAATATCATACAAATTGATATAATTTTCAGATACAAATCTAAAAAGAAGTTAAATGTATTCGTATTCACGGTTAATTTTGATAGTGTTTACTAATATCTAAATCTAATTCCATAAACACTATTCTAAATATTTAAAAACTAACATAGTATTTATGTTTGATCTGAACAAGTTTCTTTATTTCATGAATGAAACAGCTAATAACTATTTATTTTCTATTTTCATCATATGAAATAAATAACCATCGTGATATGGAATATATTTGAGAGCAATTTCAGGCAACAGATATATGTCCATCTCTGCGCATAAGTAAGGGCCCCCAAGCAATAACCTCACGGAACCCATGCAAACCTCACCTGCTCGTGGTGCACCCGGCTAATTAACACACGAGGCTCTGGCTCCCACCAACCCGCATTGAGGCAACATGGTGAAAAATGGCCCAATTCCTCCCATATGAACACCTATAAACGACGAACAATAGTGCCCGACGTTAACGGAGGCCACACTGACTGCAGCGCAGGTCCAACAGATGTGAAGATTTTTGGAGAAGCCTGTGTCCAGCAGTGGTCGTCTATCGGCTGATGATGGAAATATGTCTCACTGATTCTAAGTAATTTCTGTACAGTGAATAAAAATCACAGGAAATGCCTTACTACCCTTTTCGAAGAATTATTTTTTCTTAGTAGTCTTTTAAGACATGTTAATGTCATAATATGTGATTTGAAAAATTCGTTTTGATCCCTTTTAGTTAAGTATAGCTATATTAGTTTCGTCATCATCGGCCGAAACACGTTCACTGCTGGACATAGACCTCCTCCAAAAATCTCTACATCGATCGCTCTATTAGTTTACTATTAAATAATACGAATGGTAAAAATACTACGACGCAAATTTGGGAATATCTCTTTTTTATAAATCGTTTTGGTGCTTTGTACTTCGCACAAATAGCCATGGTTTCTCACTTTCTCCTAATTTAGATGAGATCACTATCCACAATCCGTAGATTTGTGGTCAGACACTAATCTAAACTGATTAGTTTCTAACTTATCATCATCATCTTCAGCCGGTAGATCCGTGTCTGATTTATATGTGTTATAAAACCTGTCGATCAATACGGCAATGATCTTGCTGGCGATGTATTAAAGAAATATAGCTACAACCATATATTTAATATTGATCCGAACAATTTATTCTAAATAAATTAATTTTAATTAGTCATACTGAGTAATTACACGGAAAAATTAAACAAACTTTAATATTCCTTTAAAATGATTATATTGCCATGTAAAAAAACTATTTTACCATAATATTAATAGCTACAGACAACATAAGTGTTACAATACTGAGAGCTACAATATTTGCGGAGCCTGGGTCATCGTCATCCTTATCTTCTTCCTCAGGGTCTCCGCCGCCGTCAACCTCCGATTCTTCTTCTCCGCCGTCAGCTATATCTTCAATTACAACTTCTTCGTAACCAGTTTCAAAGAAATTTTCCATTTCCGCAATACGCCCCGACGACCATTGAAGGTTGAGCCTCGTGGCAGCAATACCATTAACACCGGTTGTATAAGCTGTTCCAATAGTGTTCCGGTTAGCATCAAGCCACGCTTGGAACTGAAAATATTGACAATAATGACTAAACTGTTATTACAAAATAATTATTTTCCATTGGGTGATGGTTAAAGATAACATAATTTGTGTTCGTAATATATAGCACTATGAAATCTAAATTTGGACTTATTATATATAATAGCTACGTGAATTTTGGCACAATCAGACTTCATGAAAATTACCTCCGCGATTTGTTGTTCATTAAGAAGGCGACCAGCGATATTGCTCACGGGCGTTGCTACACTACCCAATCTGTTAAAATGAAAGCAATACTTAAAGCGATCAAACGTTACTTTTTAATTTTATGAAACAGAGAAAAGGATGAGGAAAAAGAAATACTTGACAATATCTACAACATGCACAACAAAAGGTGCTTTAAGAATGATATCAACATCCAGTCCAGAATCATGATTATTTATAAGAAAGTAAATATATGTATTAAAAATAAAGAAAAAAGTGAAAAGTACATTTGTTTGTACACATAACTACTTCAAAAGTTAGAACGAAATCAAAGTGCTTTAATAGGGAAAAAAAAACAAATTTTTCCACTTACGCTGCTGTAGTGGCACCAATGTTACTCTTCAACCACTCAAACATTCTCATTGTGTTTGCTTCATTGCCAGATACAGCAGCGCTCATTGCTGTACTGTAATCCTGCGGACGTACTGCGTCATCATTGGCTACGATGGCATCAAGGTACTTCCACAAGCTGGTCTGACTATTAGTACATCCGGCCGCCTCCAACATAACTATTTTCTCATTAGCTAAGTCTTCGTTCAAATAGCGATTCCAGAAGTGTGTGAAATCATCATCATTTCCTTCGCGAAGACCTACACAGTATACCCATGGACGCATGTTTGCTGGAACACTAAAATTATAAAAAAAAAATGTTCTGTTAAAT
Source organism: Ornithoptera priamus (assembly GCA_029034505.1). Taxonomy (NCBI): domain Eukaryota; kingdom Metazoa; phylum Arthropoda; class Insecta; order Lepidoptera; family Papilionidae; genus Ornithoptera; species Ornithoptera priamus. Next base: position 61,747 of record JARDWD010000221.1, on the reverse strand, counting down.
ATTGTAACTAAACAATGCCATAGTACAAACACGGAAATAATAAGTTCGGGTTTATCTTATTTTTAGGGAAAAGGTTTTATATTTATAATATTTAATAATACTTACAAACCACCTCCTTTCCAGTTGACGAAATTTCTTCTTCCTTCAGAAACACACTGTTCGTGACCAATGTTGCAGAGGAAAGTAAGGACATACATTCTAAGCAAACCGTCCATGTAAGGTTCTTCGGATATCTCGTTAAAACCGAGTCTTCTAGTAATTGCTCCACTTGATCGCTTTATGATATTCTGTAAATTGATAGTAATTTGGAATAACTTCTAGAATCCTTTTAACTCAGCATAAAATAAAACTATAACCACAATTATTGACTCGCCTGTAGGTTTTGGAGATTTTGTGAATCGTGAGCGAGTCTTCTAATAAGGAAATTGAAACCGTTTATCGCTGCAATCCATGGTGCATACCCATCTTCAAACTCAAGAAATGACAAAATGTTGTATACTCTTACATAGTTTATCACACCTGCTCTTCCAAAGGCAAATAAATCATCCACAATCTGAAAAACATTTGGAAACGGGTAAAAAATGTAAGAGGTCAAAATTTTGCAGTATTTGTTGCTCGTGGGATATTATTTGCGGTTAAATCAGATCAGCTGCACATCTCTTCCGTTTTACACAATTATTTATAGCATTATATACAAAAATTAAAACAGTATAATTTAATAACAGAACCAGTCTATACATGTAAGTCAAGTCCTACCTCTTTTTAATAGGCATGAACTTTCTACAGGACATTACCACAGACGGAATGTTAAATATAGCTTTGAAAAAGCAATCACCATAGACAAACAATATTTAGAAAATAATCTCCAATACAAAGATTAAGATAATATGAAAAAGATATATAATGGCATGTCATAAAAGGGACTAAGAAACGAAAGCCCCAGGAAAGGATCAGTAGGATTTTTGATTCTTCAAAATGTTGCTAATATTCCTGTTTGAGAAAACTTACATTTGGAGACAGCTTACAGTGGAAATGAATTGAGATGAAAAATTGTTATTTATCTTTAACATACCTGTGCACGATTAAGTTCATGGATAATTCTTCTATTCTCTCCTCTTAACTGTCTAGTGAGTAAGGCCCAGTTGGTGTCATCGTAGTTTACTCTGTAAAAACCTGTAAATAAAGAAAATAATCTAATATACTTGTAAAGATGATTCGAGTTTAGCCCGCCATACCGATCGGACGCGTGGAGCTGCCGACATCAGTGCGCGCTACTGCTCCGCCCCACCCCCGCCCGACCCGTGCTTTGTGTGCGTCAAGACGCCGCTCAGTCGGCCTCCGATAGCTTCAGCGAGCACTCTTGCTGGTGCTATGAAGTGAGCTACCGGTGAAGTCAATGCGCTACCAGAGAGGAGGAGAGATGCCCCAGAGGCGTAGTTATAGTTTTCGAATAGTTCCCTGTCGCAATAGGCGCCGGCTAGGTCCCCTACGCAAATAGGCACACAACCCCCCGGCATACGCCGACGAGCACGCTGGCCAAGAAGGCTGCGTGCCTTGCGCATCCCCCCAGCACCTCAGCCCCGCCCGAGAAACGTGGCCCCAAGTCGCCACCCCCGATTTTCCGCATTGAATACGTACTTGGTGGCGATGCCAATTCCAACATTTTACAATGCGTCCACAAGTGCACCTGGCTGGTGAAGGTGGTGGCTCGTACAAGGACTAAGCTTTGGGTCAGAATACCCTTTATATCTATTTTCTGTCCTAGAATGTACGCAGACCATACACTGTATATCTGGTTACGGTTGTATCTTGTGATATGCTTACTCACATTGTCATGCGCAATTTAATCACAGTTTGTGATCACACACTAACAATGAACCGACTGCTCTTCTACTGGTTCACCAGTAAACCTTGCTGTGGACTGCGGTCCAAGGCCAATTAAACTCTCCATATTTCGGGGGGGGGGGGTCATTGGTTGGCGCTCACCGCATACAGCGGGGTCTGGTTACTGGAGCCGTATGCCATCCCCACAATTTTTTAAAATGTGTAGATGCGAACTTAAACACTTGTGTCTGGTCTATAAATTAATAAATATAGTTAAACCGTAACAAGATGTAAAGCCCTTTATAAGCTTGAAGGGATCATAAATAATAAATTATACCACGTCACAGACATCAGGCCGTCTTAACAAATATTCATATTTCTAGATAAATCTAAAAGCACTGATAATTACTAAAACCACAACGTAGAACAAGATTCTAATCGAGACGATCGCAAGTAATTATAAAATAGCTAATTGCGAAAACATAAACATTAACAATATTAAGAAGGAATAGTATTCAAGATCCTAAATATTGTTTGGGGATTTCTTTTATAATTTGATTTATTAAAAGGGGTGACGGTTACACAATGAACACCCGGACATGTTCAATGTAAGGCTGATTAGGAACCAAAAATTGCTTTGCGATCTATGGATGCGATCTACAGAACTACACTATCGGATTATTTTAGCGATTTAATGCGAAAGAGAAGTCGATTAACTTAGTTCATGGAAATACCTCCAATGCTCTACAATTTAAAAAAGTTTAAAAGTAAAGCGTATTAAGAGCTCATCATGATAAATATTCAGTAAAACGGAAGTATGACAGAGGTGTTCGTACAACATATTATTACTTTAAAAAAAAGCCACGAATCGATAATCTAAATGACTAGACTAGATTACTATTCTTAACAGATCTTCGATTATATTAAGCTTTTACATTTTCCATTAACCTTTAGTGTTAACAAATTGTGTTGCATCTTCTGTTTAGAAGATGTAATGAAGATACTAGAATTAGATTTCTGTCCTCATTAAACAAGACCTGACGGAAAAAACGTTTGATAAGAAAATTAAGTAAAATAAGTACGTTGGGTTTTTTGTATGAAATTAAAGGAATGTTCGATTATAACGCCACATTAATTCAAGATAAGATACCGTAAATTATCATAAAAACGTTTTTCGGAGCATTATATAGATTATCCGATACGTCAATGATTTATATCATTAGTATTCGCAATTTCCTCGTGTGTTTAACGGAAAACTTTAAAATTGTGAAATAACTTCGCCAACACAATAGGACCAGTAACAAGTCCGCGTATCGCTTCCACAAAGGCATTGAATACCAATAATTCTTCTTTATCTAATTTCCCATTAATTCTTACATATACGAATACAGTTTTTACATTTTATAAATCTTTATCAATGACTCATTCAACTTTTAAACAGTAGTAGAGACCTCCAAGTAGTGTTCTACGATCTGCAAATAGTTTTATTGCTTCGCCTTCTTACTCTCTCTAAGATTAAACTGTTGATTGACGTTCGAAAAGTTTGTCTTCAATAAGTGTTAGGATAATATCTCGCTAATCCTAAGTCAGTTTATCTCAACGTTTATGCAATATCTGCCACAAAACAAAAAAAAAATCTGCCGTTCATCGTCATAAGATGTCAAAAACTCTTTCTTTTTCTTTTAATAGTTCGAATAGTCTTGTGTTTTATCATTCAGAACGGAACCCAGTAATGTTCCGTTCTGAATGTTAGCTAGTGTAATTGATACTATAGTGAGAACATCTTAAGCCTTAAGGTGACGCGTAATATGTGACCTAACGATAACTAAAAAGTCATGAGCAAATATATCACTTATACCTTATAATACCGCTCGTCGCTTCGTTAATAAAAAAAACTGAACCTAATACTATTTTGCAGTGGAAGAAATAAAAGCTACGATTGCTATCTACTAACTCGATGATCCAAGAGAAACTTATCACTACACATGTCAGTAGTATAGTAGTACACATCACTATAACATACCAGATTCTTGTTTGTTAAAGATGACCCATTCCAAGCCAGTAGTGCCGCGATCGATGGCCGTGCTTTGGGCCGATATCATCTGCGATGGTTTCAGATCTTCAAATTCGGGCGCACCGCCCCTAGTCCACGTGATGGGAATATGCCAGAGACTTGGATATTGAGATATTCCCGAGTTACGTTCCCAACGAGACTGCAATAACAAATCAACGACCTGAAGACCCTACTCCGATTTTTGTTTCTAGTTTTAATATTAGTACATATGCATGTGTGTGCAACAAAACTTAAACAATAGTGAGTAAATGTTATTACTACTACTATTATGATAATTTTCTTACAAAACTAAATGTTATAAACATTCGTACCACTTACCTGATTAAGATCCCGTTAGCCATATCGTTTAGTTAAATAATAAAACCCGCAATGTATACCCGTTAGAAATTTGTCATAATCACCTGTGTTACTAGCATACGCCCTGTTCTCTGATCAACGCTGACAGTTAACAACGGATGACCGGCCTTCTCAGACCAGGATCTGAAGTAAGTGTCAATGGTTATACCATTGTAAGCTGATAGAGCGTTGTCTTCCGCCGCAGCAGTATCGAGGGCTTCGAACAAATGATGAGGTTCGGCAACGTCGAATTTCCTTTTAACAAAAATTATGGTATAGTATAACATATCCGCCGACAATGAATTTACTATAAGCTTGAAAAAGTTTCCAGATTATAGTAAGTAAATAGATTACTTTTACATTTACCTTTAATTTTATTTTTCTCATTGTAAAAAAAAAAATACTATCAATTTACATTATTATACAAGTTTCAAAAGTATATATAAGTCAAAAAATAAAAAAAATTGCGTTAAAAGAGTTATTGTGTCTCGACAAACAGATTGAGAATATAATAGACACTCAATCATATAGTTTTATTTCATCACCATCAGCCCTGAGAACCCCCACCCTGTATACCTTCACGTAGATCTTTTGTTACTAGTGTAAACGGTAATTCTGTTAAAGCAGCTGACTTTTGATGACTTTAGTTTCCCTACTCTTCTGGATGACTTTAGGACTTTCAACCCTTAATATATGTACTTAATACAATACACATTGTATTACTTACCGGTTTCCTAATACGGATGCATGTACAGGTACGAAAGTTATGTAAGTTTATGAGAATCTTACAAGTCTTAAACTAAGCATTAAACTTATAACGATCTTACATTTATAACTTACATAAATAAACTGATTTGTTAGATATTTTGAAAATTGAAACTGATTACTTATTAGTTTACCAATTCCTCAGTCTACTTTTCTAAGTTCGTGGATAATTTTCAGGATAACAATATTTATTAAATGATCAAGAACTAAATCACAAATTTTACCATGAAAAAAATATTTTGAATCAAGTTACATTATATAAACTTTTCAGGAGCCTTTTTTGCTATCCTTAAATAATGTAAAATATGGTATTAAGGATTTTAAACTTGGTTTATTGCATACTTTTAAATTTAACCTTCGAGTTTAATGTCAATTTTTATGTATGACAGTAATAAAATTACCTTGCCGCTAAATAAAGACGAAGGCCTTTCACGAAGGTACTGTTTCCAAGGAGATGCTGCGTCATTCTTATAATGGAAGCCCCGCGGGCGTATGTGATGGAAGAGAAGTGTGCACTGACTGCTGCAGGGTCGTTAACGGAGGGATCCGTCAAAGCGTGAGCAGAATCTATCGAGTCTGCTATCATCACCGTTTGCAACTGTTCCACTATGAAACGGATATCATAGCCCAAATCCGGAGCCACCTGGTAATTTCAAACAAACCGAATATCATCGGCCGTAAAGTTTGAACTCAAATTGGCCTGACCCCCCTGGCCCCTGACCATATGTGCTTTTGCAATCGAGATGGAGTGAATGAATAAAACTCCATAAAATACATTAAATTAACTTTTACAAATGAATATTTATGCTATAATGTCGTTAAAGATACGTTAAGCAAATGCTAATCATCAAGACGTTTTTATTGAGCTGAAATCTCCACATTACTCGAATTTCTCTCCACAAGGGCAAAACAGAAATAAAGGAAACTAATTCTGAGACTGCTCTTAATCATATTTGCTACCGTGCACGTGATCATTAGTTAAATTTTATAGTAAAGAGTCAAAGTAAATTTTATGTTAGAAATAGTAATTTGCCTTACCATCTGCGTGAGGTAGTACTGATAGAATCTAGCAAAGCCTTCGTTCAGCCACAGGTTGTCCCACCACGCGCAAGTGACTAGGTTCCCGAACCACATGTGTACGACCTCGTGGGACACGATGTTTGCTACGCGTTGTTTATAATTGTGGTTTGAGTTTTGAGGATCGTATAAAATAAGAGCTTCTCTGCAAAGTGTTTAAACAACCAGTCAAAGATGTGGAGCATCGACGCAGCGCCTATTTCTTCCGCAAAACAAAAGTGGGCAAACATTACCTTTTTGCGGGTACATGTAGTGAAATTATCAAGACAACAAGTATAATATGGTATAGCATACCACTGGTGAACTTCCTGGTTAACTCATCGCTACGTCAAATGATTTTTGTAAGGCGCTGTAGCCGTAATTACTATTTTAACCATAAGTCTTACGACCCAATGCGACGGCAGTAGTTTGGCTTTATATATACATATATATATATAATATCTCCTTAGGAAATTCAATTTTCCTTTTTATTTTCATATGTGTAACTTTAACCAAAAATTACCAAAATGGTGGATGATCTAGACCAGAGGTTCCTAGACTTTTTTTCTTATAGGACCATTTTCAAAATGTAAATGGTTCCAGTGGATCCCCGGTAGCTACATTTCTACCATATTCCCAAAACTCAACGAAATATTATAAAGATAAGAGTCAACTTAAATCCTCGTCGGGTTCCACTTAGCTTCAACGTGTATCGGTCCACGGTTATTAAGCCCCTCCACCACAACGAGGCGGGAACCCGTTGGAGGGTGTTCATCGCCTTGAGCCATAAGATATTAGGTCTTGTTACCTCAGTTATTCCACAAACTACAGGGCCCATCAAACCGGAACACAATATTATTTGCGCATTTTAAACTGGCGGCAGATATATCATCCGCAACCTTCACCAGATCGTCGGATCACTTGGTCGGGGCCTCCCAACACTACATCTTCCGGTACGCGGTCGCTATTTGAAGACCTTGATGCCCCGTCGGCTGTCAGTCCTTGGATCGATGTGTGCTGCCATTGCCATTTGAGGCTAGCAATCTTTTGGACTACGTCGGTGACCTTAGTTCAACGCAGCTAGATGCGGGCAGCGCAGGATCGATCGATATGGAGATCTTTGGGGGAGTCTTATGTCTAGCAGTGGACGTCTGTCGGCTGATAATGATGATAATATCATCAGCGTTGGTATCTACCTAGACAGTCTCCGGCAGAAGCTCTACCACTAATTAAACCTCAATTATTAATTGAAGCAAGGTAATAGGTCTTCCTGTCTCATTGAACTGGATTGGTGAACAAGGTTCAAGTTTGTGGTAACATATAACATCAGCAATTTGTACTCTATTATTAATATGCTTTAAAATAACTTACCTGTACGTTAAAAGGCCCCAATTCTCCATAGCACCAGCGGAGAAGTCTGGAATTGCGGCTTGCTTCATATTTATATTTTCGGCCATCGTATAATAAGGAATTTGAGTGTACTCCTCCATTGTGCTTAGGAGCGATTCTCCGATTTCAAGAGACCATTCACCAGTTTTTCCCACGTTATCTCTTGCGTGGATATCGAACGGCCTTTGTGTGTTATTGTTTGTAGCTACAATTTGGTAATGTGATACAATGAACGCCAGCAAATATGTTGAGGTCATAGGTGTGGTCCAAAAGGTTTCTGCAACTCGGTTATTAGGTCGGCTAAAAATTATAAAAAATGTAAATGTCTTTCATTTTCTTCATTTGTTATACAACAAAACTAAAGTCGAAATTTACAAGAAATAATAATAATGAGTAAAAATAATAATCTTAAATTTAAACACTCCCATCAAAATTTAGAACTGACGTCCCTCAAACAATTTGAGTTTGAAGAAACACTTACTCTTCACGTAATTTTATAGGCATATTAGAAATAGTTGGACTAAAACTGCCCTCTCGGACCATAGTAATGTCAAACGTAGCCTTGAAGCTTGGTTCATCGTAGCAAGGGAACGCCTGACGGGCATGTCCAGGCTGGAACTGCGTTGTTCCCATCCATCTAAAACCAATAAACAATAATCATCGTACATGTTATATTGAACTACTTACGTTGTTAATAAACGCATAAAGCAGGTGGGGGCTGGTACAACTGCCATTTCTACCATTGTACAGTAATTTTACTAATCCTTCTCTTTTAAAGAACGGCATAGCACCTAAATTGATAGGGATCATTAATCGTACCATTGAAGATCAATAGTTGTTATCATCAGCATCATCAGCCGATAGACGTCCATTACTGGACATAGGCCGCCCCAAAGATCCCCTCATCGATCAGTCCTGCATTGCCTTATAGTCAGCATGACCGGCGAATACTGCCGGACATTAAGGTCTGTTTTATATAGGAGTTTATGTGAGGAATTTCGGCAATTTCCCACCACACTGGCCCAATACGGGTTGGTTCACACCAGAGCCACGTTTGATGATCAGCAGGGTGCACCACGAGCAGGTGAGGTTATTATTTAATAGTTTACTATATAGTTTTTCTTAATGCTGATGTTTTACTGAATTGTTGGCCTTGAATCGTACCTTCTTCCGGTGGAATCGTGATAGAAACTTCGATAGAATCCTCTCATGTTTGTTTGTAAGTTTCCTTTGAAACTGATTCTGACAACGTATTCCCGTTCAAGTTGTAATGTAGTGTTTGTTCGGATCCTTAAGAAACTGTAAGGCATCTGACAGGCAGGTACTTCATCTGATGCGAAAATTTCTAAATTGTTATACTGGACGCTCACTGAATTAATCGTAAGGTCGTTGCAATGCATGACAATCTCGTCTACATTGTTTTCTGTTGGACTTATGTAAATCGTAACTTCACCATCGAAACTGAATGGTGTTGTGTTGGGTGTGGATATGATGTCGAAGTAAGGCGTCAATGATACTTCATAGTGGCGGGGACGAGTCGTCGTGGGCAAGCGATAAGCTGGATCTCTCAGCATCCGATAGAATTCTTCCCATTCCTCGTCCGGCACAGGAACTGGACTGAAGCCTTGGATTCCATGGACTAGGATAGTCCCGATAATTAATAGGAACCAGCTGTTTGCCTGTATAAAGCAAAAAAATAGTGTAATTTTTTTATACATAAAGAAATACCTTGCTATGCTATCAGCCGTCAGTCCTTCGAGCGATGTGTTCTGCCCGTTGCCACTTGAGAAGAGCAATCTTTTGGATTATGTCGGTGATCTTAGTCCTCGAATAACCCAACACTGCGTCCGGTACATGGTCCCTACCGGACGTAGTGTTGGTAGGCAGCCCACTAGACGGTCCAATAATCTGGTGAAAGTCTATATCCAGCAGTGGACGTTTATCGGCTGATGCTAATGACGATGATGAAAGAAATACAGAGAATGTAATGTGACCATGATAGTAGGGCATTTATCCGCCCTTAACTACTATGACTACTACAAATAACATCAGGATTGAAAATGATGGAAACGCAACTGATCGTTAAAGTCACCAAAACATTTCGTAACGGAATTGACCTTCAGAAATAAAGAGAACTTTGATGATGATATGTCTCACTATCCATGTAATTTTGTCACGCAGCATGGCATAAGTTACCACATCTTCAAGATATTTAAAATTAGATAATTTTACACTATATCGTAACGTGACTTACCATTGTCGCGCTGGTTCACCACAATGACAAAATACACGCAGTTTTCCCTATTATCGATTTATCTTAATCGCTTTATATTCTAATCTTATCAAAATTAACAGGTTGATCAAAAAAAACGTCATTATAATTGTTTATGGCGTATTTGTATTGATATAATTATAAAATTTATAAGTACAATGTTGTAAGCGGATGTAATGGGTCCCGCACAACAACTCACGGGACCCAAGCAAACCTCATCTGCTTGTGGTGCACCCTGCTAATCAACAAACGAGCCTCTCACTTCCACCAACCCGCATTTGGCCAGCGTGATGGGAAATTGCCTTAATCCTCGTATGAGCCCCTACAAACGTGCATATCTTTGGGGGAGGCCTATGTCCAGCTGTGGACGTCTATCGGCTGATGATGATGAAGTATAACTTTTGGTAGTGTTAAAGAAAAAGTTCTAAAGTCTTTAAATGCTACATATCTAAGTTACATACACTATCATAAAAGTGGATTTTGACGACAGAAAAAGAACGAAGAATATGGGGTTGTTACCACAGACTAAATATACGGGAGAGAGGAATAGGAGAGAAATATATTTTACCCACCCAATGAAATAAAGATTAAAAGTATAAGCTGATAGTAAGAAATTTGTTTGTATACAGGATGAAATGCATCGATCGAATATTTTCGTTATTCGATGTATCATTATCCCTTTTTTTAATTGTTTATTAATTCTTTATAAGATCACCTTTTAATTAAACTAATCCAAGTTGAACGTGATACATTTCCGGTTTAAATCGGCGAACATTTCACCAGTTAGAGAATCCGATGTTAAGCACCATATTTTCTAAATAGCAAATAATGTGTAGACTATACCGCATTACAATTTGCAGGGTGCTCTAGCTGATTAAATTATAGGGGTGCAAAAACATAACGTACTATGTCTAATTGCTGTAAACTCAATGTGCTACTAAGTAGCGATTTAATGTAGTGAATGATGGAAAACATTGTATCGGACGGTGGAAGAGTTTTTAGTATTCCAATCACCTCATGTAAATAACTACAGCTACAATAAACGTCACCGTTTTATCTAATAACCTAAGCTCTCTTTTTGGCTTCACAATTTTTGACCTCGTCGTCACTGTAGAAAGCGTGATGTTAAGGTCAAATATTATTAAGTATAGAAAAAAAAATGACGTTGGTTTTTTGGAAGCAGGTGTAGTCGCTTGGCGAAGTTATACATTTGTAAATTTGAAACGGAAACAAAAAAATATTTAAATAATGTTACTAGAACATATCGTTTTGCCGTTACATCAGGCACTGGTTTCCTCTGTTAAACATCTTCTAGTCTGGTTGCTTTATTGTATAAATAAAATATTGTTCCTAAACTTCATTGTGATCAAACAATTGTTTAAATTGTTTAATTAATCCCGATCATGTATTTAATTGTATAGATTACGTCGTTTTCTTTTTGATAAGTATAACGACACTCGCAATCCCCTGATAAGGGTAATAATAAAAGAGCTTTGGAAATACTTACAAAACAATAATAAATTTATGAATAAAACAAGATCTTTAAAAATAAGTTTCTTTTGGTTATAGTACGGTAAAAAAAAATGTGTTTTTTACTCTTTCTACAATATTTCATTCGCGATTAAAATTCATTAGAGACAGAGCATACGAGCTGGTCATATTCAGACATGAAAAACATTGATTTAATAAAAAAAAATACAAAAATAGATTAAAACGATAAATTAAATTTTATCTCTTATATTTACACAAAAAACTTAAAATAGTTCACATAAAATAATTTCCATAATTTACACTCTGTGATGTGGTGTTCAGAGAACAACGTTGATAACTACAGCAATAACAAGAGCGAACAAAGATACTAGAGATGTCACTGCGGAGCTTGGCAACTCAGGAGTCGAAGGTTCGACCAGCGGCGGTGCTGTCACTGTAGATGGCTGAGTAACCGGCGCCGCGGTGGACGTGGTCTGCTGGACGACGGAGTCGCCATTTTCTAGGTAGTTATTGACATCGTCCGCAACTGCTGCAGCCCATGTGATACTCCGACGGGACTCCTCGGCTCCCTCAACAACGTTGCCGTAATCATCACCTAACGTTGCACTAACGCCGGATGCCCACGTTTGGAACTAAAATGTTATTGTAATATCTTAAAATTTCGGCTGCGAACTTGATCACCATTCAGTTAGAGCTTTCGGTGAAGGAAAGCAACGGGAAGATGAAACATGTTAAACTAACGACAGCTTTGATAGAAATTTCATATCCACCATTTACTTGGCCGGCAGAGTAAAATACGACCTTATATCTATCCTTCTAATTGTAGACTCCGAGTCCCAGTAGTGGGATAATTAAGACGATCAATTATTTGTTTCTAAACATTATTTGGGTTTAATGAAACAGAAGCAGTTACTGAGGTCCAGTTATTTATTTTAACCGCCATAATGCAGCGCCAGTTTGACAAGCAATAAACTGCGCTCATAGTCTTAATGTTAAAAACCTTCAACCTGGTGGTAGGTCTCCACTCTTGCAGCCGACATGTAATTAATGTAATTAATGAGGTAATGAGTCTTAACATCTTATGTCTCAGGCGAGGAGCTCAATATGGTGCAGTATATATCATCCTAACTAGCGCCACATTGTTATGGATAAGCGTACCACTTAACATCAGGTGTACGTCCTAATCGTCTCGTCGCTTGATTTAATAAAAAAAAAAGTGCTGATAATGGCAGAAATGGGCCCTGCTATGGATACTGTCTAGGTGGTCTACTACCCGTGGATATTTATAGTCTTAATAACCTTTTTGTTATAACAACTACTCATACAATTACCTCGGAGATTTGAGCTACAGTTCTCAATCTTGAAGAAATATACGACAGGGGTACGGTGGCTGAACCAAATCTGAAATATAAAGGAAGTTTAATTGTTGATCATTTGATTGAATTTATCTATGATAATCTCTCGTTTATACTTACGCTCGTATTACAGTCGGAAGATTTCTTTTGACATAATCAAAAACGATTTGTGTATTACCCTCATTGCCCGTTACGGCAGAATTGAAGGCAGTTGTGTAATCTTGAGGGCGAATTATGTTATTTTCTTGTACAATGGCATCCAAAAACCTATAAGTAGAAAATTTATAAGAAAAACAATCTTCAGTCAAAATTCAACGGAACATTTTAAAGGAATTGAAACAGCATTTAGTTTCCCTGCAAGCAAATGCACCTGTGTGGTTACGTACTTATCGAGTGATTTCTGATGAGGAGTGCAGCCCAGCACCATGATTATTTGAATTTTTTCAGTATAAACATTATGATTCTCAAAACGATTATAAAGAAAGTCGAAATCAGCCTCCGTTCCATTGCGTAGACCGTTGCAGTACACCCAATTACGACTATTCACTGGAACTCTGAAATTATATATATATAAATGCATAAAATATAAACTATAAACAAAAATCACAAATTTAGTTATATTTAGTTCAAATTTTAAGTTGACGCGTTAATTTATAAAAAAACTTTCAGCATATAGAACCGATACAAAAATTTGATACGCTGTGATGAATCAACTTAGATAAAATCCAGCATCACAGACCTACGACAAAAACTCTGTAAGTCTCAGCCTTCAGTCTTTGCGAGTATGTGTAACTTACTCAACATTGTTGTCAACTAGATTTCGGAATTGTTGGTAAGCCGCCTGTGTACATCCCTGAACACCTATTGAACACAACACAGGCGCCAGTTGGTACCGAAGATATGACCGCATGAACGACTCGTTCGGAATGGGGTAATATGTCAATCCGGAAATTGCAGTATTAGCCCATCTTGCTATTTGAGACTGAAACAAATAAATAACAACAAAGATATGATGAAATACGAGTGAAAACAACAAGAAATGGATGTGCAAATTTGAACTTAAATGTACTTAGTTATAAATCTACTTGAAAATCTTGAAGTATATATAACAATGGTTAAATAAGTGAAAAGATTATTTAATATAGACGCGATGATGATTTTTATCTTACAAATAATTGTAATGAAAATTTATGAAGATGTCTACGAGTATGAACTATAAATCAATGAAACAAAATCTAATAAACCTTGTTCACACTGAATAAATTAAAGAAATTTTTAGATCTGAGGAAAAAATTATATTATTGAAAACTAACCTCCAAACGAGCTAAGTACGGCGTGCCGGCAAATCTGTTTCTTAACCAGGCGAAGCCAGTGATAGCAGCTACCCAGGGCGTGTACTCAGTCTCATTCTCCAAGAAGGAGAGGATATTGAACGCCCTGGTGTACGGCATGAGTCCTGAACGTGCAAATTGGAAAACATCGTTCACGATCTGTAAGTAAAATAGAAAACAGAAAACAAACTAAACAATTTCAATATCAAAAACCTAATTGTTAAGTAAAAATAGATCAATATGCACCTGAGCCCTGTTAAATTCGTGTATTTGGACCCTGGCTGATCCTCGTAAGGCGATTGTTATAAGATCCCATGTATAATCATCGTAATTAACTCTATAGAAACCTGAAAAAAACATCAAGAATTATATAACAGTAGTGAAGGAAGTATTGGGACACGTTAAAGGGAATTTTTAAAACTAACCTCAAACAGCATAAATTACCAAAAGCTCATGAAACAAAGAAATAGATCTAAATCGAATTAGCCGTTGATATTGTGTCGCAGACAGATACACGAGATGAAAAGAATAAAATCATCATCATCACGCCGCTGCAGTCCTCTTCTGGTCATAAGCCTCTCCCAAATAATGAGCCAGTAGTTTATCACATTTCTTCAATTAGAATGAAATATAATATTTTCAATTGATACCACATACCAGTTTGCTGCTTATTGAATATGACCCACTGGTCACCAGTGGATCCACGGTTTATCACGGAGACAGTTTTACTGATCACGTGCGACGGTTTGGTGTTAGCAAAGTTGGGGTCGCCGGCTGTCGCGAAGGTTATAGGGATGATCCAGTTAGTGTTGACTGAGGAATAGCGGGATTGAATGTCGAACCGTCGCTAAAATTTAGACAACAATTCATTAATTACCTATTCCTAATGTGTTAGGAAATAAAAGAAAACACTCAATATGTATAAACACTGCTGAAGGTTGATATATCATAAATTGCAATCAATCTTTTGTTGGTGATATTTCTATAGAAAATTTAATACTCTACATATAACATTGGTTTAGATTTAACAAACAATTTATTCCTCATTATTATTATAAATATTACAAATAGAGTAAACTACAATCGCGTATACATTGATAACTAGTTATCTAATATTAGGGTCCTTGAGTATAAGTGGTACTTTAGTAAAATACCATATAATGTTACTTGTAAAGAAGACTCTCACATGTATGCTTTGTCTATATACCTAAAATGAAAGTCTAATAGATCAATATCTAAGGTTGACATCTAAAAATTTATTATGGATTAAAATCTTTTCTACGTCTCAATTGTTACCTGCGTGATGGTCATGTCACCGGTCTGATGATTAACGTGGACCGTTAAAATAGGATGCCCAGCCTCTTCCGTCCAACTTCTGTAGTATTCGATAAAATTGAACTGAGATCCGTACGCAGACAGTGAGCCAGAGGATATACCAACAGCTTGTAAATCTTGGAATAAGTGAATGGGTAGAGCAGTGTCGTATGCCCTGAAAATATTTGGCTTATTTTAGATGTTTGGTAAACTGATTACTATCTAGTAAATTTATCCTCATATTGAGGTTAGGCCTGTACCCCAGCAGTGGAGACGTAAATTGGCTGTTGAGGGAGAGAGAAATTCATTATAGCCAAACAAAAAAATTTTTACTGTGCCGACCCCACATAGCTGGGAAAAGGGCAGGAGGAAGAAGAAGGAAAAGATTAATATCAGAGTCAGATATTTAGATATAAATACTGGTGATAGGTATCTGTTGCTGGAGACCGTCTAGATGGTTACATTGCAAACGTTACTGTTCTCCAGTTTGAAAGGCGCTGTAACTAGTAAAATTACTTGAGTGACGAAACTTTACATTTTATGTCTCAAGGCGACGAGCGTAATGTGGTACAGTTTATAACTTTGTAACTAGGTCCAAGTTCCACGTTCTTATAGACAGGCGTATCACTTACCATCAAGTGAACGTCACGCTCAGCTCCTAGGTTCGTAGAATAAAAATAAATTATTTTGCTTGATTGAACTGGTCCAGCAAATAGTGATAAGCTAGTAGTAAACTGACCTGTTTATTAAATAGTTACGGAGACCCTGTTCATGCACATCGAAGCCGAGGAGGTGTTCAGTCATTCGAATAATGGCGGCGCCTTTGTTGTACGAGATAGTCGAAAACATTGTACGGACAGACCGTGGGCTGTCGATTCCGGGATTTGTGAGAGGATCTGCAGAAAGAGAGGAGTCACTCAGAAGCGCTGTGTGGACTTGTTCCGTTATAAATCTTGTCCCTAATCCCATGTAATCTTCTACCTGAAATTCGTATGAGATTTATAGATTTTTTATAATCGAACTTTGCAAAGTAACTTTATTCACCTGAATGCACATTAATTTTCCCAAGATTTTATAAAATTTGATACTCGGTATGTTTACGTCGTGTCCACGAAAGTAAAGTACACAACACCATCAGCAGCTGCTAAACGTCTACTGGTAGATATAGGCCTTCCCCAAAGTTCCTCCATATGGATTGTACTGCTCGCATCCAGCGCCTTCCCGAAACCGCCACTAGATTATTGTACCATCTTTTGGAGACCTTCACGCAATGTGCCCTACCCATTGCCAGCTAAAACTAGCAATCTTTTGGGCTACGTCGGTGACCTTAGTTCTTCTGCTTATCTCCTGGTTTCTGATTCAATCGCACAGAGAAATTCAAAGCAAGCCCTCTCCATTGCTCTTTGAGTGTCGTTGAGCCTCTTTATAAGGCCTATTGCCAGGGGCCACGTCTCATACAAAAGTATACAACAAGATGTAGATACATAAATATAGTTTTTAAATAGTTTCAGAACATTAAAAGAGACTTAAATATACACCCAATCAGTAAGAAAATATTGGTAGTATCTTGCGAAGCCTTCGTTTAGCCACAACACATCCCACCAGTCACAAGTGACCAGGTTTCCGAACCACATGTGTGCGATCTCGTGGGAGAGAATGTAAGCTATTAACTGCTTGAAATAATCATTCGTGTGATCAGGATCGTACATTAAATACGCTTCTCTGTAAAAAATAATTAAAGAAGTTTTTAGTAAGGCTAATAAAATTGGGACGGACACCCCTGGTGTAAGAGGTCCCAACAACTCGTGACACTCAAGCCAACCCCACATGCTCGTGGTGCACCCTGCTAATCAACAAACAAAGCACTGGGTCCCACCAATCCGTATTGGGCCAGTGTGGTGGTAAAAGGCCTAAACCCCCAATATGAATCCTTACTCGATCGTGGGGGAATCTCTGGGGGAGGCCTATATCCAGCAAGGGACGTCTATTGGCTGACGATTAACATGAATACAACTTATTAAAATGTGAAATTACTTTTCTACTTTTACATAATTTCAACTATAACTATAAAACCAAATATATAAGGATATGAACCTTCTACCCGTCCTTCCTTTTTATGTAAAAAATAGCGCTTCTTTTCACATACCTGTAAGTTAGCAAGCCCCAGTTCTCCATAGCACCAGCAGAGAAATCAGGTATCGATGCTTGTGTCATTTTAAGATAAGGATGTTGTGTATAAAAATTTATCGCCGTGTGTTCATTCATCCTGGCCAGCAGGCTCTGACCGACGTCAAAAGCATATTGACCCTGATTAGTTTCGATCGCCTTGGGTCTTGCAATAACTTCATAAGTAAGGTTACCGTTTTCTATGACTTCTAAAGAAGAGTATTCGGCGACAATTAAGGCTAATAGGTAAGTGGACATAACGGGAGTCCTGTAGTAGATGTCGTTTTCGTAAGTCCTGTGAGAAACATTGAAGATAAATTTAGAGTTCATTGACTTATAACTTTCGATATCAATCATTTCACAGCACACTCAAGAAACAGTTTTTGCCCTGTTCCTACTTCGCATGAGCTAGGCTCTACGTATCATCAACCGTCATCTCAAACTATCCACTCCTTTTACACGTAAATCCTCTTTCACAGGATTCGTCTGTACCTTCATTCGTGGTACTCTTCCGCTTGTACTGTTATCTTTACTGTTTATTATAAAAATACTATAACTTTACATTCGCAGCTATCGCAGCACCATTTAAATTTCCGTCCATATCCAAATATTTCTGAACTCTTTCCGTTTCACCGTTACCACATATACCTTCAATAAACTATAGCATATAAGGATTTAGCCTGTTATTATGTTTGTGGTGTATTTATAAGACATAACAACTAACGTGATTTATTAAAAATTATTAAGTTACTTAAGTCAAAAGTATTATTATTGCAGTTGAAGGTAATTGGATATACATCATACGTACGTATTTACAACAGGTACAGTTTGCCTGATTCTGGTGCACGACCAGCTTCTGTGCGATGCCGGTCGTCTGATAGTGATGTCAAACGTAGCCTTGAAACTTGGCTCGTCATAGCAGGGGAATGCGGCACGCGCCGACGTCGCCTGGAATTGTGTCGTCGCCATCCACCTTGAGCACCACAACGAAGAATATCATTGTTTTTTATTCTTTGAAAACTATAGAAGAAAGAGTAGCCATAGGTAGTTTGATTATGGTATATGGTACATTGACTGCAGGTAGGTCTCTTGTCGGACATTGTTTAGGCAGGTCCCCACCGCAGCGCCTATTTCTGACCACAAACCGTGCAACCATTTTGTGTTCCAGTTTGAAGGGCGCTACAGCTAGTGTAATTACTGGGAAAAGGAGACTCAACATCTTACATCTAAGGTGACGCGCGCAATGTAGTGCAGGCGTATAACTTACCATAATGTGAACGTCCCGCTCGTGTAGTTGTTTAATTTAATAAAAAAAAAGAATAGGCTTACTTTGGTTCATCTGTAACATTGTTTCTGAACCAACTTCTGTAAATGCCATACATGTCGTCACGCAGCGGTCCACCGAACTCGATAGACAATTGGTATATCACTGGGTTTGTTTCACTATACTGCAATTCTCCATTTGTTAACCTGATCCGCATAATTTGGTACTGCGGCTCCAATACGAGAGTACTTTGTATTATTGTGTCACCTTGCTTCAATACTACGGTACCGGTCGGCATCTCCAGCTCGTGAACGTTTAATACGATTTCACTTACGTGTCTTCCGGTTGCGACTAAATTAATTTCAACTCTACCATTAAGCGACAGTCTAACGATATCTATGCCCCAGAGGACATTGTAGTGAACAGGTTTTGTAGTAGTGGGAAGTCTGTAGGAGTTGTCCCTGCCGTGGGACATCTCGCTGGGAAAGACGCGGACATTTTCAAATATTTCCCCTGGTAATTTTTCATCTCCGAATATTGTCGATGTTGGTTCAGGTGGTATGTGAGGAGTAGCTGTCGCTGCGAGGCAGGACGCGAATAGAATAAACAGCTTTAGTGTCGCCATCTACAAAGAACATAAACAAGGAGTTTTTGTTTTTGTTGTAATTCATTTAGTTTAATATTCCAGAGAGGTTTGTGTATATTTTTTTGTTATTCAATAGCAAACCTTGAAGGTTATCTTGGGAAAAGATTTACATCTTGATTTACATGTATGATGACATGATGTTTTTTTATAAGGTGGCGAATTTAATCGCTTATCGCCAAACAAATTTCTACAGTCCTTTATATTATCATATTGAATCAAATAAGATATTTGCCAGTATTTAGTACAGATGGTAAAATGGATGGCGTATAAATATCTAGGTCTATATAGATAATTGTATACCTAAATGTAACAATCAGTAAAGTAATAAGGAATATGCATATCAGCTTATCACTGAAATTTTTTTATCATTTCGAATGGATTAAACACATTAAGTGACTTTGAAATTTGACATAAAACCAAAACGTGACCAATGCTGAAAATGAACAAAAAGAGCTTAGTTTCAGTTTCAATCAATGAGGCTACGAAATAAATGAGTGGTTTACTTAAAATCATAAGTACACGAAAATCAATTAAATGATGACCAATCAAGAACCTTCCTCCGGTTCAATTGAAAGGTTGTCCCATTACTCCAGTAATTTCCCTGGTAATGACTCTATTCAAAGTGAAACATAGCCTTTACTGGTGGTAGGTCTCTATTGCCGGACACTGTCAAGATTAGTATCATCGCAATAATGTGCAAACATTACTGTGTTCCGGTTTGAAGGGTGCTCTACCTAGTGAAATGAATAGGTAATAAGACAACATATTATGTCTCAAGGCGACGAGCACAATGTAATGCAGTGTATACTATCCTAACGCCACATAGTAGGGCATATCATTTGCCATCAGGTGAACGTCCCCCTCGTCTCATCGCTTCGTAGGATAATAAATATAATTTTTTGCACATTTTTACTTAAAGCTATCAACCTGAATGGTATCCGAAAAAAAGGTTTTTAAAGTAAAGCTGTTACGGAAGCAGATTTATAATTCCGTGAGCAGCTGTCCGGGCAAGTTGGAAAAAACTGATACCATCATGAGACCTTAAAAATTAACTAGCGTTTTCCGTGGAATGAAGCTAGCTACTGCGTTACATAAGTAGTAAGATAAAACCGCCTCAGTAGGAACATTTCACACGAATTTCTACCGCCGAACAGTAGTGTGCAAACTTTACTGTACTCCGGCTTGAAGCGAGTTGTAGCTAGTGAAATTATTGGAGTAATGAGAAGAGCAGAATATCGTCCTGTGTTTATACATATATACGAATTTATAGCTATTGACTATGTACGATTAAAAATTAAGTAAATAAGTACAGTTCAAGTACAAAGTTATTCTTATGAAAATTATTAAAGACAGAAACTTATTATTTATATTATAAAATCATTTTGAACTGTTTCCTATATTGAATCTTGCAAATTATTGAAGAGTACAATCATGTACTAAAAAGTTTTATTATGTTGAAGTCTCGTTTGAACATTTTAATTTTTATAATAAAAAAAAAAAATATTACTAATATTTATAAAAATCTACGTAAAAAGAACATTTATCATCAACTATGAATAAAATAGACAAGTATTTTACATAAAAGTTGTCTTCATATTGGAAATTCATAACGGAAACTCGTAAAAATGTTTCCGCACAATGGTGAATTTTTTTTATCCTCATATATACTATATCTAACTAGATATTTAGTACTATTATTATTGTAATATAAACTACATATATTTAATTACATATTACTATTATTAATTATAAACGAAAAGGATGTTTATGATATTAAAGATTAATAAGAAAAATAATGGTAAACTGTTATACTTACTCTGGATGACTAGTGGGCGACAATAACGCGGGACCAAACTCCCGCCACTGGATTAAATATATGTAAAATTATTTGAAATATACACGTTCCGTAATCAACTGCTGAATGATAGCTATCATATAGATATAATAATCATTCTTTTTGCTAATTATCTGCCTACGATAGCGTTGTGGCATGATAATGAGCAAATCATGTAGGTAAAACATTAGCCGTGTGAAATCATTACAAGTACTACCTATACTATATTATTATCGTTCATGACTGCGTCAATTTGTTTAATATATGATATACCAAAAATAATGTATTGTCCAGCAGTGGACGTTTATTGGCTGATGATGATGATAAATGTATTATTCAAATCAAGATAAATATTTAAAAGAAGAAGGGAGGAGAATATTTCTGAATTGTTACTCAAACTTATCTTCGAAACAACTTCAAATAACTTTCCAATTAATAAGTATCACAAATAATTTGGTACTGCTAAGTCTTACGAATGAGGCTGTATTTAAGAAATGCAGGAATGTTGAATTAAAAAATTAAGACTGTTATGTAATATTCACTGATGGTAGGTCTATGTTGCCTGGTACCACCGCTACCCCTATTTCGGCCGCCAAACACTAGTGTACAAACATTACTGTGTTCCGAATTGAAAGGGGTTGTCGCTAGTAAAATTACTGGGGGAACGAGACTTAACATCCTATGTCTCAGGCGACGAGCGTAAAGTGGTACTGTGTATACCATCCCGACTAGCACCACGTTATGGGCAGGCGTATCTCTTACCATAAGGTGAATATGTCTCGACGTTTCGTAAAATAAAAAAAAAAAACTATCAGGTGTAACTTCACTCTCGCTTGTTGATTCCCAAACATATCTAGATGACATACCATGAAGCCTATTTCTATTTACCTTCACAGAAGTATACCTTGCACATTACAATGTTACATCGAAACAAGTAAACCAAATGGAGGAGATGAAATAAAGAATCAGCACTTTAACTTATTTATTTTGTTTTTTAAAATTCAAGCATTTCCAAAGAAATCATGTTATATCAAAATTTGATACAGATTTAAATAATCTACAATCAAAGTATAAATCACCGCCAGTTCGCACTCACGTTTTAACTAAGTCCTGTCCAAGGAGTCGTTGGTGATAAGAACTTTGTGAAATAAGTAAATGAATCAAGATTATGAATTACTGTCTCCCATTTAAATTAGATAAAAGTCAGATATTAAGCTTTCATTTATTTCGTTTACACTGTTAACAATTCTAATAAAGTGGAGGGGATTCATCTCCTCGTAGTTTACTATCGTCAAGTCGCGCCTTTACTATCAGAAGTCCTTTCTAATTCGTCTCTACTAAGTATGTATTAAATTACTTTTATTTTATCGGTGCACAGTAAAAAATAAAAAATCTCAACATTAAATAAAAATATTTATGTAACTCTTTGGACTTGGACTAATATAGTGCATACAATAAATACCGGAATCGGATGTAAATACGAAGTGAGAGAAAATGTTGTTTCTTATGGTAAAAATATTGGCCACGAAGCTTCTGCGTCTTTGAGTGCCTCGTGTTGGTTATTAGCCGCGATAAGCTTCAGTCTAGACCGGAAACTAAATCCGTGTAAATTGATATGTAACGAGTACACACGCACTTATCCATATTTGATGATACCAGCTCTCAAGGCCACATCCTCCAACATGAGATAAATACGAGTATATCTTTGCTTCCAAATAAATTGCAAAGAACAGTTTTAAGTAAAACGCAGCCTAATCTTACAGAGACATGGAATTGTTAACTTTTTCTATCTAAATAATTAAAAAAAAAATCAATGCAGCACATTGAAGTATCAACGATAAAGTTTCTGCTGTTCAAAGTATGAAAAGATAAAAAAACTGTTTTTTAAACTTACGTATACTTTTTTATTCTTTTTTACTCTGTAGATACTATGAAAGCAAATTTATACATAGCGAAATTTTAATGAAAATTCGCCATATATATATACTACATATAAATAACGTTTAGTTAGTTACATATATATAGCTTTAGTGATGTTTTTCTCATATAAAAATATTTCAATAGCCTAAATATTATTCATTCGAAACTTTAGAATATTTTCTGTTATATTAAAACATTGATTATTTATTAAGCTAATTCAAAATTTTCTTACATCTATACATAAGTTATTAAATTTGAATTGGTGTTTTGTTACATTTAATCATTTCACTTAACCTGTATTACATAACAGTAAATTAACTAAAGATAGTTATTTTTTTTAACTGTACCAATAACAACGTGGTGTTAAGTTTTGAATAAAAATGTAATTAGTATAAACTAGGAATAAACAACTTTAATACCTAAAGAACACTGTCGATAACATTATTCGGCTTCTGCAAACAAGCGGAAGTATGATTTTTTTTATTTTATAAATTATCCAATGGCACAAGAATCGCCTGGTGGTTGCATGAATACTTATAATTACACGCCTTGTTAAGTCTCTTTAACTCGGTAACTTCACCAGCTAAAGCTGTGATTCTAGATGACCTAGACAATATGGAGCTTAGTACCACCACATTACAATGAATAGAACATATTGTTGACCACAGACAAACATTTATTTGGCTTATACTCTCATGTATGACATTTTCTTGTATTATTAAAAAAATATATACATAACCAAACTGCCAAATTATTTAAGCACTTAGATGTATTAGACAAAACTTTAACTTGATAATGAACACTTGACGGAGAAAAGCTGATGGTTGATAATACTAGTCAAAGCTTTTAAGTCTAGCAAAAGTTCAACATTGTTTGAATCAACAGAAACAATATATTTCTTGAATATAAACAAAAAATGGTTTTTATATGTATCAGAGATTTATTCAAAAGATAAATTTCCTGATTTCATTCGCTCTAATTTTATATACAAACATATTTGAACTATGTATGGTCATCAAGATTATTCAGGTCAGTACAGAGCCTTCTGTACTCGTATACATATATATGTTTTCACGTAATTGCGATTTATCCAATTTTTTATCGCAGATAATTTAAAGATAGATCATGTAGGGCGTTGCTGAGAAATAATAAATTTTAGGAGGAACCATCTAAAATCTTTGTATCGTCAATATTTCAACCGATGGAAGTCCACTGCTGGACATAGATCTCATGTAATGTGTTCCACAAACCACGGAATCAATGTGTTCAATCTTTGTATACTGAATGCTTTATTAGGTCAATATCTAATAGTCCTAATTCTAACGTTTCTTTTATTTTCAAAAGTTATTCGGATCATGCATCATTGACAGGGGGCGCTGATTTATCAGCTTCCAGTAACCAGGCGATGATCTCCTGGTTGTTCCGCTGCATCCACTGAACGTTGGCTGCAGTCCTCTCCAGCACCTGCAAAACCGGTCTGCCCAAATCGCTGCACGATTCGTTCACAAACCTCTGCAACTGCAAACCGAAAGATCGATGTTGTATTCTCTGTGTTGTTTCTATTCCTTCGTTTTATCAACATTAGTATCTTATTCACTCACCTCTTCGTACTCGTGGACCTGATTTAATCTCCTCGTCACAACTTTCACAATCGAGTTCAATGTTGACAACGATCCGACGCTGAAAGATTCAATTAATACTAAAATTCTATTTATCCAGTAATACATCGATTTCATTAATATAATATATTGAGGTTAGCAATTTTCAGTCATATATATATGCATATATTATTAATCTAAAATATGTATCTAACTTTTAACTTAAATTTTCTTATTGGTTAATATCGGTTATAATGTATTTTAAACTAATAATTTTTTCAGATTCGTTTTACAGTTCTGAAAAATCCGATCAGTTTATTTGTAGTTACTTATATCACAACTTGAAAGGTGTATATTGTATTCCTGTACTTAAATCATTACATCGAGAAATAGGCGCTCTAATAATATTAATTACCTTCTACAATAATTACTATCGCCATCTGTTGTGAATTTTGGTAAACGTTTAAAGTATATAAGGAAAAATAAAAATTTTGGTGGCGTCTATTACCATTTTTAATGTGATACATAAAATATTTATAGCAAATGGGATCAATAGGAACTATCAAAATTGGTTTACTTACTACTCTTTCAGTCTCTGCCAATTGGATCTTACAAAATTGAAAGCAATAGGTTCACCAATGGAGGAACTGGCAACTGCGGAAAACACTCTAACCGTGTCCTGCTTCCGTATACCACTATCGTTGCGAAGAGATAAATCCAAATATCTGTAATAATACAGTGGTTAATATCCATAAAATCAATGTTAACATATAGTCCCAGAATCTGGACTAAATTTGGAGAGTGTTTAAGTAACTGAGTTATATTTGGAGTAACAAAGAAAGCACTATACGGGACTGGCTAACCTATATAACAAATGCGGAGCTCTGGTACAACCCAAGACAGATAGTAAGAGTTCCCTTTCTGAAGGTGAGCTGGCGACAATAAAGCGGTCCCACGCAAATCGCCACTCTCGAGCACCACCCGTCTGGACCCCCACGCAGTACACTGTACTGCGAATGTCCGCATGAATTCTGAAAACATTTTTAATTTTTAAAATGTGTGTATTTATGTCTTTGAGACATCCACCCCCCACTAGATGGACAAAGGAAATAAAAATGATCGCTGGGAGCCACTGGATTCAAATAGCATAAGGCCGTGCCTTACAGAACACATTGCGGACTTACGTCCAGCAGTGGACATCGGTCGGTTGAAATGATGGTGATGATGTCTTTAGGTGAGACCTGAAGTATTTCATCTACGAGCACAAGATGAACGACGTATCTATGGCATTGCTCAACTTTATGCTCACTTTCTTCTTTTGGATTATTAGGAATACAATGTTAAAGAGCCCTGGAGTATTTATTTAGGATAATATAAAATGCACTTAGATTTCCTTTATTGGTGATTTAAATTTATTTGATGATGCAAAATTTGTCTACAACATATATATCGAAAATACGTAATATGCGTATTTTCCATAAACATTTTAAGTAAACTTTTAATTACAATCATAAGCTATTGTAAAGATAGTAGCTATGATACTAAAGGAATACGGCGAACTTAATCAGGAATATTAATCATCAAGTTATCTAAAAGGCATTAACAAATACTCTTATTCCCCAATTGTGATGTATCAGACTCGTTCTAGATTGTTTCCATACTGTTTTTTTTTTGTTTCGAGGGGAAGGGTGCGAATCTTCAAAAGATAGATGAAAGTAGAAAATTCTTCATGGGATGTATAAATATCTAGACTTACTAAAGCTACCAGAATTGCATCTTTACCATTATATCTAAACATCAGAACGCTAATTTTAGCTAGTAAAATTATTCGAGTAACGAGATTGAACGTTTTATCAATCTGGTGAACATCTCGCTCATCTCATCGCTTTGTTGAATTGAAAACCAAAATCAAGCATAGACCTACTCATTGTAAGCGTCAGGGTTTGGACTCAGCATCCAATTGGTGTACATTCGGACGGCGTGTTCGAGGCAATCGACGTGTTGGAGGTGACAGGCGGTGGATAGTAAATCGACGCGTTGCTGCGCTCGCACCACACTCTCGTCGTCCCTCACCTGCCACCCCAGCTCCTGAACGGTCCCAGACACCAGCCGCAGGACGTAGCGCTGCAACAAACGAAAAATATTCTTAAATCAGTAACAGGAGTAGACAGTAGGTTAAGAGCACTTGAAAAACAAAAGAGAACACACCTAAACCTAAATATATATTGGTTAAGTTAGGTTGCACAATTCAGCTCTGAAGTCTCTGGCTAGAAGAATATGACTAAGGTAAGACCTATCTGTCGTAGAAGGCGACTGAAAGGATATAGGATTTTCGCGGGCCGTGAGGGTGGGGGCCCTTATCGCTCAACAAGCGAACCTGCGTGGGACAGCGTATGGCTCAGCGATAGTACCTAGGAGGATTAGGCTCCTCCTCAGAGACGTTTTAACACAAAATGTAAATGGACACCAGTGCGTTCTGTAAGAGATCCCAGGGCCTCTCCGAAAGCACTGATGCAGACCACCGAGAGTATTTTAGTGTGTAAGAATCTCACATAATCCTGGCTTCCCCTCAGAAGTAGGTTATCGTCTGATGATTTTCCCCCCGAAACCCAAAATAAAAGTTGAACACAGATACAAAGCGTCAAAATTACCAAAGTTTAAATATTATACGTACAATACAATGAATCAGTCTTACGGCACATTTCGTTTTCATCTACAATGATCTAATACTTAAACTCAGGTTCTCGTCATATTAAGCTGCAATGACCTCGAAGATAATGCAGCATGCTCGGACAGAATTCCAGCCTCTCATATATTTACAGCCGGAACAGACTAATGGTGTTATTGCGACAGATTTACAATGAGAGTGGTAGCTAGCCAAGGAGGTTAAAAAAACCATTGAATTACCGCTGGTGTTACGGGGTAAGCTGGTGGCTTACCACGGATGTTTTAAGAAGGAATTGCATGCTAAATTGTTGGTGTATTACCTCTTTTATAATAAACGTAGCTATTCCCCGCCCGCTTTGTTACTTATAATATAGAATTTGAATTGAAATTTAGAACGGAAATTTGCCAAAAATATTCGCGTCCGGCGGCTACGCACCGCCCTTCGGGCACCTTTCTGTTACTGACACCCCAGCAACTCCATTTCGGAGCCGAGGGGGCAGAACGCGGTCGCAACGCGTAGACATCTCACCGCCAACGGGCGGAGCCAAGCGCACGTCCGCCGATTGCCTCCTTGGGCAAAGGAACCTGACGTCGCGACCGACACATATTATAGATTAGAAGCAAATTGTCTCCATTATATGTATAAAATATATACAACTTTAACCTATTCATTTAAGGATTGTTAAGATCATTATATATTGTAAATTTTTCAGTTAAAATGATAATGATGATAATGATTGTAGAATTATCTCCTTTTGACCTCCTAACTACACGTTACAGAACAATAATGGTGGAACGAAAAAAAATGAGTAGTCATTGCCTAAAAATTGTTTTACTATAGTACTATTTATATCGCTTTAAGTAAGCAAATATATATGATAACCAGTCGTTCAAGTAATGGGAAAAAAATCATATATAATCAATATTCGATATCAGTAGTCATAGTAGTAATCAGTAGTTAAACATAAAGTGCATTAGATAATTGAATAATTTATTGTTCAAATAACCATCTAGGTCTTTTAGGTATATAGTGTTTAATCGTTTATCTACACCTTGTATTATTAATAGCCATGCCCTTATAACAATTTGATTAGATACTAACATAATTAATGAATTTAATTATTTATTTATTCTAACTTCACACACCTCGTTTAAAGGCGAACTTAATGCCATTGGCATTACCTTCCAGTCTACCTTGGGTAATACAGAGGTGATGAGGCGGGTGCATCAAATAAATACAATATATAATACGCAAATATACACATACTAAGACACATATAAATATATATATACACATACAAGATATTAACTAAATATTAAAAATTATTTCAAGGAGGACTCAGTCCTAATGTCATTGAGGAGAATTTCCCGTTCTTTCTGCTTAAAAGTACATTGATTTGTTACTGTTCTACTACTACTAGAGGAAGTGCGTTCCAGAGAAGAATAGTGGATAGAAAAAGATAATACATATTTATATATTATACATGAATTGTACAATGTTTATTGTTAGTTTATTGACAATAATATAATAACAGAAATAGATAATAGTTAAATAGTTCAACTTCAAAAAATTTTGTTGGTTTATTTACCTTTTAAACTATGAATAAGTATTCAATACATATTACTAAATTAAAATATACAGCTCATCTGAAAACTGCTTCTGAAGCGCAATGGCTGAAACCTGCTGAACATAATGGTCCCTAGTTCTTGTCCAGATGTTATAATTTGGTTAGAGAGAAAGTCTTTTAACAAACTTTCACTGGTTCTTGGATTATTAACTTAATTCACAAATGTGTCGCTGTCTCCAATGTAAATTATTTTATATATTAAATATATGTGGTATTAGTTAAATATATGAGTTAATTAATATTCTATACGTATTAGAAATACTAAGACTACTACGTATGAATCTGAATTCTCAAATAAAATTTTTGCTAAATCGTAAACTTTTTGAAGGTGTTAATTACAAACTAAGAAATACTAAAATACTTAATACCTAGTACAATAGAAAAAACAATAATTTTTATCAATAGATAACTAACTTAAAGTATAATTTAATATCGATATCTTATATCGCTAGTCAAGATCTTTGTACTTATTCGAAGAAGGAGGAATTTAATCGAATTATGTCATTAGTATACTAATCCGCAGTGAGTCAAAAATTTATTGACAATTTTGTTTTGTAGCGACAATCATTTCGCAAGTCATTCATTATTGATGAAGTTGATAACAGAATATAAATTAATATCGATATTCTATACCTAAACCTATTACCCATCAATGAACAATTTTATTGCCTTTTATACTACTAGCGACATCTAGTATATAATTATAGTATTACTATTCAAAAATTAAAAATATTATAACAATCGATTTAGATCTATATACCTCACTATTGTTTACTTCGAGATCATATTATTAGACATTTTTAAAATTTCAATTTCTCTTATGTTCTTTAATTGTTATTTGTCTTAAATACTAATTATTTGTTAAGTATATATTTTCATACCTAATACCTAAAAGGAATAAAAAAACATGTGATACCCAGAACTAGTTCAGTAACGCCATCTAGTTAAAAATTCATTTATTATAATAATAAAATTCCGAAACTATTATATACATACAGTAATTATAAATAAATCCATTATCATCATCATCATTAGGTGCCCTCTTCAAACTGAAGTTTGGCGATCAAATATAATCATACATCATATATGTTTCCATCCGCTTTGCTAGTCGTAACACTGGATCAGCCTTTGGGAAGTAATTTAGTAAAATTCATTTTAGCTGACCTCTAAATGGCAAAAACAACATCTGTACCAAATTTTAAATCTTTACGTCTAATAATTTCGGAGATCTTGTGACGAGAAAATGAATCTATACATATTTAATATATTTATAAAGATTAATATATACCTTGAAATTTTATTATTTTTGATTTATTATCTTTCCTCTGACACCAGGTCTTGCTTTTATAGTCAATAAATCTTAATTAGAGCTAAATATAAAGTTGATATCTTTTGATCTAAGATGTACAGTACGGTGTTAACAATAATACGATAGTTTAGCTTAATTTTAATTCACATTGACGTCTTTAAAAAACATAGTAACACAAAATACTAGTCGACTATTAAACAAAAAGTTAGTCATTTTATTGGACTAACTAAATAGCAGCACTAAACAATAAAAGCACGAAACGAACAGAAGTATAACCTTGTGGTCGCTTTTATAGCACCAGATCAAGGTCGTTGTTTTGAAGTAATTAAAATAACTAAAGTATGTTTCATATTGAAAATTAATACTGTTATGTACTAGAATATAGTATTAAATAAAATAA
This sequence comes from Ornithoptera priamus, assembly GCA_029034505.1. Taxonomy (NCBI): domain Eukaryota; kingdom Metazoa; phylum Arthropoda; class Insecta; order Lepidoptera; family Papilionidae; genus Ornithoptera; species Ornithoptera priamus. The sequence goes on along the minus strand of JARDWD010000221.1, from coordinate 31,108 downwards.
TTGTCAAACTAAGGACAAAATCGGATGAAAATATTGATACAAATATTAAAAGTTTACATCCATTTTAATAAACGTCTTGCTTATGTCGTGATAATGTTAATTATGAAAAATTATTGCGTACACTCAAACTCACCTTGTATTCCAAATAATATGCGCCCTTAGACAGCATCGTGTCTATATAACCGAGCGCAACCAACCCTGCCTTCCAGGGGATGTAGCTTCTCTCGTGGGACAGGTAGCTAGTTATATCCAAGGCGGTTCTGTAGTCCAATCGGCCTGACAAGGCTAAATTCATTGCATCGTCGATAATCTGCGCTCGATTTATCGGATGAATATCTTCAAATCGTTTTCGATCATTCAGTATCTTTATTAAAAGCTCCCAGTTTTGATGGTCGTAGTTGATGCGGTAGAATCCTTGAAAACGGAAAAATATGTAAATAAATTAGAATTAAAAATCATTAAAAGTAGATACTAATAGGTTTTTATAGAATGAAAGAAGATACAAGCAGATGATGATAGTAATGATTGTGTCTATCCATAATAATGTGACTCTTGTTAGGTTTATACAGAAACATATTATCTTCGTTGATTAGAGATGATAAATTTTACTTCTCATTAATCTACCTATTGCTCTTTTTTGCTATCTGGGGGAGGAATCTTTAAAATGACTCTAATTCTGTGGGAAACTCAAAGTTATGTGAGGTTACTATTCCTTAAAATCCCTCGGTGGTCACCACTGGGTCTATACCAATTTTGATCCCCCAATCCAATACTCCCATCAGTTTAAAAACTATAACTGCTTCTGCAGCAAAGTAGCTATACGTCTCCCTCGTAAGACCTAGTTGGATTTTAAAGCTACATATTATGAAGTCTTAATTGGTTGATGGTTGGAGGAGCTACGTGAAATTTTATGGTCGAAAACGAAGATGTTTCTCGTATATAACTGACCTGTTTGCTGTATGTTTGCTATGAGCCAATCACTCGCACTGAGGGAGAAGTTCTTGACCACAATCGATCGTTCACCCCTCAACCAGAGCTTCGGTCTAGTAGATTCGAAATCTTTCTCCGTTGCAGTGGTATAAGATACCGGTATCCACCACACTGGAGATTTCTTGTTATCACTTGTGCTGTTAATGAGTACGAATCTTTCCTAAAACAAATTAATTTATTATTGAACATTTTTTGTCTGTTTCGAAGGCCAATTTAACATAAGCTTCTTTTTAAATTTTAAGGCTCTTTAAAAAAAAGTTTTTAAACAGTTCAAACCATACTCGAGCGGCATCATAGAGCTACGAAACGACCATGACGTACACCTGGTAATTAATACCAAGGCTCTGTCCTAATATAAGGCTACGGATACTATTTGCATTCACCGCCACCAAAATATAGAAAACTTGTACTGAAATCAAAACAAGACGTAATTGACTGAAAGTCGTGATTATCCTGAAATGTTCTTAATGACGTGTCAACCAGCCGCCTCCATACTGCTCTGTTCTCGGCACGTTTCAAGGCATTCGGAATATTGCTGCCTAAGATTGCCTGTATCTGGTCGGACCATTGGGTAGGCGAGCGACTCCGTGATCTTTGGCCCTTGATCTTTCCTACTACAGCCAGCGTATCCAGATTGTCTGGTTGCCTACGGGCAATATGGTCAAAGTAACTTAGGACTTGTTTGTAGCAAAATATATCTTAGAATTGTAAGAAAACGGATAGTGAGTAAAAAGTTGCCTAAGAACCTGTTTAAATTCTATAGCGCCGCTTTTATAGTCCCTTGTGATAGTTAGAACTGGGAAACCGGTCTGCAGGGTCCAGGAGTCCATCACCACGCCGACGTCCGCGTCGAAGGCGTTCGCCTCCCGCGCCGCATTGGTGAGGGCGCCCCACAAGTCCCTCTGTTCCGCGTCGCAGTACTTGCGTGCGTTCAGGTACGCAGTGATACCGGCGTTGAACACCGAATCAGTAAGGAAGTGATTCATCATCCGAAGAATCGCTGACCCTGTAATTTGTAAGATGCACATTTACTGATGGTAGAGCTTCGGTAGAGATTTGCTGTAGAGCGCCTCGATTAATATGACCATAACACGTATTCCCGATGTCAAGCAGCAGTGTGCAAAAATCCGAACACATTGTGATGGCAGTGTATATTATCCTAAATACTACTACATTACAAGAGATCTAATGGACACCCATCAGTCAAGATGATAATGATGATCACTACATTGTTATGAGAAGGCGTATTTCCTAACCATTAGTATCAAACATAAACCATGATATATTTTAGCATGCAAATGAAATAGTATACACTTACTGGAGACCAGTTAGATGATAAAAGTTAGTGTAAATATTTTTTCCTTCAAGTTCAAAGGACATTGTAACAGCTCTATAAAGTACTATAAATGATGATCTAAATCAAATATAGTTATGAAATATAGTATATATAATTAGGACGATTATATTATACTATCATATTACTTAAAATAATTTTATATTACTTCCCTATGGTGGATAAAACGGATTAAATCCTATCCGTAACCCCAATGAATCATTTGGAAACCGGATATATCCGCCGTGGACTTCGTTTCACAGGATATAAGCTTATATGGCTTTCCAAAAAACATTCGTGGATAAATTTCTACATGTGTTATTTGAGTTTAAAATACTATAATACAATGAAAGGTATTTACGTTAATTATTCTCTCTTTTCTTAAGTTAAAAGGAAATTGTATAAAACATTTTAAACACTTACCTTTTCCGTAAGAGATCTTATCAAAAATTGCTCCTATCTCTTCAGGGTTGCCAACCTCAACTGATATTTGATGCGATGAAGTGAGAGCGTCCAACTTGAACACACTCTGCACTTCGTTGAGAACAAACACCTCCATCAATTTCCACGTCTTTTCCACCTAAACACAAATCCAGAATTAATCTATTTGATAACAAATAGTAAAGGTTGATCTTTGCAAATATATTCTTGATGAGTTTAGAGCTAGAGCTTTGAGATTAGAGCTAGAGTTTCAATTTTACGTGAAGGCAGGACAGTCTAATTATCTATGACCTAGTAAAAAACAATGTGAATATGTCTTCCTGATAAGTTGAATACTTCAAGTTTAATTTTTAAAAGCTTTTATTATCTAGAAGTAGCCTATTTTAAACAGTAATGACTATAGTGATGATGACATTATTGGTACTATCAGATGTTAGTTCTTAAGAAATTGTTTTTAAACCAGACTCTATCTAGACTAGAGTTGAGACAAAAAGAAACTCTGGAAAATTTCAACAGGCATTATAAAAATCTGAAAGATCTATACATTGTTTACTCACTGCATCAACGGCAACGTACTCTACGTAGCTGGCGAAGCCTTCGTTGAGCCAGATGTCTGACCACCACGCCGGTGTTACCAGATTGCCGAACCACTGGTGGGCGATCTCGTGGGCCACCACCGAAGCGACGCGCGCTTTAGCCGTCGTCGGCGATACGCCCTCATCGTACAACATTGCAATTTCTCTACAGTTAAAAAAAAAAAACCTTTTATTGTCATAACCCACAAAGAGGAAATTGGATAGAATAGTTTAAAGCTTTTCTTTATCAGTCAATATTTACCATGGAATATAATGGAGATGGAGAATGGAGTAACAGTAGACAATAGGCTCCTATTTCTGCCACCAAACAGTAGTATGCAAACCTTACTGTTCCGGTTTGAAGGGAATTGTAGCTAGTGAAATTATTGATCTAACGTAATTTAATATATTGACTCAAGGCGACAAACACAATGTGGTCCAGTGTATACCATCCTAACGTAACATTTATATGAATAGGTGTATCACTTATCATCAGGTGAACGCCCCAATCGTTTCATCTATTAGTCTAAAAAAATACATAAAATAATTGAAAATAATCAGTCATAAAATAGATTCTTACAATTAACAAAAGCTTCCCAACGAACAAAACGATGAGATGAATGATTAAACTAGTGCTACGTTCACCTTATGTTAAGTGATACGCCTGCCTTTAACAACGTGACGCTTTTTAGGATGATATATACAACACCACACTGTGCTCGTCGCCTTGAGACATAGAATGTTGCCTCGTTACCCCAGTAATTTCACTAGTTCACTTAGTTGTGTTTTTAATTACCCAGCAATATTTTCACAATACTGTGCTGGCATTATGAAAGGCAAATGGTAATAAGTTTTTTTTGTTTGTGTTTAATCTTTTGGGAGAAGACAGAGGTTAAGTAGATATCTTTACCTACTAAAACGCCCTTGGTGATCATCTTGAGTGTTTGGAGAAGTCACGGGATTTCGTTTCAGAAACAATAAGAAGTCTCTATTACGTTCTAGTTCTTCCTGTCATACTAATACATGTATATATACATACACATGCGTATATATATAACTAATACATATATATATATATGTGTAAAATAGTATTCACAGTAAAATTTGTATATTAAGTAAACAACACAAACATCGATCATTCCCGTTTTCAGAACTTGTGAAGTTATGTATAATTAAGTAATTATAATATAACAACAGCGTGAAATGAAAACGCTCGTAACAAATACAGCTGTCGGATATAAACTTACCCTTAACAAAGAAGAGATAAATTGACCCCAGAGACGAGCTTAACGATGCGTTGTTTAACAAAACCACTTGTGATCGATTAACCACCACCCCATTGTAAACGAACAACACATTTGCTTCTTTTGTTAAAACTAACTGGAGTGTGGGTGATGATAATTTATTTACTACACTCAGTTGTAGCTTAAACTACTACATGATAAACTTATTATTACAGGAAAAGGAAGTAGTAATATCACGTTACTGAGTATACGAAGATTTAAACATAATTCGTTCGGGATACGAGCGTCCAGTATGTCGGACATCATCAACAATAACATAAACTGTTTTAATAAAATTCTCTTCTCCTCACAGCTTAGGGCTATTCTTTAGAAGTACACTGGTGGTAGATTTCTGTTGCCAGGTACTATCTAGATAGGTACCACCGCAGCTTCTATTTCTATTACCAATTTCGTGCAAACATTTCTGAGTTATGGTTTGAAGGTTCGTACTGCTTTTGAAATTACTGGGGTATAACGAACATCTAGTATTTCAAAGCAACAAACATAATAAGATTATATGCTTATCATCCTAATTAGTGCCACCCTGTTATGTGTAGACGTATCACTCAACGTCAAGTGACGTATTGCTCGTCTTTTTGTATGGTAAAGTAAACAAAATTCTTATCACAATTTTTTCCCAGGAAATATCAAATTTTACTGTAGTGCTTACAACAGTTTAGACTTTATACCTTTGCGATTAATTTACGAGAAATAAATTAAAGAATTCACTAAAGTTTCACTTAATTGCAATTTGCAATGTGATGTTGAGTAAACATCCTATTTTTGCGTACTAGCATACCGTTTACCAATGTGATTGTCCTCCTCGTGCTTTGATTTAGATAATAAAAGTCTACAACTTGATAGATTATACTTTTTTGACCAACTTTAAGTCCATTTAATTCGAAATTTAACAATGTCATAAATTAAAATGTCACAATGAGACAATACGCCATGTTTCTGTAGAAACAACAATATGGAAATCCGCATCTTTATATTTCCATCACGCGCAGCAATCGAAACTGAATTCCGCAACGATCGTTGAGATACGAAAATTTAAACAAGAAACAATATTGTGCAAACATTACTATGATTCGATTTCTAGAAATTATTCGACTTAGGAAATTTAACATTGGTAGTAGTATCATCTCAACAAGAGCCACATTGTCATGGGCAGGTATTACCACCAGACGGTCTTAGTCGTCTAGTAGCGACAAACATACAACAAAAGATTTCCTACATACCTGAATGTAAGCAAGCCCCAATTCTCCATGGCGCCAGCTTTAAAATCTGGCAGTGCCATCATATCAATTTTTGGGAGAGGAAATTTGATTTTGTAATATTCCTCCAGGAACTTCAAAATCTTCGGCCCGATGTCCAAAGCATAGGCAGCAGACGGCAACGCTTCTTTTCTTGCCCATACTGAGAAGTTGTTGTCGCTCATGTTACCAAAATCGGTAACGGCGAATGCCACCAAGTACGTAGACATCGGAAGCGATTCAGCGTAATGATCCCAAACGTAGTGCTTAAGATGCTCACTGAAATTTTAAAATGTAATCAATAAAATTTTTTTTAAACATAGTTATTACACCAAGGTACATTTAACAGCAAAATCCGAATTAAACAGATAGCTTTAACATAGACTACATGAAATATTAAAAAAAAAAACCAGTCGAAACAGAGAATAGTAAAGAAACTCAAAAAAAAGTCAAAATTCTTTGGATTCCTGTATTATAGTATGCAAATTGCATATACTGCAATGCATGCATGCAATAAATAATATTAAAACCAATACGAAAGGCCAAATTACAATAGAGCTAAAAAATACCAGCATTTTCTAATATAAAAATCTAATGTATTTGAATAAGCTATAGCTTCTAAATCGACTAATTTCTTGCTCATATAAAAACTGGAACTAACACAGAAAGATATAACTACAATAAGTACAGAACGTTTACCTGATCGTGATTAGCCTGCCAATAACATTATAGCCCTAATTAGGATGATATTCGACTACAGTATCCTCGTCACCTTAAGTCATCAGAAGTTAAGTATCGTTACCCCAGTAATTTCACAGGCCAAAACACTCTTCAATGTAGAAGTCGGTAATGTTTATATCTATTCTATGGCAGCAGGAACAGAAGCTGCAGTGATAAATGGGTAGTCTCTGGCAACAGAGACCTACCACCAGTGTGTTCCCGTTTGACGGGCGCCGTAGATAGCTACACTGGGGTAAAGTAATTTATTAACCTAGACAAACCTCGGTCACTTTCCCAGAATGATAGAATGATCCACGGATACAGCATCACTATTATAATGCGTCTTTATTTCTGGTTGTGAATAAAATAAACTTACTGTTTCTGCCTGTCGACAATGTTCATGTTGGAGACGGAGGTCATATTGCTGGGACGGGCGATGCTGATGGTGAAGCGAGCCTTCAGAGCTGGCTCATCCCAGCAGGGGAACGCACGGCGGGCGTCCGTCGCTTGGAACTGCGTCACTGCTATCCATCTAGGGAAATTCTATTATCATACTTTTTGGTTGTGATGGTAATGTAGAGATAACGGCGACAAAAAATCCTGTGATAACATGGAAATTAGAGCAATTTTAAGACCTAATATTAATCTATTTTGTAATTAATAACATTTATCATACATATCATGAACGACAAACCTTTGTTGCCAACGAATGAAGTTTGAAAAGCAGTTTTAAATGAGATCGAGAATAATGATAGAGATAACCAAAAAATAAATCTAGAAGTTTACATTTTTATATTTTATCTATTAATAGTTGATAATTATAAGTCGATAGTTGAACTACGGTAAGATTTCTGGACGAAAACACTTCTTAAATTGCCTAAGAGGATTTACTATGCGAGACAAAATTCAAATATATATAACAAAACCAATAGCTGTTATGATAGAAGCAAAAATTGATGGATATATATTTAATAATTATTAGAACCTAGCGATTTTAAACAATATGTACTAATCTTCTTATAAATGGACAAATAAATAGCCATTTCAAAGACAAGAGATAGAAATTAAAGCATTACTATTCCCCGTAGCTGACAATTCATCAAACTACACAACGCAAGCAAACACACACAGAATATAAACGATGCTATTAAATGTTCCTTCTTCGCAATAAGGAAGTTTGTATTAGCCTATTGTTCATGAAAACAGAATAATTAGTGATTCAGATTCATAATATTTCCTTTGCAAATAATCTATATAGCTTTAAAAAGATAGTCTTTAGAAAGATTCATGTTATCTCAGATGAAATTCTATTTTTAAACTAGCATATAAATTCAAGAATTTTTTGATAACAATACTGTCATAAAATTTGGATCTCTTTTTTATCTACAACGTCCTAACGCTTGTTAAATCCATGAAGTTAAAATTGATGAAGTGTGAACCCCAATAATAATTTACAATTCGTCTGCCTAAATGTAGTTGGGTATTATAACTGCAGATTGGCCATTAGTTAAAGCTTTAGTCGCTAGCGGAAACAAAGTTGGATATTTTAACTCAACCGTCATTGAATTTATCCAAATACCCTACACTTACGTCAACTGCAATATAGATAAAATGTAATTAAAAAAAAAAGTCTTACCGTTTCACTTTCTTTTCTTCGTATGAACTTCTGTAAAATCCATGAAGGTTGTCATTCAAAATACCTGTATAAGTAATATTCAAGTAATACTGTTTCCCTGCTATTAGAGGTTCTTTTAATGTCAGGATTTGAAATTGTCTAGGCACATCTTCAGTCCTTTGTGTTATTTTTATCTTCTCACCGTTTTCTTTCTTCAATAGTTTTATTGTGTGATACGTTAAATCTACTCCATGAAAGGTAATATGTTTGGTCTCATTTTTCACTGTTACTATAATACTAATTTCGCCATCGAATGTAAAGTTCCCTTCGTAAATGTACGGAGTTAGTCTGAGGTAGTATCTATCTGGCTTCACATTTAGCGGAAGACGGACGTCGGTAACTGTAGCACTTTCATCTAATGTAGTAGTCTCAAAAGGAACAGTAGTCGTTTCCACCGGTACAACACTTTTATTACTATCAGATGTTAACGGTATAACTAACAGTTTAGGTTGATCGCAATGGGTTAGTTCAAATTTGGTAACATTAGCTAATTGGTCAGTCCTTGGACAGGCTGCGAAATTATACACTAGAAAGGCAGTGGCCACTAAGGCTAGAGCGAATATAATAAGTATAACGAAAGCGAGGCTTTTGGAAAGGTATACACCGCGTTTTGTTTTTGTAGAGAAATCACAGGTTGGCGGATTACCGTCCATTATTGTAAGAGGTTCACGGCCCTGCGTCATCACACCATTTCCTTATCTGCGGAAAGAAAAGTAAACAAATTAGGCAAATGAAAAATAATTCTAGTGTGAAAAGAAATGAACCAAATAATCCAACACTACTAAACCAGAATTCCTCAAATTCTTATATTGGATTAAAAATTTTTTGTTTGTTCAGAATAATTACATTAAAATGAGTGTTGAATAATGAAAAGAAATTCACACTTCCTTTATGGAGAAATTATGAAACTGTTTTTGATACATAATTTGCTGATTTTGGGAAACTTAAACGGTCACTCAGGAATTATATACACAATACCTATATAAAACATACAACCAAATGGCATCACGATTGCTCTGAAAATTTATTCACTAAAATATATAAAGAATTTAAACGAGAAGCCTTAGTACATTATTGTTAAGAAGTAGACACAGCATCCACTAATTATGCTCACTGTTAGGTAGATAGTTTAGGGTAAACAACAAAAGTAAATTCAGTCATAAAGTAATAAAAGTGCCAGGTTTGCAAAAGCGCAACACTTTACGAAATATATAATGAGTCCGCATGGATGTCGACAAATTTACTGCAGCAGTTGAATAGCTTGCACGGCCTGAAAACTGGAGAATTGCAATCAACCACAGATGACTTAAAGAGCAGAGAAATTAATTGGTGAGATATCCATTGGACAGCGGTCGCCTGAGATGCGGACGATTTTGAAATGGTACATTTTATTAAACATTGCACTAGCAAGCTATGAATCAAATTTATCTCTTTCATGAACAAATAATAATCTCAGTTAAATATCTTGATGTAAATGCATTATAATGTTGACTTGTCAATTCATACAAATCATACGGGCGTAAGACCATACATATCCCCATGATCGCTGCGATCACACGACACCCATGGCCTTTCATTAGATAAATCACTATTACTACTTTTTTTTATCGAAGACTCCTTTTCAATTGAAACTTTATAACTGTTTGTCGATTCTATTCATAACACAGAATATTCGTTATCAGACACTTTCAGCTGAACTTCTACGTTTAATACTCTTGCGACTGAACTAATGAAAGCATCATTTTAATACTCCTGGAAATCCAGCAGTGAGAATGTTAATTAAGGTTTATTTATTATTTACTGCTTTTGACTCCTTTTCATTTCCTAAAACCACAATCAGATCAAAGAGATACATAGATAGATACTCTGTCAGCGTTTGAGAAGACTGTAGAAGAGGAGTCTCAAGCGGACTGGAGTGTTTAGAAAATTGATTCAGACGCATAAAACTTTACATATATGATAATGAAGAGCATTTAATTAAAAGAGTTGAGAAGATTAAATTAAAAAAAAATCTAATTAAAGATACTTTTTCTGATGGCAAAATTTTTTGAATGTTTTACGTTGATAACCTTATGGCACGTCACAGGAGACATAATCTACTTACACTATGCGGTTATAATGAAAAGTTTTCTATTAAGGCACACTATTGTAAAATGTTTATATCAATATGATATGAGGGTAGACGTAATATAAACAAACACACACGAGCACAAAGCGATGAGCTCAGTCGTTACATTCAGCACTGATTGAAATATGTAAAAGTAATCAAAGTTGGGAACGGATCCAGGTCACAAGAGGTTCAACTTTATTTATATATCTCAGTACGTATGACATTATAAAATCAATACATGGCACATGAAAGAATGATGATCTGGTGATAGATCATTCTTCAGCTCATATCAATATAGCGTCGGAAGACGTCGAGGTGTTGAACATTGTTATAATTCACGCAGCATCACGATATCCTCGTTGTCGCCAGTCAAAAGGTGGTCGGTAATTCGTTACTCCAGTAATACCACTCTAAATCTATTTATATTAATCTGTTCACATTAATGTTTTGGTGGCAGAAATGATCACTATGATGGTAACAATCAAGACACCTCCAAAAGTACCACCAAAACAACGCCGAAAATATTGAAGTAAAAATCGCTTCCTCCTATGACTTGAAAAGAGTAATCTGGCGCTGCATATGCAATGACCACATACAGTCCACCAATTGGGTTAAACTTTAACTTTTATGGTTTTAATATTGATGTCTAGTATTATGACTTCTTCGAAGCCCCTTGGTTGTATTTATCTTCAAAGAATTTAACTCTCATCTTAAACTCTTCATTTTTTTCTTATTAGCTAACATTAATAATTAAAATTAATAGTGTATAATGTATATTATGAGTATACAATAGTTAAATACTAACCACTTATTAGGTTTAGTGTCAATTTTTTTCGCCACCTCTGTTATAAGCTAAACTCTCTGTGAATTCGGTTAAAAACTAATTTACTTCAAAACAGACTTTTTTTACTTTAACTAAATAATATCACTAGAGAGGCTTATTTGCACAAGTGGACATAAGCCTCCCTCAAAGATCCACCCCGTTCGTAGGGATTCATATGGGGGGATATTGGCCATTTCCAACTACGCTTGCCCAATGCGGGTTGGTGGGAGCTAGAGCCTCCCTTGTTGATTAACAGGTTGCACCGCGAACAGGTGAGCTTGGTTTGGGTTCCGCGGGTTTTTGTGCGGGACCCATTACACCTCAGTAATGTTTGGACACTAGACATTTGGCGGCAGAAGTAGGAATTGCGGTGGTACCTACCTAAACGGTCTCCGGCAACAGAGACCTACCATCAGTACGTTTTGTTATTAAAGTCTGAACCCTTAAAATAAAATATTTTTATAAACTAGTACAGATATTTTTTTTTTTTTTTAGCATTTTCTTTAGTTTCTTCTTTCAATAACAGTTTTTTATTCTATATATACATGATCAATCTATTGTCATGGTGGTCCGATGCCCTACAAACAATAGCTCTCAGTAGAAAAAAAAATTAACAATAGGAATTCGCTGAGGGCGTCAAGTGAGGAAGTTCGATATGTATAAAGTATGTGGGTCTTTCCTTTAGTGTCATTCTGTACTTAAGATATTATATTCTCCCTTACAACCCTCGTCACGCAGAGAAATAGTACGTTAAGTACATATATGCCTACATCTACTGCACGGTAATATCCAAACGGCTTAGCCGCTAAATTAATTCAGTTTAGCTGAATATCATAAGCTTTTATCAGATTTTAAATAAAAATTGTTTCTAGTAAGCATGAAGATATCTCTTCACCGCATGGTACTCATAACTATAACGCGCTATGCAACTCCTACAAATATATAATATAATAATCGATAAAAAAATAAGCGACGACAAATCTATACAGAATTCGTAGAACTGGTGTCCAATATTCACTAGTTGGAGAGGCACAAGAAGAAGAAGAAGAATATATACAGGAGAAAGAACAATAGGTTTAAAATCCTATGTTCTGAAGTGGACGTCTATCGGCTGATGATGATGATAAGGTATTGCTACTTCCCTACTCTGTGTGTTGAACCTATTTTATACAATGTAGACAGTATTAAATACCAATCCATCACTATTTCCATTTTTTTTTTTAATTAAAACACTATCTTTCAACGAAAAATAATACAACAGAATAGAAAAGATATAAATCGCATCGAACCGATGAGGAAACAGAAAAGAGCACCTTCTGCTTATCTTCTCTTAAAAAACTTCAGGCACCATATACCACATCATGAGGTATTGGTGATGTTAGACTATTCACATACCATATACCATAACTTTTAATTTTCTTCACCTATACTTACCACCATGTAAACTACTTTTTCAGTATCAAGAAAAAATCTTTGCAAAGATAGCGAGCCTTTTGGAGCGGACTCGGAGGTTTTTTACTCATACACGTATAAAAATAGATTAAACTATGTTTATTTAGTAACAAAAAAACTTATTTCCCTCGGCGAGCTGGTTTCTGAATAATTCAAAGAGCTCGCTTAAGCGCCGCGACTTAAAATATTCAAAAGTACGCAGCCCCGCACCCTCAGGGAGGCCGACGCATCACGTCCAATGACAAAAGTTAAATTATACTTGTTTTATATCACTAATATATTTCAGCTATAAATTTAATCACAAACTAAAACAGAACAGAAGGTTATATATTTATAATAAATTTTAATTAACGTTATATATAAGGGGTGTGAGGGTTCCCGCACAACAACGCACGGGATCCAAGCCAACCTCACCTGCTCTTAATGCACCCTGCTAATCAACAAACAAGGCTCTAGCTCCGACCTACCCGCATTGGGCGAGCATGGTGGAAGATGGCCGAAATCCTCCCATATAAACCCCCACAAACGTGAAGATCTTTGGGAGACGCCTATGTCCAGTGGACGACTATCGGGTGACGATGATGATTATATATAATAACAATACTTTTTAAATTACACAAATAGGAACCGGAAAGAAAATATCGTTTCAAAGAGACTTTATTAACACAGATAAATACACTCCCGTTTCCTCAAGATTAAAATTAAAATTACTGTTTAAAATCCTTACAGTATAATATTCAAAGTATACTTTTTACAATAAAAAGTATAATTAATTACAATTTAATTATTTTTTCCTTAAGTGGTGATTTTTATTTGACATTATAATAGAACCAACTTCCAAGTATAATATTTCCAGCAAAGAGTCTTACTTAGAAAATTATGTGCATAATATTTGAGCTTGAAGTAATGTTATTATTATTATTGTAAAGAAATTATCAAGAAAATAACACCACTCTTTAATATACTATACTAAATTAAAAAAAAACATGAATATATATTTGAATCATATACATTTTATATTTACGTAGAACCTCCTTTCTGTCGAAAAGACAAAGCAATGTGGTGAGCAAAAGCGGAAGACGAGGCATTTCGTTTTATATCACTCATATTACTGATGGTACGTCTCCGTTTCCGGAGACCACCTGGGTAGGTATAACTGCAGCAGTCAAACAGTAGTGTGCAAACATTACTGTGTTCCGGTTTGAAAGGCGCTGTAACTATTTTAATTACTCAGGCAACGAGGCCTAACATCTATGCCTCAAGACGACGAGCACAATGTGGTGCTGTGAATACAATTCCAGCTAGCGACACCTTGTAATGGGCAGGCGTATCACTTACCATCAGGTGAATGATCCCGCTCGTCTCGTCTCTTCATTAAATGAAAAAAAATACTTATATCAAGATACAACATACAAACGAACAGAATGAAACGATTTTTATCTGCAATATACTTCAATATAAACGAGGGCCACATGGGTGCGCCACGCCGGAAATACATTTAGATAACGCGAAAACCTACAACGCAGGAAATAGATTTACTTAATACAGTAAACGGAAACAGGCAAAAGGAACGTCTTTCCCGATTTCCAGTTAAGATTGCTGAAGATCTTTTGAAACTAATTTCAATCGCATTTATGATAAGATAGGAGGACTTCTTTGTGAATAGTCTAAGTCACGCAATGTTAAATTTTACTTATAACTTAGTATTGCCTGAAGCTGACTAAGTAATTACTAAAATATATCTGCAGTAACAGTTGCCAAGGTTGATCTTGATAAGCGAAATTCCCAGAACTCTTGCTCCTGATGAACAGCGGAAGTTTGATTACGTAAAGGAAAGGATTAGGGCTAAATGCCATCACTTGAAAATAATAGCTGAAAACTGAAGACCGTTATACTTCAGTTTGAAGAAAGTACCTCAACTTGACGATAGCAGAAGACCATAAACGAAAAAGTAATGCTGTGTAAACTTCTTAACTCTTCGTTGCTATCAAAAGACATGACAATTACCACCAGCTAAAGGTACTACATATTAACGCATTATATAAAAAAAATGTTTTAAAATGCAAGGGATAATGAATTGTATAGTAGATAATTTTTTTTTCGACGAAGTGACGAGACGACCCTTTCACCTGATGGTAAGTGATACCCCTGACTACTTGGAGTTAATTAAGACGATATATATTACACTATATTATGATTGTCGCCGTGAGACATATATTGTCTCGTTATCCCAGTAATTTTACTAGCTAGAACACCCTTCAAACCGAACCATTGTAAATCACTGGTGTTTGGCGACTAAATAGCTGCTAGGGTACCTAAACGGTCTCCGAAAATACAGACCTGTCATCAGTAAAAAAGACAGCAGGCGTTAACATAAAAAAAAATACTATAAATATAGTTCTAGATGGTATTCGTTGTATTCCTCTACTGGAGCTCGGTAAGACATTTGCTGTAAATTTTTCTCGTTGAAATAATAAATCGTCACGTTCCCGTGTCGTACGGTATAACAATTTTTAAAGCTCTCGTTCACCTTCACCGATAAAGAAATGAGGTTAGCATTACTGTGTCCTTTAATCTTCTCTTATTCCTTTAATAAACGGTTAATTTTTTTATATTATTAAATGTAAAGAGGAAACAGACACATTATTTTAAAGTGATTCTTCTAGAAGATGTGTGAGAAAAGAAGATGAGGAAACTGAACTAAATTACCACTAATTTTAAAAAAGAATTAATATTTTGTTTCATTTGAACATCATTTCTAAACAAAAGGAAATTGTATATATGTATACATATACATTGAGAGTGAGTTAGTTTATTCCCCAATCACGTAAAAACTAGTGAGCGTATCGATACGGGAATATGAGCATATGAGCATTAGATGCGGAATGACCTGGAGATGGTTATAGGCTATTTATTTCTTGAATTTCACAGATCCTCAATCATTTTAATCCCAATCAACTATTATAATCATTTTCATTTCGTATTATTTATACGGTTGCTATAGTAACGGTTGCTATAGAAAGTCATTTGTGGGATGCGGGAATAGCTAGTATATATTGTAACAAAATAACCAATTACCTTGTAAACATAAAAGTGATCTATAATCCGGTCTAGAAAGTTATGTAAGCTCCAATGATTAAACTTAAGTGTACACAGCTAGAAACAAGTTTTTCAACTTTAAAGGGAAAGTATACTAAGCAACTTCACCAGTACGAATTGTAGCCAGTAATAACATAGTGGTAAGTTTTTAGTCGAGTAAGTTACCACTAACCACTGTAGCTCCTATTTCAAC
This sequence comes from Ornithoptera priamus, assembly GCA_029034505.1. Classification (NCBI taxonomy): domain Eukaryota; kingdom Metazoa; phylum Arthropoda; class Insecta; order Lepidoptera; family Papilionidae; genus Ornithoptera; species Ornithoptera priamus. The sequence continues at coordinate 15,158 of JARDWD010000221.1, read as the reverse complement.
CGTCGAACAGTAACGTTCAAACATTACTGCGTTCCGGTGTGAAGGGGGTTGCAGCTAGTGAAATTACTGGATACGTAACTTAATGTATTATGAATAAGCTATTTATTTGTCTAAAAAGAACTTAAGGGTATGTATATTAGAGTAAAACACAACAAAAAAGGTTTCAGGACTCGGTACATTGCCACCTGATGATGCCAGGTCCTGATATTCTGCCCTGACCTGACATTATTAAAACAAGGAAACATCTATATATATGTGTGTATATATATATATACACATATATATATGTGTATATATATATATATATGTATACATGTGTATATATATCATGTCTCAACGTGATCAGCGCAATGTGATGTAGTGTATATTAATACTAACTAGCACCACACTGTTATGGGTGGGCGTATCACTTACTATCAGGTGAATGTCCTACCCGTCTCGTAACTTCGTAGAATAAAAAAAAACTTAAACATCAGAAGTTGGATACAGAATAATATTCCTCAATCGGATGAACCGATTTTCTGTATTATTGCTCTCCATCGAGTCAAACCGGATAGGAATCGGAATAAGTTTAGTTGCTTAAATTAGAGTCATACAGAAAGATGAACTTATTTAAGAAAGTATTCGCTTCCAATGGGTCTAATGGGTTCCGCACAACAACTGACTGGACCCTTTTTTTTACATGGGAGAAATGCCTACGCGTGCCTCGCGGAGACAAGCGAAGACAAGACTGGTTATGTCGGACTTGCACCGACTAAAATCCCCCACGATGTTCCACCTTGTCGCCTTATGGCAGGGTCACGGGAACCCTTTCGCACACATTCGCGACCCCACCAGCGCCGGCTGCTTCATGCAGCCCTACCTCGGGAGGGAGGGAAAACCCTCCCTTTCGGCCTCTCTAAGGGCACGTCGGAACACATAACGCGCCCCCTCTTCGACCTCTTGGACTTAGGCAACGGATTCCCCCGAATCTGTAACCCAGAGGCCATGGGAGCCAAGAGAGAAAACTCCCCCGATTCTCCGCGGCGGATCTGAATTTAGGTTCCTCCGCCAAAAGTTATACGGCCGTCGAGGATACGGAGAGCGGCGGAACGCAATACCGATATTCCTCTTCCCCCGTAACCCCACCGCCGCCCCATCAGATATTGCTTCAGCCATTTAGAGGTCAGCTAAGGACGGATTTTATAAAACTCCTTTCCCAAATAGAGTTGTGATGGCATTGAGGCCAGCAACGCGGCCAGGGAACAGCTAGCTATATCATATAAGTTGTGTGTATTTGTTTTAGGTGTAAATGCTAGCTTTAGATAGCTATAAGATTGTTTTTTTGTTATTAATTATGTACAGTGTACTCTATAAACAGATCTAATAAATAAATAAATAAGACTTTTTATTGCAATGTAAATTATTGTCATACAAAAAGATGGGTTTATTTAAGAAGGTATTCGTGGTACAACGATATGTAAGCGGATGTGAATGGCTGATACCACTAAATGTTAGGTGGTAATGGTTTAAACATAGATATTAAATATATTTACAAATTCCTGCTTATTTATTAATTATAATATATTATAAATAAGTGTATATATACGCTTTTTGCATACATTCAAAGTTTGTTTAGAACCGGGCAGGCAAGCGGTATTTAAATGTCAGATCAAAGGGTCTCCTTGTAAACATGACTTTAATTTACTGGCAACATTTGGGAATACTGTCAATATATATATATATATATAGTAGTAGTATATATAGTAGTATATACGTATCATATCAATAATAGTTCAGTCATTCACAATAGTAGTCTAACGTTTGTTTGAGATTTTCTAGATGGAAGTTACCGCAGTACTCGTCTGACGGAAAGCAGTAAGTTCAAACTTACTGTGTTTTCTCTTCGTCGATGAGAGATCAAGTGGTGTAAGTTAGTTAAATTATTAATCTGTTTGTATAATTTTAAACCAGTTTATATCTTAAAATACTTTTTTTTTATTTAATTAAGTATCGGGACGATTTGGACGTTCATCCGATGGCAAGAGTAATATATACTGCACTACATTGCGCTCGTCGCCTAAGACAGATGTTGAGTCTCGTTCCCTGAGTTCCTATACGATCTCCGGCAATAGAGACTTCATCATCATCATCAGCCGTTAGACATCCTATGCTGGACATAGGCGTTCCCCAAAGATCTCCATATTGATCGGCCCCGCGATGCTTGCGTCCAGTGGGTTCCCGCGACTCTCACCAGATCGTAAGTCCACCTCGTAGGAGGCCTCCCAACACTACATCTACCGGTAGACGATAGAGACTTATCACCAATAAAAAAAATAAAGATACTATAGTAAACAATAGTCGCCTCCTTTAAAATGTTATAAACGTGAAGGAGGAAACGGATAACACTGTTTCCGCCGATTTCGTTATGTGAGCGTTTATATTTACGCATGTTTACATTTTCATGTCTACAATAACCGCATATTTACACAAGTCGGAACTTTTATCACCATCACAGTGGCTTTAATAATAAAACTATTTTTATTTCATTAACTAAACTATCTGGTGTTCATCAGTTCAACGATTATTTAGGAAACTGTCGGATAGTAATATAGTAGTTAGTAAACGTTAAAATACTAACCTACTTTGTGTTACCGCTGAAAGAATTTTTAAATGATAATATAAAAAAAAACAATAGAAATATTATATTTTCAATATAACGAGACGAGTGAGTCATTCACCTGATGGTAAGTGATATGCCTCGCCATAATAACGTGGCGCTAGTTAGGATGGTATTTATAACACCACGTTGTGCTCGTCGTATTGAAAGGTAAAATGTTAATCTCAATAATTTCACTAGCTATAACGCCTTTCAAACCGGTACTGAAGAACTAGGTGATGCGGTAGTACCTTCTCAGATGGTCTCCGGGAACAGAGACCTATCATTAGTGCATTCAACTGCTGCAGCAATAGCTATTGCTTTGTAACATGGTGTTTCACTATTCGATTCCGAGGACCACATGTTATGGAGTTTGATTGGTGATAAGATTTTTAGGAACATGCCTGAATACCCAACAATCTCTATTGTAAATTAGTCCCCGTAATAGTATTACTGCGTTTCTAATACTATCGCATAAGAGCCAGAAAATTCTGAGCGATCATATCACCATCCAGGGCTTCATTGTCACTCGACATCGTTATGGAGTCAAGGTCAAGTTTTTCCTTGTACTGAATGATTCAGTACTATATTCAAGTAGCTGCTTCCCCATTTCGGTACGAGCATCGACTATGGTCGACGACAACTATTATCCTATCGCCTTTGCATTTTGTATATTTTATACATTACTTCACATTATGATATATTTATTTATATATAGGAGATACTCTGAGATTCACTGATTCATCACGAGATCTTTAAAACTATTAGACGTAAACACTCGGAATGTGTTGGAGAGCTTCTGCCATTTAGAGGTCAGTTCAGTATGGATTGTTCAAGATTCCTTCCCATAGTGAGTTTCTGGGGTATTACGACCAGCGAAGCCGGAAGCCGCTAGTATACAAACTATATATAAGAATATCAAGTCGCCGATGAAATCCGTATCGAGGCGGTTAAATTCCGAAGCTTTTACTTTATCATAAAGCTACTGATGCTCTGAATTCATTCGCCTAGTTACAGCAATATATCATTTATCATATTGCCACACAACATGCATTGTTTTTTTATGAAAAAAAAAAAGCTTGCATTTTGCTTTATTCGAGAAAAGTGGGTCATGAGTGTCATTAGAGCAAATTGCTTCTACATCATTAAGGACTATCGACCAGCGCTCTTAAAAAGGGCAATAGTTATAAAAAGTAAATAAACAAGCGCCTTAGTCCCTACGTTTATATATAGTCTTATAAATCGGTAGTGCTACGTACTTTGAAAGCGAAATTATGATAATATATGCACACTACCGCCCGTTAATAATTGACTGGACGATGTCCAGGGAGGGGAAGCCGTAACAAGTAAACATAATAGTGAAAATTATCAACATCATTATTCTAGTCATCCACTGATGCGCAATCGCCATCCACCAGGATTTTCATACTGTTTGACCCTGCGAGTCGTTCACCTGATAGTAAGTGATACACCAACCCATAACAAATTTGTGCCTGTTAAGATTTATGATGTTAAGTCTCACTAGCTAGAACTCAGTATAAATCGGAAAACAGTAACATATGCAGATACTGTTTGGCAGCAGAAGTAGAAGCTGTGGTGGGCCAACATAAGCAGTCTCCTGCAACAAAGTCCTACCACCAGAAGACCAATTACCAAAAAAGTTCAAAACGCAATATGAATTGCGAACCGCACACATTGTCGCCGTTCCTTCGTTGAGTATATAATTCTGTTTGTAGTGTATTTATAGTGATGATCATATCCACCTGCCGACTTGCTGGACCTTCGTATGATAATGACCGATACGTTTGCACGTTAGGTACGGGATAATTCGAGCGAATGCTCAATTGCTCTCCCAATTGCGCACCGCAGCGAGCTGGCTCATTGAATCGCAAATATCGAGCAGCAGCCATTCAGCCATTGCCGGTCGGCCTTCTTGTTTACTTATCCAACTGCTCTGAATACAGGAATTTCATTCATATATATAAATGGATAGCAAGAATTCTTCGCGGACGGTGATCTCCGAAATCACTTCCTCATCATAAAATGGAATAGTCACGCAATTAATACTCAACACGTGTACAATTTGGATAATGGTAAGGTTTTTCGAAATCACCCAGTTAGCTACATCATTCCTATGTACTAACACTTAATTTGTGAGATAATAGCAATAATATTCTGCAGTATATAAACGTTTAAATTATTCAACTTTTGTTGTGTGATATTGTATATACTAACAAAAAGAAAATAAAGATATTTAGAGAAACAAGACATGCGAGGATTAACAAAATCTGAAATACTGCTAAAGTAGTTTATGTCGACAAAACGATTAATCCATACGTTAGGTAAAAAGTAAGATAAGAGGATAAAGGAAGATGTTCTCCTTGCTGGAATTCCGAGTCTTCTCTTAAAAAGAAAGAGTGAAAACTTTTTAGCAAACTGGTTAAGTACGAGTATAGGTTGGTAGATTAGACATCTAATTGAAAGTAGTTGTTCCTAAAACATTTCAGTTTCTTCGCGATGTTTTTCCTGACCGATAGCTCAGTGAAAATCTAAACTAGGCCTTGTGATGATATGAATGACGTATTGACATCATTGATATTATATTTAACATAGAATTATTAAAGAGAAGTTTAAACATTGTATCGATATCAATAAATTGATACATTAAACTATTGTTAATGATTACATAGTTACTTTTAACGGATTTAATTGAACTTAAATTTGTAGCCTTATAATATATACTCAGAAAATAAAAAATATTTAGATAAAAAATTAATAATTTTTCATAAATACAATCAGATCATCAGATTTTCAGATGGGAATAATAAATGCCACGGAGAGAGAGAGAGAGAGAGACAATGCTAACGTTTAAAAAATCTAAAACTAGATTGCAGTCTAGTAAAATAGATTGACAATATCTAAAAGGAAATGAGCGTCGACGTAGCTTCAGGCACACGAGCTTTTTTATTATCTTCAGATATATCGATCCGATAGTCCGTTGGCAACAATATAACAATTAAAATTGATTTCTCATAAAACAAACAATAATTTCAACTACCCACTGCCTAGTATGTAGTAGATTCACCTTGATTTTGTTTGGCGACCAAGGTCAGTAGGAAGATTTAAAAAGTTCCAAACGTATCAAGTGATATAGATTTCATTTTCATTTATGCAACTATGTGACCTTTTACAATGGAATCATGAAATAACATAAAGCTTCTGCTAGAAGACAATTAAAATGACGATATGGAGAACCAGAGACAGCTTTGATCGCGTGCCTTTATCGGAAGAACCGACTAACCTTTACAGTAAAAAGGACTTTGGAGCGGAAAAATTTGCTACACCCGACGCTGAAAGCGGTGGTTATCCTGCCTCCTTCATATAGAGAAAATCAAAGTTAAGATTGAATTAAATATTTTCTGTCAGTAAGAAAATATCAATATTCAGGTAATAGACGTCCCCTGCTATACATAGGCCTCCCTCAAAGGTCCCGACATCAATCGGTCCTGCGCTGCCCACAGCCAGCGACTCTCATAGTCAGCGTGGCCCCTGGTACCGCCGGGCACTATAGGGTCCGACGTTTGTAGGGTTTCATATGGGGGGATTTGGACAATTACCCACCACGCTGGACCAATGTGGGTTGGTGGGAATCAGAGCCTCGTTAGTTGATTAGCAGGATGCACCACAAACAGGTGAGGTTGGCTTGGATCTCGTGAGTTATTTTGCGGGACCCCTTACAAGAATATATATATATAGAAAAGTACTAAGAAATTATATAGAAATCAATATTAAAAAACAGCATTGTCAAAGTGATTCAGTCACTGATTTCAAGAATGCTATTTTTTGTTATATCTAACCATTGTAATCACATCAGAGATATTTTTTTAGAAAATAAGTTATTGATCAATTAAGCTGTTTATAAGAACAATTGCAAAGTGAAGGTGCATTGCCAACCTTGTCTGTTGAAGAGAGTCATTCATTCTACAGGACAGAACAAGAAACAATCTTCAATATTACAGCTAACACTACAACATTACAATTACTATTCGCTTGATCGTTTATTATAACAAATCATACACTAAAATATATGGAAAGGAGAAATAATAGTAGAATACCATCTATAATCTATCGTCTGATGAAAGATTCCCGAGGACCTCCTAACCGATCAGTTCTGCGCTACCCGCATGTAGTAGTTTCCTTGACGTTCACCAGATCGTTAGTCCACCTTGTGTTGTGTGCCTTTGAGCATTACAGGTTTGCGGCCATCTCTCCCTCTCACCACCTCACCAGCTTACTAAACCACTGGCTACCGATCCCAAGATATCCCTGCCATTTATGTCTTAGAATTATTTAGCTTCTGTTGACGATGACTTTACTTCTAGGAATCTCCTCATATCTGTTTCAGTGACGATCACAAAAACTTCAATGTTTTCTCCATTGCATCTTTTATAAGGATTATACTCCGTTTGCAATGATGGTATAATTATAATTATATAATTAATATGGTCATAATAAGAAAAATATCGAATAAAAGAACTAAATATTTTAGAAATAACTTTGGTGTTGATATTGAGATCATGTCAAACAGTTTCATAGAAAATTTTATTGAAAACTAGTGTACTATTTGAGTAGTAGCAATTAAGATAATTTATTATTAGCTATTTTCAAATATAAATATATTTTAAAATTTGAAGTTTACCTTATTATACTTTAAATTTTGTACAGTTTATTTATCTAATTACGTTATATTTTTTGGTAATTACAAAAAAAAACTGATTCTTCAACAACAAACAAATCCAGGAAATCTTCATAAATTCACTATGAAGTTGATTTCTAAAATGAATACATTTGTCAGTTATAAACGTTAAAAGAGTTAGCTAATAAATCTAAATGTTATCGTAACTGAATTTCGAGGGTCCTAAAACAGCCCCTTGCGTGAGCCCCTTTTGTCAATTGCACCACTGCACCATCCTATTGTACAAGACTGTAGGGCTCTTCCCCCTCAACCAAACGTGAGCCGCACAAAGGGTTCTGGTGCTACCGAAAGCTGCACAATGGTAGTAATAGAGAGAATCTGATGCTCACTCTTGTCGAAGCCCACCGACGGAATTATACCGTATCGTTTATGTGTGACAGTTGCAACGACTTGATAATACGTTCGCCGGTATTTGGTATTTAACCGACGACAGAGAGAAAGTACTCAACGAATAGTAGAATAATAGAAATAATAAAAATAATTTTTGGAAAAAGTAATCCGATTTCGATGACTCTATTTCTGTGTCAAGAGTATAAATGATAAAAATAAATTTGATACCAATGTTAAAAAAGGAAAAAGGATTTATTTTGATTTTACTGATGTTAGGTCTCTGCCGGAGATCGTCTAGATAGGTACCAACGCAGCTGCTATTTTTGCCGCCAAACGGTACTGTGCTAACATTACTTCATTCCGATTTGAAGCACGCTGTAGGTAGTGAAATTTCTGGGGTAACGAAACATAATATCGTATGTCTCAAGGCCACGAGCACAATATAGTGTATTATATATCTTCCTTGCTAGCGCCCTATTGTTACAGGCGTATCACTTACCATAAGGTCGAATAAGAAAATAGTTTGTTTCTATTGAAATTTGTTATATCGTTTTTAGTATCAATTTCTATTTTGGATCGTTGTAACTTTATTATATATTTATGCACATTGATCTTATCTTAGTATAGATCATCATATACATCTACATTTTCCTTTATTTTATAATGATATTTTTATAAACTTCATTATGTATTTAAGTAAATGTTAAACATTTTTAGTACATCGAATATTTTTAAGGGTTTTCTAGACATTATTTTCTGCTAAAAATTCCTAGTATTTTACTGGTGTCCATAGTATTCATTTCTATTATATTCGATATTAATATTATTTACATGATACTATGAACTTGTTATTTAAGTGAATTACAAAGTTTTGTTTATTCCGAACTCGATCTTTAAAAATCTGTTATAGTTTTATACAGATTGATGTAAAACAGAATTTTTAATTAGACTTGAAAACGTAACAAAAACTGAAGAATTAAGAGCAATACTTGTAAGGTGATGAAAACAAGTGATTTTTCTCTTTATTCTCGCGATGAGAAGTTACCCATTAGTTTATAATTCATTTGAGTTCTTGCAAATGCTATAACATCGACATATAATTGAGACAATTGAATGGAGGCAATGAAAATGGTCCCACGCGTCGATAATGACATCGAGATGCCTTACTTAAGCAACCGAACGCGTTGTGACCTTGATGGGACCAAGGACAGGCCGCTCTTGAAGCCGGGTAATTTTCTTACTTAATTCATACCCAAATAACAAATTTTCCGCATTATTACATCGAACTAGGATTCAATAACGTCCTACTAGTAAATGCAATTTGAATGTAAACAGGTTTCGGAATATTGCTCTTGTAACTAATTTCAATTGAGCCAGTTTACTATTAAAGATATATTAAAAAATAATAACACAAAAACACTATAATAAACTAAAACTAAGTCAGTAGTATTTGATAAAAATATTTTGAAGTATTAAACTAAATATCACAAATAGTGTGAAAGTAGTATTACAAGTTTGATTCAGAGCGTAACGTATATCCGCTTTGTAGGAATAATACAACTGAGAGCTTCTGTCTCACGGAGGGAATCTTGAAAGTATGAATTCGTTAATGATTTTCACATGAGACGTTTGTGTAAATCTTTACAGTTATAACGTAAACATATAAAGGAAAACGTGATGTCGGTGCGGATCTTGTATAAACATCGGCAAGTTTTATAACCGAGATCGTTTTGCTCAATAATACCCGCGTAAAGAGCGACGTTAAATATTTATAACCGACCTCCATTAACATGAATACGTATAAAGATGTATTGGTGATGAAAAAAATTACCTTTACGTGATACGTTTGCCATTGTTCGTTATAATTGCGGCCGATGTGATATCCTCTGAGGTTGAGAATGGCGGGAACGCGCGCTGGACTGAGCAGGGGCACAACCACCCCGCGCGATGGTCTTCGAGCAACTGAGGTCCGCCCAGCCTCGCCGTAGCAAGGGGCAAGTAAGGCTCCTTATGTACTAGCGATTTGTGACACCATATTATTCAGACTCGCTTAATTTCAACTGTTTAAATCAACTGCATGTATCAGTAGAGTATCGTACCTCACAACCGGCTAAACCTATTTCTGTCTAGCTAGATATTATTTCAAAAGTAATGCGAGAACGAGAAAAGTCAATAAAACGTTTTCTCGTTTCTGGTATATTTTAAAATTTTGATGGTAATATTATTTTTTATATTTCGAAATACACAAGTACGGATTTTTTACACTTAGTGTCCAATCTATCAGTGATCATGATCGAAGACAATAACGCCTACACAGTTTTACAAAGTTCCTTAGAAATACAGAGGGCTAAAACTAAATCCTCACCTTTACTATACCAAAATAATTACTACAATACAATTCAAAGATTTGACATTTCCATAGTCCTCAATGTAATGGTTTCAAAGATTAAAAATCTCAAGCAGTGTCATCATGAGACAGCAACTAATCCACGACATTTTTTAAGACACTTTCAAAAGTTCTTACCTCGAGTTCAGAAAGACATCAATAGATATATTGTTATCATCTTAATATTATCAATCTGCGGCCGTAACAGCAATACTGTCTTCCAGCAATTACAACCTCAGCATCTCTGATATGTTTGCCATTTAAACTATGAAAGGTGCAAGTAAATAACATCAAGTTGATGTGGCACTTACCTCTATATCCAGCAACACAATTCCACATGGTATTAACGATGAATGCCACTTCTGCAGTTCCTCGAATATATGTAGTACTATTTGTAGTAGATACATTTTAATACCACATTGAAAATTAGTAAAAATAATAATATTACTGACGTAGAACTTCTTTACGTCTTACATTTCTATACTATGAAATACAATATTAACATCCTAAGTATTTATTATCAGGTGAATGTCTAGTCTAGGGATGTAAGGATTCCCGCACAACTCACGGGATTCATGCTAACGTCACTTGCTCGTGCATTAAATGAGGCTCTGGCTGCAACCATCCCACATTGGGTCAATGTGGTGGGAAATGGCCCAAATCAAGAGCCAAATATGAAGCCTTACTCAATCGTGTGTGAACTTCTGTCGGCTGATGATGATGAACGTCTAGCTCGTCTCGATGGTTAGTTGGATAAAGTATTTATAAATATATATTAGAAATCGATAGTGCATTAAAGCCTTAAGGGTAAACTCTGGAAACGATATCGGGTAAATATCGAGTAAGCGATTCGGTGACGGACGAGAACGTATTGCTATGCGATAAGAGTAAACGTGAGGCGTAAAACATCTTAAGGAAATTACTTGAAAAACCGATTAAAAATATATAATAAGCCTTGATCGAGATCATCACAGAAAGACCTGGTAAACGTGCTGATCGGAGCATGTTAATATACATGACCACATATAACTAATATATCTAACTGATGGTAATTCTGCTTTGACGGCCGTCTGGGCAAGTCTCAACTATTTCCACCGCCAGCAAGTTTGAAAATGTTATTGCGCGCTTTTCCTGTTGAGGTCGAAGATGTGATGACTTAATATCACATTTTAACTAGCACCATGTTATGTTAAAAAGGGCAGATACCATCGAGCATTTTACTTCGATTTCACACGATGATAAGTCACTATGGGTTCCAAGTGGTTCGACATTAAAAAGCAGATTAAATCAGATCTAATATGGATAGTTTTTGTGCTAGCCTGTGAACCATATGGAACATTAAGGACCAACGCCGTCAGGACTACTAACTACTACATCATCATCATTATTTCAACCGATTGACGTCCACTGGTGGACATAAGTCTCTTATAATGTGTTCCACGTCTTCCAATGTCTTCCAAAAAGAAGCTAATGCAGACGCTCATATTTTCTATCTTTCTATATGCTTCTGAAACCTGGACACTAAAAGCGAGAGTGAGATCGAGGATTGACGCGTTCGAAATGTGGTGCTGGCGCAGAATGCTGAGGATATCCTGGACGGAACGTCGCACAAACGAGTCAATCCTCAAACAGTTGAACATAACAACACGGCTCTCAACAATCTGAAGGCAGAGAGTCCTCAAATTCTTCGGACACACGGTCAGGCGAGACCCAGACAATCTGGAAAGGCTGATTATTACTGGTTGTGTGGAAGGAAAGAGAGCGAGAGGGCGGTATCCTACAAGATGGACACGCACAACTCAGGACGCTACGGGAGCTACTCTACAATCATACATCCAAATGGCGCAAGACAGAAATGTCTGGAAAGAAATGGTGGCCAGGGCAACGCACCAGTCACGTTCCTCAGTCATGAGGTTACGACAAAGAAGAAGAAGAATGTGTTCCACAAGCCACGGTCTTGCGCTGTTTGAATCCAGTGACTCCCAGCGATTTTTTTTATGTCTTTTGTTCACCTAGCGGGGGGTATGGCAACGCTGCGCTTTCCGATGCGAGGTCACCATTCCAGCTCTTTAAGACTCCAACATCCATCGGTGCTGCGAGCTATGTGCACTGCCCATTGCAATTTTAGTCTCGCGACCCGTAGGGGTATGTCGGTGACTCTAGTTCCTCTGCGGATCTCCTCATTTTTGATTTGATCATGCAGAGATACTCCAAGCATCGCCCTCTTCATCGCCCGTTGTGACTCTGTGCTTTCTTGTACTAACTCCTACACGAGACAAGTTTGCAAACGTTCTAACACAAGACTGCGAAATACACTGTGGTGTTGTAATCGGTAAATGATCGGCATAACTCCTTTTTTCGCCAGCTTCGGAAAAAACATCATAAAAAATAATTTAAAATAGATTTTAGGATATACAAAACGACAACGGTGACTTCAAAATTGATAAAAGCAAGGATAGTTACGTATGAACTCGTAGATTAGAATGTTCTAACACTGCACTATTGTATGTAGAACTTAGTGCTTACCATCAATTTGTATATCTTGTATAGATACTTCGTTAAAGTGTTAACATAATGCCATTTTGTAAACAATAAAACTGTTTCTGAAATTGTTTAATTTTTTCTATATATACCTACTTTTAATTATAAGTTTTTTTCGTCGTTTAAAATCCTTAAAAAATTATACAGTTATAACAATTTACTCTCTGTCGATTCAACAGATCCTTGCATGATATCTATTTAAGGAAAACAAATACTGCTAAACCAATTTCTTTTACCACCAAGGTCCTTGTCACTTAACTATGGAGTTGTTTTGTCAAGTTGTTTTACTAACTATTGCCTATAATGTGTAACAGCTGCTAAGACGAATGAAATGTTAAATTTCATCGATGTTTTGGAGAACTGATTTATATTTTATATTAGCATCTTCACAATATTTTCACGTAAACATGTAAACAATTTAAAGTGATTTTTTCTATTGTTCGAAACGACGAGACAAGCGGGAAGTTCACCTGACGGTAAATTATACTTCTGCCCATAACAACGTAGACCTAATTAGGATTGTATACGCTGTACCACGTTGTGCTCGTCGCCTTGAGACATAAGATGTAAGCGCTACAGCGCCGGCAGTGTAAGCCGGCACAAATAGGCGATGGTCTCCGGCTACAAAGATCTACCTCCAGTAAATTATACTACATAATATATATTACTGCTATATTATTGTTGAATGATTCTCATTTCCAAGGTAATTACTCATTTATGTTTAGTTGACATCTAGTGATGCTTCTGCACACAACTTTAAAAACTGCTTCACAACTATTTTATGTCGACATATTTTTAACAAATGACGATAGATGGCGCTTTTATTAGTACATAATTTTGCAATTATTATTCAAATCGGAATATTATTTTGTGATATATTTAATGTAAATAATCTTTTATAATATATGAGTGATTATTAAAATATTTCGAAATACGTAAGATACTAATAACCTAATAATAATAGCGTATGAAACAACTTCGGCTGAGTGTAAAGCAAAAAGAGGATTCATGGAACTTGAGGCATCAACGTAATCAGTTTGAAAGATCTTTATATATGACGTTGTTTTAATTCATTTTTCAATTTTTTTTCGTTTATATTGTTCGTTACAACTCCATTTCAAAGTAATACTTGGTTAAAAGGTCGCATCCATTGACCCAGCTACCCGCTCGCGTCATATCTGCACCGCTATTATTACAATTAGGACACTAGAACTGATCCAATTAGATTACAAACGCACGCGCGAGTTGCCTTAAAATTTTTTACACACAACATAAAGCAGTGACAGTACATATGGAAAATATTTTATTACACATTAACAATTATGTTATTACATCTCCGACAAACATGTAAGAAAGAATTTCATATAATAATCATAAAAGAAACTGGTACTGTTATGATAACACAGATGGCCCTAAGATGAATTATAATCGTTTTTTTCTGGTGTAATGAATAGAATAAAACAGTAACACCTGTATAAATATTAAGGATTTATTATAATCCGCTACCTTTAGCATCAATTGTACATAAAGTTATGTGATAATGAGGCCGATGATATTTAAGCCTACTCGTCCTGAATACTCAGTGCGACCTTAACGTCGACGACTGCAATATATTGGGTGTTAGGAGACCGCTTCCGAAAACTAAGATAGAAGATAGTACTAATGCCATCTTTGATGATGGGACGGAAAAATAATCGATCCTAATATAAAAAAAACATATTTTTAAAACGTTTTATTAGCATTACTTAAGCTCCATTATGTTTTTTTGATTTATTTTACGTGGGGAAAATGCCTACGCATACTCGTCCTCGCTGGGGGCAAGGACGAGTTATGTCGGACTTGCACCGCCTAAAACCACCCACGATGTTCCGCCTCATCGCCATGATGGCAGGGTCACGGGAACGCAAGCACTCAACCGCGACCCTGCTGGCGCTGGCCGCTTGTGCGGCCCCACCTCGATGGGGAGGGATGAACCCTCCCAGGGCGCGCCCCCTCCTCCACCTCATGCATGTGCGGGCGACCGGTTCCCCCGAACCTGTCGCCCAGAGGCCATGGCAGCCACGGGAGAAAACCTCTCCCGGCTCCCCGCGGCGGAGAGATGTTAGGCCCGCCGCTACCTGTTAACAGCCGCGCAGGATAGGGAGAACGGCGCATCGCAATACCGAAACTCCTCATCCCCCGCGGCCCCACCGCCGCCGCATCGCCGGTGCGACACCGGTTGGCCGCAGAAGGTACTCCCTCCGCGACCCCACCTCGGCTGCGAGGGGCGGTATGAAACCGCCCCTGCAGCCGGCCGCTGGGGCAACACACAGCCGCCCCTGCGGCCCCCGGTCACTCCGGTGAGCTCCAGTTATCCCAACCGGTGCTCGAACCGGGAGCGGCCGCTTCAGCCAGCCCTTCGCCGCGGGCCGGCCGGGTGGGTTCCACTTGGCTTCACCGTGTACCGGACCACGGTTACTAAGCCCCTCCGTCACGACAAGGCGAGAACCCGTTGGAGGGGTCCATTA
>JARDWD010000220.1:0-162344 GCA_029034505.1 Ornithoptera priamus | reverse complement strand
CCTCCGCGACTCCACTTCGGCTGCAAGGGGCAGTATGAAACGGCCCCTGCAGTCCCCGGCTGCACCGGTGAGCTCTAGTTATCCAACCGGTGCTCAAACCTGGAGCGGCCGCTTCAGTCGGTTCTTCACCGCGGGCCGGCCGGGTGGGTTCCACTTGGCTTCACCGTGTCTCGGTCTACGGTTACTAAAGCCCCTCCGCCACGACAAGGCGGGAACCCGTTGGGGTGCTACCTCAGTTGTTGCCTATGGCCCAGCGGTTAACCGCATCATAACACGGAGGTCGCTGGTTAGTTTCCAGGGTCATGTATAAATTTCGCTATCCTATTGTAGTATAATAATCTTGATGAGAACGCTTCGTCATCCGCGGCATCATCGACACTTAATATTGTGTGAAACGGATGTGTTGTAAATTGAGAGAAAAATTATATCTGTTGTGGTTGAGACAGCCGTCTATCAAAGCGATGTACAATGCGTTGCAGTGTACATCATCTTAACTGATGTTATAGATGGTATCACTTACCATCAGGATGTCATGGTTGTGTCATCTGTCCCCAGAGAGACATACACTACCTATTCCCCGCCCGCTTTGCTGGCCGTATAACATAGAATTAGACCGCAAATGACTATATATACCGAACCGTTACCATAGCAACCGCATAAACATTACCAAATGAAAACGTTTATAAAAGTTAATTAGAAATAAAATGATGAAGGATCTATGAAAAATCAAAAAATAAATAGCCTATAATGATCTATAGATCATTCCGCGTCGAACGATGTTCCCGTGTTCGTTCACTAGTTTTCAAGTGAGTCTCTTTTGGCAGAGACTGTCAAGATATCACCGCAGCTTCTATTTCCGTAGCCAGATAGTAGTACGCAAACATTACTTTGTTCCGGTTTGAAGGACGTTTTTACTGTAGTAAAGACTCGGACATCTTTTGTGTCAAAGCCATGAGCACTATATGCTGCAGAGTATATCATCCTAACGCCACGTTATGGACAGGCGTATTAATTACCACCAGGTGAACGAACTGTTCGTCTCGTCGCTTATTAGCATAAAAAAAAAAAGTTTTATTATAAAATATTTAACATAATATTCGGCAAATAGTGAAGCGGTTGCGTATTTTCAATATACTCGCGGAACCGGTTCAAACCGGTTAGGCGACGTTCTTTTCATCAGTATATCTAGATTTGGTGTCTGCCGTTGGGAGGCCCGCTGGTCTGGTTACTACACTACATCATGGTGACAGAAACATGAACGAGTGACTGAATGTGCGATGAGATGAAGATGTTCAACTCATGGTTATATTGCAGTTAGGATGATACTGCAACACGCGCTTGCAGCGAGATGCCCAGCTACATAGCCTGAAATATTGCTAGATTTAAATGGCAGTGGGCGGGGAACATTGCTGTAAGGACCGACGGCTGATGAGGCGGTAAGGTCATCTAGTGGCGCCCGCGTCCTGGTAGACGTGTTGGGAACCCTCCTCCAAGGACCGAAGATCCGGTGAGAATCGTGGTACCCACTAAACGCGACGCGATACTGGAGATTTTTAATGAAGGCCTATGTCCGACAGTGGACGTCTTATCGGCTGATGATGATGAATTTACATTACCACCAGTAATAATTTTACTGGTGGTAAATCTCCGTTACCCTCAAATACTATCACTACAAGGCGCTGTAGCTAGTGGAACTAATGGAAGTAATGAGACAACGTGAACAGTGATGTAACAGCCCGTGGACCCAGGACCACGAGGCCAGTACCAGATGAGCAGTTAGAGTCAATATGACTTCCAAGCGTTTGACATCTTCAGGAAAAAGAGACACAGTGATGAAGTGCATATTTTTTTTTATTCTACGAAGCGAACATTCGCTTGATGGTAAGTGATATAACCCATAACAATGTGGCGCCAGTTACATTTCACTAGCTACAGCGCCCTTCAAACCGGAACACAGTAATGTTTGCACATTACTGTTTGTCAGCGGCTACAGTAGCTGTGGTGGTACCTACACGGCTTCCGGTTAGAGACTTACCAACAATGATGGTGATCATCAATGATCATCATAACTAGTGCCATATTGTTATGGGTTATATCACTTACCATCAGGTAATGGTTTCGTTCGTTTTCGTCGCCATATATATCCTCCTAAAGGGGTCTAAGGTGTCCTGCAACAACGTACAGGATTCAAACCAGCCTCACCTGCTCGTGGTGCTCCCAATCAATAAACGAGGCTCTGGCTCTCACCAACCCACATTGGGACAAAGTGGTGGGAAACAGCACAAATCCCCCCTATATGAATATCTAGCTAAAGTGGGAATTTTATGTGGATGTCCATGTCCAGCAGTGGACGTCTATCGGCTGATGATATATATCCTCTAGAAGCTCCTCTTGTATATACTAATTCGTTCTACCAATACTACCAGAGCCAGGCTGATGAATATTTCCTTATTTGTTGAGGTAAAAACCTATTTAATGTTATGTTTAATTAGGATGTGGTACATTACGGTTGTGGTTATCCTGCCCGCGGCGGAAGCACCACTTTTTAATGACTATTGTATATATCTCCTACGAGATTTATACAGCCGGCCAATCAGCAGTAACAAGAGGTATTTCTGTGCTAATGTACAAGAGACCGGGTCCAGCAGTGGACGGCCAGTGCCCACAGTAATGTTTGCATACTACTGTTCTACAGCATACATAGGGTAATAAAGAAAATAGTTTCATATAAGTAATTTACAGTAGAGGTCTCATTGTCTCTGAAGAGCCAACTTGACACTTCTCTGAAAGCCTCGACTTCAACATGAAGAGTTGTACTTATGTATATCATATATATATATATATATATATATATATATATATATATATATATATATATATATATATATATGTTGTGGTTTATGTTTAAGTATAACCGCAGTATTTATTGGTGCAATGACACCACCATCATGTATACCATATTCGACGTATAGACCTCGTGTTGTATATAGCAGCCGCCATTTTTTTATTTTTTTTTTAATCAAAATCTAACCTAATAAACCTACCAGTAGTAATCTCTCTATGTATGTATATATATATATATATATATATATATATATAGAGAGAGAGAGAGAGAGAGAGAGAGAGATCTGAGACTCTGAAACTGATGATGATGATGATGATATATATATCATCATCATCAGTCGGTAGACGTCCACTGTTAAACATAGGCTTCTCCCAAAGATCTCCACATCGATCGGTCCCGCGTTGCTCGCATCCAATGGGTTCCCGCGACTCTCACTAAATCTTGGATCCAGCTTGTAGGAGCCTCCCAACACCACCTCTACTAGTACGCAGGCGCCACTCAAACATCTTACTGCCCCATCAGCCGTCGATCCTTCCAGCAGTGCCCTGTCCACTGCCACTTAAGTCTAGCAATCTTTTGGGCTATATCGGTGACCTTAGTCCTTCGCGCAGAGAAGCACCAAGCATAGCTCTCTTCATTGCCTCTTGGGTGACAGGGCAGTAAGGTCCTCGAGTGGCGCCCATGTAACAGTAGACGTAGTGTTGAGAGGCCTCCCACAAGGCTGACCAATGATCTGGTGAATATCACGGTCACCCACTGGATGCGAGCAACGGGGGACCGATCGATGTGGAGATCTTCGGGAGAGGGTTATGCCCAGCAGTGGACGTCTCTGGCTGATGATGATATATACTACTGTTCCCCACCCTCTTTGCTGGCTGTAATATAGAATTAGACTAGTAATTTATCAGAAATATTCCTTGACAGAAATCGTAACCGAAAGTGACTTTCTATACCAACCGTTGCCATAGCAACCGCATACATATCACCAAATGAAAGTTAATTGGAAATAAAACAATGAAGGATCTATGGCATCCAGACAATAAATAGCCAATAACCATCTAAAGATCATTCCGCGTCCAGTGCTCGTATTCACGTGTCGATACGTTCACTTGTTTTCAGGTAATTAGCAAAAAAAAAAATTATGTATATATATATATATATATTCACCAATACTTCACTGGTGGTAGCTCTCTATTGCCGGAGACTAACTAGTCATCACCGCAGCTTCTATTTCTGCAGCCGAATAGTAATATACAAACATTACCGTGTTCCGGTTTGAAGGGCGTTGTAGCTAATGAATTTATTGGAGTAACGAAAACCAACATTTTCAGTTTCATGGCGACTAGCACTATGTGGTGCAGCGTATTTCATCCTAACCAGCTCTATAGACCAGTTCGTAAGGAGCAGCCGCGGGTTCTATCTCCACTGAGCTTGAACTTCCGGTAGCGGGGAACATCATCAAAACCGACATAATAAGAGTTATACATAACATCCGGTACTACTTAGCCAGTGTTATGGATAAACAGCCTTCACTCCTCGTGAGAGTAGGCTTCTGGTCCCAGCAGTGGGAATAATTAAGGTTATTTATAATTACATACAATTGCTTTCGGTATGTGTTCAAGTTGACAATGGAAAGTGAACGGCATGCGACCTTAAACCGACCATTAAATAACTTAACTTTATGTTGATGATGAAATAGGTTTTTTTTATTTATTATGGTAATGACGTTCACCTGGTGGTAAACTAGAACAGTTCACCATCACATCGTTATCCATATTTAAGTTAATCAAAGTACACATATGACTTCATTGTTGCTGCTTAGGGATTTTTTTATACTACGAAAGCAACGGCGCGGTCACCTGATAGTAAGTGATACGCTCACCCATAACCACGTGACGCTAGTTAGGATGTTATACACTGCACTACATTGCGCTCGTCGCCTCAGATGTGACGATGAGTCTCGCTACCGCAATAATTACACTAGCCTACAACGCCCTTCAAACCGGAACACAGTAATGTTTGACGGTAGAAATAGGCGTTGCGATGGCAACCGCCTAGTCGGTCTGATTGAAAGGAGCCTTTTCTTTACGGGGTGTCTTCAAGATACCTTGCTTCTGAGGAGAAGTCAGAGCTAAGTCAGATTCTTCTCTCTAAAACCATCGAGGTGGTCTGCATCAGTGCATTCGGAGAGGCTCCGTGATCTCCGAGGAGGAGCCTGACTCTCTTAAGCACCATCGCTGAGCCATGCGCTGTACACGCAGGTTCGCTTGTTGAGCGATAAGGGCCCCCACCCTCAAGGCCCGTTAAACTCCTGGACCCTTACAGTCGCGTTCTACGACTGGCAGGTCTTACCTTAGTCCTATTCTTACTAGCCCAAGACTACAGGGCTGAGGCAATGGAGACCTACTACCATCAGTAAAAGTTTTAACCCCCCCTTTCTGCCTCTCTGTCCCTCCCATATCCATGTCATTCCCTCACAAGTTAACCAGTACAAAGTTCTTAAAGCGTGGGAACTGACTATGATTTGATGACATTTTTTATACGAGGAGTGGGCAAACGAGTGAACAGATCCACCTGGTGGAAAGTGATCACCGACGCCCGTGGACAGTCGCTACACCAGAGGAGTCGCAGCTGCGTTGCCGACCTTTTTCTTATAATGTAATCTTACAAGGACAGTCAAGGTCATTTATCGAGCGGACTGGAGAAAGGCGAGATACCGGATGTTGTAAGTCGAAGCTTATGTTCTTGGAATATGTCGGCTTCCGTTACCGGAAGCTCGAGCTTTAAGTATCGAACTCACGCCTCTTTAAGTGTGAGAAGAGATGGTAGGCTCTTTTCCGGTGACCGTCGAGGTACCACCGCAGCTCCCAATGCTGCCGCTTAACGGCAGTGTGCAAACATTACTGTGTTCCGGTTTGAAGGGCGTTGTAACTAATTAATGAAGTAACGAGACTCATCATCTTATGTCTTCGTCGACCTACACAACATCTTATATCAAACTAATTAGCGCCGAGTTATTATGGGCAGGCGTATCACTCATTATCAGGTGAATATAAAAAAAACATTGTGTTCTAATTGGTACACACGTCTGTATATTACACACATATAATGTATGTATGTTTGTGTGTGTGTGTTCTATTAGGGAAATATATTTGAATGAGTTTAATGAGTGCAATGATAAGGCAAAGGTTGGTTAGAGGTCGATCCGTTCATATCGTAGCAGAGAGTTCGTGTATTGCACGAGTCTGTAATCTCCACGGAGTCTCGATATAAAAAAAAAAAACCTGTAGAATGTAGATCAGTATTTGAATACGACACAATCTGATGGTAAGTGGTGATGTAGTCTACGTGGTAAAGAATTCCAATACAGAAAAAAATATATATGAAAAAAAATATTATGTACTTTTTTCAGGAATTCGTTATGGCGGCTGAATTTATAATATGGTGGTAGTCGCTGTTGCGTGGAGACCGTCTAGAGAAGTACCGCCGCAGCGCCTATTGCAGCCGGCTAACAATAGCGTGTAAACATTACATTGTTCCGGTTTGAAGGGCGCTGTAGCCAGTGTAATTACTGGGGTAACAAGTTTTAACATATTACATATGAAGCAACGAGCGCAATGTGCAGTGTGTACTATTCTAACTAGCGCAAAGTTGTTATGGGCAGACGTATCACTTACCATCAGGTGAAGGTACCGCTAGTCATCAATATAACGTTCTGGTATTTTTTTTATTCGACGTAGCTGTGAGACTTCACCTGAAAGCAAGTGATACGCCTGTTCATAACGCGTATGGATGATATACACTGCATCGCTTTTATTCATAAGATGTTAAGCATCAACACCCTTCGGGGTCGCGGATGGTGCGAAAGCGTTCCCGTAACCCCGCCATGGGGCGATGAGGTGGAACATCGTGGGGGTTTTAGTCGGTGCAAGTCCGACATAACCGGACCATGGCCCCGCGAGGACGGGTATGCGCAGGCATTTCCCCCACGTTAACATAAAAAAAAAAGTTACATTTCACTTTCACGTAATATTAGGTGACATGTCTTGAATAACCGATCGCCTTCGCCGTAAATATACTACCTACGTCCAATACAACTGTTTGAAGTATGAAAATGTTTACACTGGTCCTTCGAGCCGGATCACAAAAATATTGCTCAGGCTGCGGAGGTAAATACCTAGATCGTCTCCGACATCAGGGACCTACCACCAGTAATATATCCTAAATACCATCATTTGATACTTCTCTCAATCTGACTGTCCCACTTGGAACTTGATGATGATGATAGGGTAAGGATTTAAAAAAAAAAAATGAAAATGAATCGCAGAAACTTGGAGGAAACATTCAAAAGATCTCTCTCAAGCAAATACTTTACTATTTGACTGACGACTAGTTAACATACATTACTGTACAAATTATCGTGACATCTTTTATATAGTAATTTTTTTATCCATTGTTAATTTTTTTTTATCATCCATTATTTTTTTTAAAAACTTCTACGTCTTTCAGCTGATGATAATGATGATGAGGAAATTGAATTATTATCATAGCATCATTTCGACATACACTACATGCAATAACTATTAACAAGTCTATAAATATAATTTTTTTTTTAATGATTCAAATTTCAAATTGGATCTTTTGATAGATCTATAGATCATCTGTTTACTAAACTAAGACGTTCACCTGATGGTAAATGATATTGCCAATAACAACGCGGCGCTAGTTAGGATGTTGCACACTGCACATTACGCTCGTCGCCTTGAGATATAGGATGTTAAGTGTGGTTACCGCAATATAGTTTCAGCGCCCTTCTAACCGGAACACAGTAATGTCCGACCACTGCAATAGGCGCTGCGGTGGTACCTAGACGGTCTCCGGCAACAGAGACACCATGAGTAAAAAATATCAGATACGAGTAAGAAACGATAAATAAATATATAAATTAGCAAAAATAGAATACTTTATAAATATTCAAATGTATTGTTTCTGTACATCTGTTGGGAAATCAAGTAACATTGCAAGAGTTTAAGTTAAATACTTTTTTTTTTTTTGTTCATGTATGAAACAAACTACTTCCCGCGTTCCGCACCTGAATATTCAAAGCGCTTTTAAATTTCAAATTAACCCGTTCAATTGGCCGGGTTACCGTCGCTCGCGTTCGCTGCGGACGGTCAAAGTGAAGGTGGCGGCCGGTTTCAAACCCATCGTAGACCTACCAAAGGATAAATACCACCACGTATAGTAATATCAGGGCGCGTAGGCGTTGAAAGTAAAATCAGCCGGGGGTGGGATGCGGTTGGCGGGCGGCTGCGCCATTCAGCTTTCACGTGTATAATATTAACTGGTCGCACTCACTCAAACGTCGCGCCCGTGCCGCCGCGCGAACGATACAAGTGGATGGTGAAATCGGTTGTACACACGCGACTGCGACGCGACCGCTCCGTGCGGCTGCCGGCGATGGACTGAGCGCCCGCCTGCGCGCGCACCTCGCCTCTCCCACCTTCCCGCCCCGCGCCCGCCGACCTCGCTGCGGCCCGTTATCGGACGCGGACCCACCGCCCGCGCCCGCGCCCTCACCGCCTCCGACATCTGATTACCTTTACACTTGAAGATGATCAGCACGCGAGATGTGTTCCCACAAAACATATTTATTTATATATATATATATATATATATTTGAATTAAAGTTAAAGATAATTTATTGCATTATTTTACATATCTTCGATACTTGAAGCCCCTGATTCCTGAATTAAGATTTTAGGCTATTTCTCAGGAAACAATGCCCCCTCCCGGTTTCATCGTTACGTAAATGCAATCTCTTAAACATATAGAAATTACAATATTACCAAAGTTTAAACAAAAAGTAGAGAAAAAAAATAATTAGAAAACTGTGTGTCATCTATGTGTGCGTATATACTTATGTGTATATATGCAGATGTGAGTGTGTTAGGTAAGAATACAATGAAACGAGATGAGCGTGACGTTCGCCTGATGGAAAGTGATACACCTGCCCATAACGTGGCGCTAACCAGGACGGTATACACTGCACCGCGTTGCGCTCGTCGCCTGATACATGAGATGTTGAGTCACGGTACCCCAGCC
The DNA here is from genome assembly GCA_029034505.1 of Ornithoptera priamus. Taxonomy (NCBI): domain Eukaryota; kingdom Metazoa; phylum Arthropoda; class Insecta; order Lepidoptera; family Papilionidae; genus Ornithoptera; species Ornithoptera priamus. The sequence goes on along the minus strand of JARDWD010000220.1, from coordinate 153,394 downwards.
AACACTAGCTACAAATCCCTTCAAACCGGAACACAGTACTGTTTGTCGGCAGCAATAGGCGCTGCGGTGGTACCAGTATCTAATCTATGATGACGTTAGCGACTTAGACATAAGAGATGGTTGAATTTCGTTATCTCAGTAATCACTCTTCTTTAGGCTTTCCCATGATCCATGGGTTTGCCTATCATCCTCCTGACTTCTCCACCTTTTTTATTCTATGAAGCGTCGAGACGAACGGGCTATTCACCCAATGGCAAGTGATATGCATGCTCATTAAGTGACGCTAATTAGGATGATATACACGGCATCACATTGTGCTCGTCGCCTTGCCTGTTTATAAATGTTCCCACAGCTGGGACTCCGAGTCTCTGAGAGATCATCTATTCACCAAGCAGTTCCACATATCCACTAAACTTGTTCTTGGATTATGTCCGTTTTCGAATCGAACCCGAGGCTCGGACCTTCGCCTTGAGGCAAATGTTACATTACTTAGTAATTTCACAGGCTACAGCGCCCTTCAAATCGGATTAGTACCTGAACAAGCTTGCGATTCAAATTCAGACTTACCATTAGAAAGACTATAGCCGTCTGAGCAATGGACATATTTTTCTTTTTTTTTATTTAATTTATGTAAATGGATACATCGCGCGCGAAGTAATCGATTGTGCGACTCGATTACGTAAAGCGGAATGGTATCGATTAATATTGTCGTGATCGGAATCATACACAACTACTTAATGTGCAACACGAAAAAGTTATCAACGCGCCTGTTAATTGTAATGGATTTCATATGTATAAGTATACCGATACATTTATTTATTTATTTATATATATATATAAAGAAAATGTGTTTCGTGTGTTCGCCAACACGTGAAAACTAGTGAAAGCATCGACACGGGTACATGAGCAATACGATGCGGATGTTGGATGGTTACAGACTAATTATATTTTGAATGTCATAGATCCTTCATCGTTTTATTTCTAATTAACTTTTATACTACGTTTTTATTTGGTATTATTTGTGGTTGCTATGGTAACGGTTGGTATGGAAAGTAATTTCGAGGTTGCGTTTGCTCTTAAGGAATGTTTCAGACAAATTTAAAATCTAATTTACGGCCTGCAAAACAGGCGGAGACGGCTTGTATATATATATATATATATACTACATCATCATCATCAGCTGATAGACGTCCACTGCTGGACATAGGCTTCACTCCACAGATTTCTACTTTAATCGGATAAGGATTCATTTGAGGGATTTGGGCCATTTCCCAACGCGCTGGTCCAATGCGAGTTGATAGAACCGGAACCCCGCTTGTTGATTAGCAGGATGCACCACCATGAGCAGTTGAGGTTGATGGGGGGAAAACGAATTACTTAATTATATATTTATTAATTAATTACGTAATATAATTGAAAAGGTAAACACAACAATAGTAATATAACAGTTTATAAAAAGAATATAATTAGTTGTAATTATAGCTAATTAGTTGCGTAAGGCGGCAGCTCTACATCCCTGGTCGAAGACCAGCAGACACAAAACAAGGTGGAAAAATGCAGTGTGAAGAGACATGCGTGACTGACGATGATGTCGAGGATAGAGCTTAGTGGAGAGGAGAAATGGAGAAAGCTGACCACACCACCGTATGGGATAAAAGCTAGGAAGAGAGAGTAGAGAGAGAGAGAGTTGCATAAGACAGCAAATATGCGAAGAGTGCAAACGTTGTCTGTCTGCTTCTTACCAGCCGGATATCACCCACAACTGGACATAAGCCTATCATCAAGGATCTTCATGATCCTCAGCGCCACCACGCTGGTTCAGTTTGAGTTGTTGGGTGGTCAGACCCTCGTCTGTTCAGCACGGTGCTTGCAGATAAAGTTGACTTGGGCTCCGTTTGATGTTGGACGGAATCCCTTAAAACCCCCAGGGTCTGCTTCTTATTACTAACGTATGAAAGGGATAGAAGAATAAACGATAAAGCTATTAGGGTAGCTCACGGGATCCAAGTAACTTCACATGCTCGTGGTGCACCTTGCTAATCGACCAACGAGGCTCTGGATCTCACCAACCCAGATTAGGCCAGACTGGTGGAAATGGCCCAAATCCCTCCATATGACTCGCTGCTCAATCGTTTGGGAATTTTTGGGGGAGACCTATGTCCAGCAGTGGGTATTTATCGGTTGTTAATGATGATGGTAATATGGACGGTTGATCCTCAATGACACAATTCCTGGAAAACGTGCATCTGTTAAACAGCGGAAGACCTGGTTTGACGACATGAAAGAGTGGAGCTGGCTTGAGTACCATCAGATAAAAAGAATAGCTAAGGATGGAATTAGATTTCCTCAAATTTAACCCCAAACTTCAAAATGAAGAAGGTGCACCTGATGATGATGATGGCACCTGATAGCACAGCGTAGTTATGACCGCAGATAAGATGGTAGCTTATCAGCTTCGATAATCTACCACCAACTAAACTCCAAGAAATCGAACCACTGTCCACTGCTGCGTTACTGATGGTAGCTCTCGTTTACCGGAGATCATTATTGTGTTCCGGTTTGAAGGGCTCTATAGCTAGTGAACGAGACTCAACATGTCACAAGAGGACAAGCGCGATGTGGTGCTGTGTATAACATCCTCAACTAGCGCCACGTTGTTATAAGCGAGGGTATCACTTACCATCAGGTGAACGTCCCCCGCGTCACTTTATTTAATTGTACAAAAAAAAAAAAATTTTTTTTGTTATAACACTAGCTTCGGTTTGTGATGATGTTGATGAATAACAGGAAGTCACCAGATTAATAATAAACGTTTTTTTTTTTTGCTCGACTAGCTGAAGGTTCATATGCTGGTGAGTACGATTGTGATGATCATGAGACGCTAGTTAAGATGTTCACACAACAATTCATCGATCATCGTGATCCGTTGGGTTTTGTTTATCCAATAGTATAGAGAGCAACGCGATATCGATCGATCTGTCGATCTATGGAGGAGGCCGATGTCCAGCAGTGGACATCGGCTGATGCTGATGATAGCTACTGGTAGTGTACTAGCTACAGCGCCGTTTAAACTGAAACCAAAATATCTAAACTCATCAAATATCATCATCGTCAGCCGTTAGACCTCCACTGCTGGATATAAGCTTCCACCAAAGATCTCGATCAAAGAGCGCTAGTTAGGATGATATACACTGCACCACATATTACCACCCCCCCCGGCAATAAACTAATGGTGGTAAGTCTTCGTTGCCGGAAACTGCCTAGGTAGGTACCACCGCAGCACCCATTGCAGCCAACAAACACAACTGTGCAAGCATTATTCTGTTCCGGTTTAAAGGGCGCTATAAAGGCAGCTATTAAAATTACTGGAGCAACGGAATTCGACATCTCATGTCTCAAGATGACGAGCGCAATGTGGTGTTGGAGACCACATGGATAAATACCACCACAGCTTTTTTTTCCGCCGATAAACAGTAGCGTGCAAATGTTACCGTGTTCCGGTTTTAAGGGCGCTGTCGCTAGTGTTATTACTGGGGTAACGAGAGTCAACATATGTCTGAAGACAATAAGCGCAGTGCAGCTGTGATTACCATTCTACCCACGTTGTAATGCGCGCGTACCACTTACCATCAGGTGGACGACCTGCTCGTTTCATCGCTTCATTAAATAATGAAGGTACCATCACAGCTAATTCTAATCAAACAGTAGTGTGCAAACATTACCCTGTTCCGGTTTGAAAGGCGTTGTATTTAATAAGATATTGACGAGCACAACGTGGTGGAGTGCATATCGTCCTAAATAGCGCCACGTTATAAGCAAGGGTATTACTTACCATCAGATAAAAAATATATACTTATTATGGAATGCAAGTTTTTCTTCAAGAATAAATATTAGTGTACTTAACGCTCCCACTGTTGGGACTGGGACAAGGAAGTAAAGGCAGTAGCGCTTCAACGCAGTGACGTGGCGAACGAGACATTCACCTGATGGTGAGTGCTATGACCATAACGTGGCGCTAGTTACAATGTCATACCATCGTCGCTGTTAGATCATAGGGTGTCGAGTCTCGTTACCCCAGTAATTACGCCAGCGACAGCACCCTCCGAGCTGGAGCACAGTAATATTACCACACTACTGTTTGATTAGAATTAGCTGTGGTGGTGCCTAGACTGTCTCCGGGAATAGCTGTCTTCTGAAGATATTTAGCGCTTGGTAGTCATATTGACTGTTACAGCTTATCTGGTACTGGGCTCGTGGAACCGGAGCCACAGCAGGTTTTTTTTTTTAAAGTTAAAGTAGGACTTGGAGCAGCCGAAGTTCTCCGTTATGGTTGGGAGTTCGATATCGCTGTGGATATCCAGGTTGCGCTGATTGGCATCGGTGATGATTCAGGTGAATTGGTTTTGGAGAACCTGCAGGGGTTTGAGGCGTGCTTCAGGCGAATGGGCGAAGACTACGCTGGCGTAAGACATTATAGGTCTTACGCATACCTTGTAGAGGTGAAGCTTGTGCCTGAGGGAGAGCTTGCTCTTCTTCACATCAAGAGGAGGAGACTGTCCAGTACTTGAGCCGCTTTGTTCCTCTGTACGAATGTGGTCGAAGGGTGGGATCTGGCGGAGTTCGTGGCCGCGGTAGTCTCCGGCGACAGATACCACCAGCAGATATAGCATTGGATGTATATATATATTTGACCTTCACAATGTCGCAGTGTTCATTAGAGGACTCATAACAAGCTGATAGTAGGAGGTTAGATGGTTAAGGTTCATACCACGAGACCTTTGTCGACATAAAACAATTACACTGCACACATAAAAACATATCCACACTATTACCTATATACAATTAAAAACAAATAAATATATCTTTTTTTTTTATTTAACGAATCGACGAAACGAGCTACCCCGTTCACCTGATGGTGAGTGATACGATTGCACATTACAGTATAGCTCTAGTTAGGATGCGATATGTTGATTCAATGCCATGTGTAGTGTATACCATCTTAACTAGCGCCACGTTGTTATGGGCGGGCGTATCACTTCTCATCAAGTGAACGTCTCGCCTGTGTCATCGCTTCGTTAAATAAAAAAAAGTGGCCGGCAGAAGTAGTCGGTATATGTATGTGGCTGTATGTATGTGTCTCCGCGAATAGTGACGTGCCGTGTGTATTGTGTCAAGTTATCGACATTCACCTGATGGTAATGATACGCCCGATCTTAGGATGTTATAAACAGCATCACATTGCGCTCGTCGTATTGAGATATAATATGTCGAGTCTCGTTGATGCAGTAATTTTATTAGCTATAGTACCCTTTAAACCGGAACACAGGCCTACCACCAGTGTATGTATGTATGTCGCTGTGTGTATGCGTGTGTACGTATGTGTATGCGTTTGTGTGCGTGCGTGCGTGTGTGCGCGCGTGCGTCTGCGTATGCGTGTATATGCGTAGGTGTATACGTGTATATGCGTATGTGTCTGATTGTATGAGTATGCGTGTGAGCGTATGTGTATGCGTTTGTATGTGTGTGTGTGTGTGTGTGTACATATGTGTATGTGTGTTTGTATGTATGTATGTGGCAGTGAGTATGCGTGTGCGCGTGGATATGTGTATGTATGTGTCTCTCTATGCGTGTGTATGCGTATGTGTATACGTGTGTGTGCGCGTGTTGCGTATGCGTGTATGTGCGCATGTGTATGCGTATGTGTGCATACGTGTATGCGTGTGTGTGTGTGTGTGTGTGTGTATGTATGTAAGTGGCTGTGTGTGTGCGTGTGTATGTATATGTAAGTGGCTGTGTGTGTGTGTGTGTGTGTGTGTGTGTGTGTGTGTGCGTGTGCATGCGCGCGTGTGGTGTGTTTTCGTATAATCATTATTTCTTATAAATACATTAAATCTTTATACGTTACAGAATACTGCACATGGTACCTTGAATTTTAGTTCAATAAAAAACAAACTATTTGTATAATAAAAATGTATTGTTTTATATATATATATATATATATATATACACAAGGAAGCGAAGAGCCGAGCGGAAGCGTCACCTGACCGAATGTCACACACCTGGCGGTAACAAGATGCAGGTTGGTATTATATAGAAGCACATTGTGCTCATTCTTAAGGTCATGACATGTCGAGTTTCTTGACCTTCACCAGCTTTACACCACTGCTCCGGTCGGAGTAGTCATTGCGGTGGTAGCCAATCGGTCTCCGGTAAGACTTACCATCAGTAAGTATTACGGTGATCCGCTGCATCACGGAAGCAGTTATTTTAACTCTCATGTTAACCAGAGAGGAATTACGAGAGTATCATTCCATATATCATTTTATAAGTAACAAGCTGTAGCTGAGATCATGATGATGATGATGATAAAGACTACGACGACGATGATTATGACTACGGAAGTGATGATAATGATAACGATAATGATATTCATGATGAAGTTAAAAATACAGACGAAAATCTCATTAAGATCCTTTTTTTTTAAAACGTTAAAAAACTAGAACAAATCTCAAGTGTAGAGATTTATCTTAATAAGGCCAAGTGTAGTCAAAACAACCGTAAAGAGCACTTAATGGCGATTGTCATTGATTACATTTTTTTTTAAATCTTGGTCACTGATGAAAGATGCTGGAAATCAATTAGCATGTATATATATATGGAATAATCAATAAGCCATTAGATGCCCACTGATGAGCATAGACCCGCCCACAAAGAACTTGACGGCAGCTTCCTTTGATCTTCATCATCATCAATCCGTCTTGTGGAAGCCATTACGAATCGTTAAAGGAAGCAGAGGACCGGATATGGTAAGAAGAATTTGGTAAGGGCCGTATTGACCTATCGAGATTCATCCTCGAAAGAAATCCAGCGTCATAGTATATAAGTTTCATCATCATCAGCGCATAGACCTCCACTGCTGGACTTAGTCCCACCCCAAAGATCAGTCTCGCGCTGCCCGCATACAGCCACTTCCCGTGACCTACTGTCAGCATGGCTTCCGCTACCGTCTGATGATAAAGACCAACGTTTATAGAGGTTCGTAAGGAGAGATTTGGGTAATTTCCCACCACTCTGGCCTATTACGGGTTGGTGGGAGCCAGAGCCGCGTTTGTTGATTAGCAGGCTGCACTAGGACCAGGTCAGGTTGGCTTGAGTCCCTCGAGTTTTTGTGCGGGATATATGATGACGATATTGAGATAATATTTCGTTTGTAAGTACGTAGTACGAATACTAGGTTCAAGATATTTAGTATGCTTTTTTTATTCATTGTCTCAGTACTACACTAGTTACAGCTCCCTTCAAGCCGGAACACAGTAATGTTTCCACAGTACTGTTCGTGGGTTGCAATAGTATACTACCTGGACGGTCTCCGGTGACGGAGATTTACCACCAGTAAAAAGTTCAGGCTCCATAAAAATGTATGAGATAAGCTGTTTGTATGGGAACCGCTAAGCGAGGTTGTAAGAAAAAATATTAAAAAAACAAAATACCATTCGTATTTGTTACATAACAGATTCTTCGCTGATGTAGTATGTGAGCGAAGGGCAAAGTAAACAGGTTCCGTTGTTACAGCATCCTACCCTTGACTTGTCCGCTGGAGGCGAGCAACGTCAGCCGTGTTGGCTTCGTTGCAGCCGATAACTGACGTCGGTGATCTCCGTACGTCAGGAAGTATATAACCGCGATTCCACCAGCGATGCGTCTCGATGCAGCGGCAGGTACAGGTCTAGAGCTGGACGTCGCCACCAGTGTTCTTTCATCAGGATCATAGACCTTTTTTGGATATTAATTATGTAAACGTATAACAGCCATATTCAATAACGCCGACCTATGGCATTTCCTTCAGTAATTGTTGGTAAGGGTCTGTTGTCCCTGACCTGGTCTTGGACTATTAAGAATGAGACTAAGGTAGGCCTTGCTTGTCGTAGAAGGCGACTGGAAAGGTTATCGGGTCCACGGGCTTTGTAGGTGGAGGCCCTCGTTGCCCAAGCAAGCCCGGGGTGAACGACAACAACGAGATCGTCTCGTAGTTGTCGTAGCAAAGAGAAGATGCTGCGGAGGTTTATGGACCTATCTGTGCTCAGACGCAGTGCAGAGGTATCGGTGTGTTCCGTAGCAGATTCCAGTGCCTCTTGCAAAGCACTAAGAGTGCCCAATACGGGTGTTTTTTTTTTAATTCAATTAAGCGATGAGACGAGCGGGACATTCACCTGACGGTAAGTGATACGGCTGCCCAAACAAAGTGACACTAGTTAGGATGATATCCACAGCACCACATTGCGCTCGTCGCCTGAGACATAAAATGTGGAGTCTCGTTACACCAGTAATTACACTAGCTATGTCTCTTGTCGCCTGAGATATGATATGTTGAATCTCTCTACCGCAGTAATTTTAATAGCTACAACGCCCTTCAAACCTGAACACAGTAACGTTTACATACTAATGTTTGTCGGCTGCAATATTCATTGCAGTGGTAACTAGACGGTCTCCATCAAGAGAGGTCTACCACCAGTAAAGTACCCGGGGGTTTTACTGGGTACAAATCCCACATAATCTTGCTTACCCACCCCCTCTTAGAAACAGGGTGTCTAATAAAGATATTTCTCTTCCCGAAACTTTGAAGATACCCTCGCAGCCCGTACTCCCGCCGCCAAACATTAATATGTAAAATTACTGCGGTAACAAGATTTAACATCTTATATACCAAATCTGATGAGCACAATGAGATGTAGTGTATATCATCGAAATTACATTCGTCGAACAAAAAGATATTAATTCGTTTTTCATCTTCTTAAACTGCTTCTCCAACTAGCGAAGGTTGGTCAGCATGGTACAGTCCTTGCTGTATCCGGTTCGGCGGAACAAATAAAACGCCCCAGATACGCAAGCCACTTCCTGATATTCCTCAACCATCACATCCTTCTTCCAGACCTTTCGTTGTCTAGAAACTTTTCCAATTATAATCGGCTGCAGGAGATCGCTGACGACGGAGTACATTTTGATGGGAGTTATATCCTTGATAGTTCAGTTCGCTTGTGTATGTAAGTTCAAAGTCCAAAGTTCAACTCGTAACTGACATGCGACTGTGAAAGTTACTACCGCTTATATTATGATAATTGAGCGAAGAATAGATTTTTTTTAAACCGCCATATTATTACGCAGGTAATAATCACATCACTAGACGACAAAAAAATAAAATTGTCTATGATTATAGCTTTAATAGACAAACTAGTTTATACTGCTTTCAGCTTCAATACTCCAATATGAAGATTCCCATAGTTACTAGAAGTTACTAGACTAGAGAATGTTTAGGAAAGGTATCATACCGTCCATTTCTAGCGACGAACAGGGTTACTGTATCCGGTTTGAAGGGCGCTGCAGTTAGTTAATTTAGTGGAGTAACTAGACATGTTACGTCTTAGCATCTAGCACAATGGGATGCAGTGTACAACATCCTAATTAGAGTCACGTTGCTATGGTCAGGAGTATCCATTACCATCAGGTGAACGTCCCACGCGACTCATTGCTTCGTTTAATAAAAAAAAATACAGGCAGTAATAAGACTGTTCATTGATAATTGGTGATTGACGCGGAAGGTTGACTGAAGGTACTTCTACCCTCCGACCGTTCTTCCCTTGTAAATATAAAAGTCTCTACGTGAAAAATCTCCCTCACTGGTCATCAACCAATCGCCCTCGCATCCGTCTATCCGTCTCCCACCAAAGACGGTGCAGGAAGCAGTCATAACAAACCTCCTCTACCAAAGCCAATCTGTTATACTAGCTGGTAATCTCCAACAGCAGGCACACCACCTGGGATGCCATTAGGCCAAACCCCCAATGGCAAAAAACTAAAATTAATATTAACCCTTACGAGAACCCTTAAAAGCTTACGAGATCCCTAACTATCTCATCTTTCAAGCCATCCCACCCTAGCCTCTTGCCTTTCCCTACTGCTCATCTCGCTGTACAGGAGCGACATCCTCAAAGATCTGAACATCAGCCTCGCGCACTAGAATTAAAACGAGCCTTTGGTCCGGTTCCACGAGCCCAGTATCAGATGAGCTGTAAGAGTCACAATGACTGACATCACCAGAGAATACGTTTTTTTTTTTTTTAATTTTCTAAGAAGAAGTGGCATTGAGGTTAAATTTGTCTACATTGGTATTGGTCTTGAATACCCTAGTTTGAAGATTCCCACAGCTGGTCATAGGATATCAGATAAATTATAGGCCTAAGTCTCTTCTATCGGTTATGGACTGCATTAGTGGTCCGGCCGGTTATGGCAACCCTGTGTCAATCACCACAAGGTCGTCATGTAACATCAAGGTCAAGGAGTAGGGTTCGGTTCATGTCTTTCTCTCTGACCCTCCCCCCACGCACCAGGTGGAAAAGCGATATCGCAACAACTGCCCAAGCAGCGTATACCGATGTGGAATAAACAGACCAGTGAAAGAATGATGTCCAGCAGTGGACATCATTCGAGACGGTGACGCATGTCGCTCACCAAGCGATGATATCAATTGTAACATTTGTCACACATTGCGCAACGTTTGTCACGCGCGCCTATTGCGCCCGGGGGTGGTGGCGTGGCGTGGGAGGAGGAGGAGGTGGTGTGGTATTGTCACCACCAGCTTAAGTTATCTTGACGTGAGATCACTCCATTATCTTACGAGAGTAATTTTATGTCGAGTACATTTTTAAATATCCATAATCTCTCTGTGGGTTACCGTTTGCATAGTAACAGAGGTCCCTGGTTCGATTCCTTGATGATTTTTTATTTATACAACAGATTAAATCTGGTGAAGGTTATGTGTGGAGAATGCTGATGCTGATGCGGCTGATGGAGAGTAGTGAAATTTTAATTTTTTTTTTAACATAAGCGATTATACGAGTAGGAAGTTGGTTGGTGGGTGATCATCTAGATATTTGGATGTATTATCTGATGATGTGTACAGCTGATAGTAATTTTACTGACTTATTGGATCCTGGACTAACCGTATTGGATTAGTTCTTGTGCGAAGGGCGCTGTAGCTAATGTCAACTACATGACATCCATCTATCCATCTATCCATCTATGGCATCCATCTATGACAGCCATCTTCTCAATATTGATGGTAGGTTTATATTACCGTCTAGGCTGATACTACCGCAGTGCCTATCGCAGCCGACAAACTGCAGTGTGCAAATATTATTACCTTGTTCCAGTTTGAAGGGCGCTGTAGCTAATCTACTTGGGCGACAAGATATGAGGTATCTTCTCGATACTGGTGGTAGGTTTCTGTTGCCGGAGACGGTCTGCGAAGCGTGACATTCACCTGATTGTAAGTTATACGTCTACCCATATCATGGCGCTAATTAGGATGTACTCTAGTGCAGGGATTGAGCTGGTTATGAAGATATAAGATGCTGTCTCGTTACCTCAATAATTTCACTAGCAATGACGCTTTTCAAACCGGATCACAGCAATGTCCGCACAGTACTGTGTGTCGGCTGCAATAGGCTCTGCGGTGGTATCTACCTAGACGGTCTCCGGCAACAGAGACACTATCACCAGTAATAGTTACAGCGCCCTTCAAACCGGATAACGGTAATGTCACAGTACTGTGTGTCGGCTGCAATAGGCGCTGCGGTGGTACCTACTTAGACGGTCTCCGGCAACAGAGACACTAGAGCACCAATAATAGTTACAGCGCCCTTCAAACCGGATCACGGTAATCTCTGCACAGTACTGTGTGTCGGCTGCAATAGGCGCTGCGGTGGTACCTACCTAGACGGTCTGCAGCAACAGAGACACTACCACCATCTAAAGATATATATATACTGCTGCATTCGTAACAGGAATTTAATGAGTACCGGATATATGTTGTAGTGAAAGCTGCAATAAACTTCATAGAGCCAGTGCGCAGAGGACGTGCCGACATTGGCGCGACATTGCCTCGGTCATAGGTTATCCGCAGTCAGGGGCACGCGTGCACCACGCCCGCGTCCGTTCGCAACTAATTCTCATTAAAAAAAAAAAAACCGCCGAGCGATTCGTGGTATCGAATAGGCTTGAGCAAAGAAAAAAAAAGGTAAGGCACCGAACGTACTTGAACCTTTGCCTTTTGTTTTTAAATATTACTTTAGTCAATGTCACTGAGGAGGTTCAATACGAAGATCTAAACGATTTCACCGTTTTCGTGAAGATGTAGCTAATTGTCTGCTAACCTGAAAGTCTCAGGTTCGATACGAGCGCCGCACGTAGTGATTTGGATGATGGTATGATTTTTTGAACATGCATTTATATACTAGAGCCATAGGTTGGTGGTGAAAAAAAAATTCTTCAGGTGTTATTCAGTTACCTTATCACTATTTAAATTTAGTCAACCTCCCCTCCCTTGCACTTTCCCGTGAGCTTTCGTCATTAGAAGAGTGTCATAATACTTTAAGTAAAAATCGATTTACAACAAAAAAATCGATTCTCAAAACGTCCCTTAGAGAAATGCCAAGCATGGCTCTCTCCATCGCTCGTTGTGCTAATTTGAATCGGTGGACCAGCTCGATGGTCAAGTGCCATATCTCTGCGCCGTAAGTGGACGCACTGGTTAATTTTTGTGTTTTGGTTTCAGGTTTGTATTTTTGAGGTTTTTTTTGTGTTTTGTATTATTGTGTTCATTTAAAGGTTTAGTTTAATTAAAATTTTCCTTTCTTTTTTTTTATAATTTTAGCTCGAGCCATGAGTACTATGAAGCCGCAATGGTTGTCAACAAAACTGCGGCGGAAACATCATAAAGAGTCTTAAGACATTTGGGTATGGGCGAGGTGAGTATGTGACGGACTTTCCCAAACCCTGGCCAATCGATCTAAATTTGTCGGTCTTACTACTCTAACTAGAATCTTTAAAATCTATGATATTATAACCTTTTTTATTTAATTAAGCGACGAGATGAACGGAAAGTTGGTAATGGTCAAGTTGGTGATGGTAAGTGATACGCCTGCTCATAACGTGGCGCTAGTCAGGGTGACACTGCACAGCATTGCGCTCGTCGCCTGAGATATGATATATTGAGTCTGTCTACCGCAGTAATTTTACTAGCTACAGCGCCCTTCAAACCGGATCACAGTAATGTTTGCACACTACTGTTTGTCGGGTGTAATAGACGCTGCAGTGGAACTCATCTAGACGATCTCCGACAGCAGAGACCTACAACCACCAATTATTTATTTTATTATTTTACTCTTATCTCCTTTTCCTTCTCTACTACTTCAATCAATAATTCTCCAACATTATCTCTCTCTCTTTCTCTATATATTTTCTGATGATGTATAAGACTTAGTAGTTTTTAATGTTTGAGACAGCTCATCGGATTATGAACTCGTGGGCCTAAGTCCGCAAGCCTAATACTCTCTCTCTCTCTCTCTCTATAATCTTCATAGTATATCCATCTCATTCTTTCACAAATCACTTATTTTTTATTATATGACGTAGTGAGTAAATTTATAAGGTACAAAGTACGGTAATAATTAAACTCTGTTACCGGTAACGAATATATTGAATAGTAATGAAAGGCATAGAAGTAATGAAGTCATACAGAATCGTTACTGACCTAAACTGTAAGGGTTTTACTTGGTGGGAAGGAATTAATCTAATAGGCATATTGTGGGAAAACCTAAATGTTTCATGAACCACTGCCGTAACCATGATATCCACAAACCAGCACGTGGCTAGGGTGGTAATTAATTAGCCGTGATTCTTTTCTGCCCCAGCAGTGGCAACATTAAATGGGCCATCTATAGTTTGTCCTAAAAAAATACCTTCAGTAGTCAGTCCAGGGGTGGAAACTTTAGAGCTATTAATATCTATAGGTTCAGTAGTAAAATTACTGTGGTGACGAGATCATTACAAATTACAGGATAATGAAGATAGTGTCATGATATGATGGTCATGAGAACCTTTGTGTCATCAGTTCGTTAGATAAATTCTTTCAATAGAGTTCTCATTATTATTACACTTTATTTTAGCTATGTAAACGGCTGACGTAATATTCCCACAACTGGGAGTCGAAGTGGTTTCATAGGGTGAGTCAAGCTGATTAGTAAATATCCACGAACACTGTTCTTGGAACATATCGATCCCATTACCAAGAGCTCTAACTCATTCGGAACCGAACCAGCGCCTATTGGAGACACACAGCACTTACGTACTGAACTATCACGGCTTAGTTATTTTATTTATCACTTAAAAAAAAAAACAATTTAACAATGATAAAGTTTAATATTTGTTTTAAAATAAACATCATGGCCCGATCGTGCTCGTCGTCCATGTGCCCCAATCGTGTCAGTGTCAAGGTGATGATGACGTACGGAATCCAGGAAACTAAGGGACACACCGTTCTCATATACATCACATACGCACAAATATTAATTAAAAACATAAATTTCGCACTGGTACACATCGCGCCATTTTTTTTGTCTATGACGCGGGAAAATGTTTTTATCGACACGAGACTTCTTTATGGACGGTGTGAATTGGTTTATGAACGAAAAAGTCGCAAATATAATAGTATTGTGTGAGAATGAGACAGAACACATTTCTACAGAGATTCCTCATCGTGCATCTTCTTTACTCCGTGGCAAACACACTCCGCACACCATACAGATCAGTCTCCGCGCTGTCTACATCTCACTCAGAATATATGAAGAGAAAGAAAGTCAGAGGTACATTAAAATCTATATTACATTATTTCACTCTTTTCCCATTTGTTCTTACCTACTTCAATCACTAAAAATTGTTGATCCATCATCCTCTGTCCCTCTCTGTTAACTATTTGCACGATATATCAATATTGCATATTTATTCTAGATAGGTCTGCTGCCGGCGACCGTCAGGTTAGATACCACTGCAGAGCCTATTGCAGTGCATAGTAGTGTGCAAACATTACTGTTCCGGTTTGAAGGTTGTTGTAGCTAGAGTAATTACTGGGGTAACGATGGAGACTACATCATCCTAACTAGCGCCACGTTGTTATGGGCAGGCGTATCTCTTACCATTAGGTGAACATCCCACTCGTCTTGTTGCTTAATTGTTTAAAAAAAAAGACTTGAATATAAAATCTAAAGTTTTATAAATTTTTCATTAGTTCCTATGAATCCTCCGTCCTCATCCATTGCTAGTCTTTTTAGGCATTATCCGATATCAGAGTCACAAAACATAGTAAAATATCACAATTGAATATCTTACTAGAATTATTGTTTATTTGTATAAAAGTATAACAGTCCTTCACTCAACCTTCACATATTACTTTTATGTCAAAACTTGTTATGTTTAATCATGACTGGGTTTTTTTTTTAATAAACATTGACTGTACTTAAATAATTTTAAAGGAGCAACATGTTAATTAAAAAGTGTCTTTTTAATTGCACAGAGAAAAAGTTGAGATAGATTTTTATCTGATTGAAAGTGATATGTTTACTCTTAACAATGTAGGGTTAGGTTGTTATATACTACACTACATTGTGCTCATCGGTAAGACAAGATGTTAAGTCTTTACTTCACTAGCTACAGCTCCTTATAAATCGGTACACAGATTACTGTGTACCGATGTACCGATGTAATTCGCAAACATTAGTTTGCGCATTACTGTGTATGCAGAAATAGGAGCTGCACTGATTTCTACCTTGATGGTCTCTGACAACAGCGAACTATTTAATGACATATTGAAGACAAGTCTTAAGTGTATCCTTTATTAAAACCTATAAATATAACAATTTTATAACCATGACAGAAAAAATGTATATGTAGTCTTTACCTAGTAAATTTTTATTTCATTTTCATTATGTTAAAATGGATGTTTCTAAGTTGTATGTTTATGTAAGTATCTAAGTTATTTATTTACTTTCCTTTTAATAGATTTGTTCTGTTATTCCAAAATTTACTTAAATATTATGTGCATATATTTATTGATACTAGCTCATCTCTGCCTGCTTTGGTAGCCATAATATAAAATTAGAGTTGACATTTGCCTGCAGTATTTTTTGAGGACAACCGAACCCATAAATTACTTTCTATAGCAACTGTTACTATAGAAACCACATACATAATATGAGAAGAAAATATTCATAAAAAACTATTAGAAACAAAATGATGAAGGTTCTCTGAAATTCAAAAAATAAATAACTCATAACCATCTACAGATCATTCTGTATTGAATGATCATGTGCTCATGTTGGTACATTTACTAGTGTTCATGTGGTTAGGAAGCAAGAGAAACTGATTTTTATTTTTTATATATACATATGTATACATATGTAGTTATGTATGGCCATGAGACATGGAAGGTCACCATGATCACCTTGCACCAGCTCCAGGTCTTTCTCAACCGTTATCTTCACTGAATTCTCGGTATTTACTGACCTAAGAGAATCTCCAATGTATAATTTCTTAGAGCGCTGCTACGAATCTTTGATTGATTTACAAATCAGGAATCGCAAAGGCAAGTGGATTGGCCATACTCTACAAAGAAAACCCAACCATATTCCCAAGCATGCGCTTGCATGGAATATGCAAGGAAAACGCGAGTATCGGTAGTCTCAACAGTCATGCTGCCACACTGTAGCAGACAAAATGGAGAAACATCAGGAAGATTTGGAATAAAATTAAGGGTGAAGCTCAAGACCAAATGTGATGGAGAGTCAGTGTGGATGCTCGTTGTCCCATCATGGAGCCATAGGATGTTAATAAGAAAAAAATAAAATGTTTATATATATGTATATAGATTTAAATGTAACCAGATAAGTTAAATTACACTTAAGTGCAATAATAATTAAAATCAAATGTATCCTTAATTGTTACAATTAAAAATAGATGGCACATCTATAACCAAGTTTTTATCAACACTTAAGTTTATGTTTTCGAGACTAGGTTTCACATATAAATGCTATAAGATTCTAATAGGATTATTTTACCTCTTTTTGTTATTGTCATTATCATCATCATCTGATTCTGTACCAGTTACAATTAATTAATTCGGATTAACAGTATTTTAGAGTCGAACCATTTTTGATCCCACACCTCTTAAAAAAAAATTTTCATTTACAAGCATCTTTCCTCTTATACTTCCACACATATTCCTGAACAATGTCTCATTTCTCATAAGATCTATCTATTATAAATATTAACTTTTAATTATACTCTTCACTTCTATCACAATAGTAAGTTATATAATAATATAAACTTCATTATAAACTATATATTGTACACATAATACCTTATAATAATATTTATATAAGTAGACGGTTCCAACTTCGCAGTATTTTCACCATATTGTTACATACCTACAATGGGTCCCTGGCTACTCCTTGGGACTCACACAACAGATTAAAAGTCTATGCACTAGAAAACCAGACATTTATATGTATGGTGTTTTTATAAACTGTTGTTGCAAACATCAAATATTTACCTAACTGTAATAACATCATCAAACAATAAAGTATGAGGAGCCTCTACAACTTAATCAGAATATTGGAATATTCACATAAATTACAACATAAAAAACTAATCTGTACAAATTGAACAATCATAAATTTTCAATATTCTTATTGGATTTGCAAGTTTTATATTTAAATATAATGTAAACGTAAAAGACGCAATCACGATACAATTCCACAGAGATTACAATAACAAAACATTTATCGGATAAATTAAAAGATAAAAAAAAAATCACAAACAAACCCGTTAAACTTTATAGAGTGGATCGAAGCGAGTTACAGCGGTCGGTGACGATGCAAATTAACTGACAATGTATTATCTTTATCAAGCAATCATTGAACAATACAGCCGGCTTATAAAGTCCGAAAGTATCAAATATAACACACAGATAAACCTTATCGTACGTAACGCTTCGGTTAACCTATAATTTTATTAATTCATAAAAGAAACTCACCTCTAATACGTCCGTCCGTCCGTATCCAGTTGATAAGGCACTCGGTAAATGGTGGCACTGATAAATTGCAACGGCTAATATCGCGGTCACCACCGTGGCTCTTACGACGCCCAACTTACATTCGTGGAGTCGACTTTGACGTTGACATCAATCGTTATAGATAAAGAAATTAATTCACTGTGCGAATTTGAAACATTAGCGACTTGCTAATTTATTTGACGTTTATAAAAATATATATAGCAATATATTTTATAAACGTGTAATAATAATCGCATAAACCCATATTCTCATTCTTATTCTTCTTATAAGCCGGATAACACCCACTACTGATCATCAGCCTCTCTCAAGGATTCTCAATTTCTAGAACCCAAATAATGTAACATTATTTCGGTTTACATTACTTAAACTGGTTTTTGTGAGCTGTAGAAATCAATTTTGTTCCTTTCTTTTATTTCAATTAAAAAATTTCGTTTATTCGTAGTAGCGAAAGCATTTCTATCGATAATTTCTTTTTGCAATGGATTTAGATATCCTCAATTTCTCATGGTATTAAGTGAGAATGAAGCTGAAGGTGCAGCATGTTCATCTCTTATGCTTTGACAGCTGAAACAGTTACAACGTTACAGCAGCAGACAATATGAGGGTCACAGCTGACCAAATTAATTCGAAAAAACTTTTATTTAACCTTTTATAGAAAAAATTTAGATGTAGACAATATGTCTTGTTTAATTTTAAGCGTATTTTTTATGTTAATACCACATTTTAAAAAACGTATAAGGTTATGAGGGATAATTAATCATTCTCTTATTGATTAAACTGTATGTAAAGTAACAAGTAGTTTAATAAGGATAAAGTACGATGAACAATTATTTTAAATAAATATGTTACATGAAATTAATCCATTTTTATTACTGTTTGTTCTTATATATCGGTGTTAATTAAAAGTGCTAAGAAAATCCGTATGAACTAATAGTAAATAGTCGCAGCTAGAGAAAATAGTGATTGTTTAAACAAATAACATTGGTTTTCTACTAACTTTTTATCATTTAGCAAGATTTCTTAACGTAAATGCTTATTTAAATAATTAAAAAGTGAAATAATTAAAAAAACATATGTATTAATTTTTATTAATAAACGAATCTGAAAAGTTTGAAGTTAATGAACGTTACTTTAATGCGTATTAATTTTGCTTAAACTTCTACTTTCTCAATAATATTTTACTATTTTAACTCAATTTTAAAAGTTAATCCAAAAATAGTTAGATTTTATTTCTTAATTATTTATTTATAAAGTCTTTTTATCAATATTGTTTTGTTATTAATAAAATTTAATAAATTATAAATTGTGGATTTATTCATATTTAAAATAAAATGTATTTTCCATGGAACTAATATAAAAAACATTATTTTCATTTCATTATATTATGAATACAAAACGGGTGGAGAATAGGAATAGTACCTAAAAAATTATACACCAAAGCGTCTTAGTACTAGTTTTTTAAGTATAAGACTATATAGAGTTTTAAAAATACTTTAAAGTTTGTGCAGTGGTCCTCATATAATACTAGAAAATTAAACCTTGACTTATTTCTATAAAGAGAAGAAGTTACCGCACAGAACAAAAAATTTTTAATGTCTTCGGTTTTGTTGAAGTACTGTTTAAATTTCTATCGTTTTTTTACTTGTTACTTTAACTATAAAGAATATAAGCATATTGAAAATACTATAAAAAATATTCTCTAAAATAGTATAAACAACTTTAGTATTCAATACTTATTAATTTTAATTTTTTATTAAGTTTATTGCTCAAGTCCCTGATACGATTACTAGGTAGCAAATGTGTTTGACAGTTTTTCGCCATTATGCTGTCATTTGAATGTCACTTGTAAATAAACTGAGTTGGTTGTAGAAATTATTTCAATCCATAATTTCATAACTACACCGTACAGGTTCCTATAGGAAACACGACAAATACTGAATAAAGTGTTTAATATAAACATTATTAAGATAAATATATAATGGATTGTTGCAGAGTGTGTATGGGTAAAAACGTAAACATGATTCATTTATTCGACACGAGTGACATAGTAGATAAAATATTTTTCTGCACAGGAGTAAAGGTAAATTGCTATTTTTATGTTAATAATATTTGAAAATCTGTACATGTGACAAAAGTTTTACCGTAAACTAATAAATTTTTAAGTTCGAAATACTCTTGCCGGCTATCAACAATATTTGTAACATAATTGACACTTTCACCTTTACCTCCAATGTTAGCGCGTAAGAACAATGTAATAGCTTTCTATAGTTTGTTTAGTTTTTGGGATGAGAAAAAGTACCAACATTATAATATGTATAAGGATTTGTCTTTATAAGATTCTAACTTTGTATTTCAAGTAAAAACTGCTCCTCATCTCTTCATTTTTTTTATTAAAAAAGGTATTCTACTATCTACTGTCAGTACAATTTTATTGTGATTATATATACATATGTATATATTTAATGTGATTTTAAAGATGTAATTTTTGTATGAATTATTAGTTTTACTAACATTTATTATACACAATCAATTATTCTGTGAGAAAAGTTAGAGAACTAAACTGTTATTGTAAATTTAATTTCAGTTAACAAAAGAAGATGGTTTGCCGACAAAAATATGTAATGTTTGCTTCGAAAACTTATCAATAGCTTATAAATTCAAGACACTTTGCTTACAAGCTGATGAAAACTTAAGAAATGTTGTCAAAGATGAAAAAGAAGAAGAAATTTCTTTTAAAGAAGTCAGTGATGTAGCTTGTATAAATAAAAGTGAAGATCTTGATATTAAACAGGATTTAGTTGAAACAAATGAAGTAACAGAGATGGAAATGGCTGAACTGAAATTAGAATCAAAAGTCATCATTAGGAAGAGCAGCAGAGTTAAATTGAAAGTTAAAAAAGAATGGTAATATATTTGACTTCTTTTCACTATACAGTAAGTTTACTGTTAGTAAATATTAATAGTGTGTATTGGTTTAGGTTATCATTTCCTTTTAGTTTGAATGATGCTAATTTTTTTCTAATGCAGGCTGATTAGCTTCTTTTCTTGTATTGTAATAATTTTTGCATTATTACTATGAATTCATTTCAATTTATGAAAGTTGGAGATTCCACAGGTCTTATAATCACTAAATGTAAAGTGAAAGGATGTGTAGTATTAACATTTTAAGCGCTAATTTATCCAATGTTGTACAAGATGTTAATTGAAATAAGTTAGTTCCCCTAATTTGTTTAGTTAACCTATTCACTATAATGAAGACCACTCTTTTATAGTTTATTATCTAAATGCAAAATAATCAACACTAGACTTAAAATGCTACCATCAAAGTTGTAATAAATTCATGCAGCACTAACTTGTTTCTCTCAGAATAGTCAGTCTCTTTTGGTCCATAATAGAACTGAAGTCATCAACTTAGCACCAAGGATTACTAGATTTAAGGGGCAACAAAAGGAGATATTTTGTTTGAAGAACTAACAGCTGAAGGAGTAGACATAGTGCTAATAGCTCCCCCACATGGTGGACAAGCGATTTGGTGAAGGTTGCATTAAACAACTGGAAGTGGGTAGTGTAGGACTGATTGGAGTTGATAGTGGTGATACTGTCTCATTAGACATGTAATTTTTAATTAACTACCTTTAATTTTGTTATTCTAATTCCTCAGTGTTTATTCACTTGCCTTGTAATATTGGTTCGATTCCTGTTGGGGATGTATGAGATGTATGAGCCATTTATAGATATTGAAGCTAATGCAGTATATTAGTATACTGTGTTAGCTTCAATATCCATAGCCTCATTATTATATAAGGTATTATAAAACAACAGTATACCACACTATAAACATTTATTTCAGTGTAAAAGACAAAGATATACAGTCAACAGTTTGCAAGAAGCGCGGTCCATACAACAAGACCACAGTGCCTAAGCGCCTTCGAAAGTTCAAGTTCCGGAAGCTGTACTGCGAGCCGTGCGATCTCAAGTTCACCAGCAAGGAGCAGTCAGACGAACATAAAAAGGACACTCATAAGAGCAAAGACAGCTTTGTTTGTGAGGTGTGTTAAATAATTTAAGAATGAAGTAAGTTCAATTAGAATACTCAGAGTATATGTGATGTATGTGATAGTGATGCGATGTACATAACATCATCATCATCACAATACAACATAATTTCTTTTTTTTAAATTGGTAAAGATAGTGCTTGGTTATGATCTCATGATAGGTAGTTATGTGGTGGTGGAAAATGCACTGATCCAAATACCCACTGACTTTGAAAAGACGCACTGACTCCGGAATGGCACACTGACTTAGAAAAGGCCTTTTGCCTTTAAATAGGCGCACTGACCAGAGGAAGGTTCATTGTCCCAGTAGAAGGCGAATTAACTTAGTTTTCGTTCCAGATATGCGGCAAGACGTTCATACACCGAGCGTCTCACTACACGCATGTGCGTTCGCATTTGCCGCCGCAGCATAAGTGCGGCCAGTGCGACTATCGCACCTGGCACAAGCACGACCTCGTCAAGCACCTCCGTATACACACCGGTGAGAAGCGCACACGTACACTCGTATACACGTCCACGCACTTATACTATCCCAGCATTCCCACATCAGTACTCGCTCATATACACTGTTAAGAAGATTCGCAAAGGTACACACTCATAGTAAATACACCACACTCGCTTACTTGAATGTATACACAAACACACATGCCCACGTCCCTCACTCGATCCCATTTTACTGATGATAGGTGTCTGTTACTGGAGACCATCTAGGTAGGTTCACCGTCACAGCATCTATTGCTGCTGACAAACAGTAGTGTGCAAACTTTACTATGTTCCGGTTTGAAGGGTGCTGTAGCTAGTAAAATTACTAAGGTAACGAAACTTAATATCTTAAGTCTCACGGCGACACGCACAATGTGATGCTATGTATGTATGTGTACTTAAACAGAGCTTCGTTATGGAAAGGCGTATCACTTATTGAGGCGACTTCTCTATTACAGGTGTGAAAATGTACCAGTGCGAGTACTGCACCGCTTCGTACCACACGTCGTCAAACCTCACCTGTCACATCCGCCGCTGTCACATGCGCGAGCGCAGGCACCGATGCCACCTCTGCGAGCGCAGCTTCTACGACCGCACCAAGCTTAACCGGCACCTGGACTCGCACAACGATATTAAAAGGTACACTTTGTATTGTATATATATATATATATATATATATATATATATATATAAATATATACATATATTTATATATATATGTATATATTTATATATATATATATATATATAAATATATACATATATATATATATATATATATATATATATATATAAATATATACATATAACTTCCCCTCAATAAACACTTTGGGAGATCTTTGGGGCAGACCTATGTACAACAATGGACGTCTATCGGGTGATGATGTAGTTATATGTAATATTACCAGCCACCAAAAATTGGTGTTGCCAGTGTAAAAGGCATTTAAAAACATCAGTGCCTGTTGCCTTTCTAGGTAGGAGGTACGATCTCATCGCTATGTATCTGCCGCCGAACAGTAGTCTGCAAACTATTATCTGGCACGAAGTACCAGTAGCTAGTGAAATTACTGAGGTAACGAGACAAGATCTTAACTCTCAAGGCAACAAGCACAATATCGCGCAGTCTATAATCACCTCATGAACGTCGTCTGTCGGTTCTCAAAAAAATCGTTACATATCCCACTGGTGGGCTATAGGGTGTTCTCTCACAAGTAATCTATATCCTTTATCCAAAATGCAGACCAAGTGCGGGTAAGTGGATCCCGAATATCTTCGAAAGTATCCTCGAACCATTTTTGTTTCCTCACAATACAGTAATATGCTCTTCAACCAGAAGCACAAGCGAAGTTTGGGAGTGGTAGTTTAGTTAATATAAATTCCAAGGTTCGAATGTGACGTCTGCCACGCGTGCTTCACTCGTCGCTGCTACTGGAAGAAGCATCTGCAGCGGCAGCACGGCATCATCGTGCCGCCTCAACGCCCTGGACGGCAGAAGACGAACAGGCAGGTCGGTGAGGACCGTCCGCTAGCCGAGCTTGTAACGTAGAGGCTCCTTTTTACCTGAGATGGTAATATCGTATTTATTTTATACCTCGGAGCGTCATGACGAGCAGGACCTTCACCTGATGGTAAATGGCAGGCCCATACGTAATGAAGTAGAACCAAGGTATGGTGCAGGTTTTGAGAAATCGCTAGATACTGGTAACACAGCAGCGATCGCTATGGGAGGTCTATGTCTAACAGCAGGATTACCATCAGCAGATGATGACGATGAATAATATATATGATTTTTTTTATTTATTTCAAATTTTCCCTAATATTATTATTCAGGGCTTTATCTTAATCTATTAGTTACAACATTTACACATAAAATATTCGCTATTAATTATAATTTTTTTTCTTCCAATTTTTAATTTTTGAATTATCTATACTTTTTTTTGTTTCGAGGAAAATCTTCAAAAGATACCCTGCTTCTGGGGGAAAGTCAGGTTTATCTAAGATTTTTACTCATTAAAACTCGTTCGGTGCTCTGCATCAGTGCATTCGGAGAGGCTCCGGGATCTCTTATAGAACGCACCGGTGCCTCTCTACACTTTTTTTGAACATGTCTCTGAGGAGGGGCTTAACCCTCCTAGGCTAACCCACACAGATTCGCTTGTTGGGCGATAAGGGCCTTCACCCTCTAGGCCTGCGGAACTCCCAGACTCTTTTAGTCGCCGTCAATGACAGTCAGGGCTTACCTTAGTCTTATTCTTACCAGCCCGAGACTACAAGGCTGATACATTATCTATACTTTTGCTACCTATCTAATATACACAGAAATCAATATATATGGTTGGGAAAGGACAGGATATATAATATTCAAGAATTTGTTCTTTATATTACTTTATTGAATCTCCTTGACTTTTTCCCGCCCTTGTTATCCGTCCGCCATTTTGTCTACAAAGATTTACAATTGGTTGCAATATATATATTTAAAATAAATCATAGTCTCATATGTATATCTTGGGTGTCACCACAGTCTATAGCTGATGCAGATGTATATGTGTAAATGTTCGTAGTTAATTTAATAATTCCATTACTACATAATATCTTAGTGGAAATTGACATAAACATAAAAAATCTGTCTATAATTTAAAAAATTATAAATTGTGAAATAAATTATTTACTATTCTCATTGGTTTATTTTTAACTGTCTAAAATAATAATATTATGTATGTATTGTATGGAGCTGAGTGTTGAGCCACCAAGGGTTCGGATGAAAGATTACATGTGGTCGAGATGCGAATGTTAAGATGGATGTGTGGTGTGACGGGGATAGATAAAATTAAGGATGAGTATATTAGAGGAAGTCTGAAAATTGCTCAAGTGACAGAGAAGTTGAGGAGCAAGAAGTCAGCGTGGTGCGGGCATGTGCGGAGGGATGAAGGACATATAACAAAGAAAGTAATGAGAATGAATGTGGATGGTTATAAGAGAATAGAAGAGAGAGAGAGAGAAAGAGAAGAGATAGAGGAAGAGAGAAGAAATTGTGGATGGATTGTGTGAAAGATGACGTGTGCAAGAAGAGTGTGAATTTAGATATGGCGGCTGATAGAGAGATGTGGAGGAGAAGTACATACTATGCCGATCCCACAGCTGGGAAAAGTGTGTGAAAGATTGTGTGCTGTAAAAAATTTCTGCGATGTAATTTCCCATATGTCGTCGGCAAGATTTACAAATATAGTGGATAGCAGTCTACAGTTCGGCGGCGGAAACAGTAGCTGCGGTGGTACCTTGATGGTTACCGTCATCAGGGACCCACCACGAGTAAATTATTAGTCATGTGAATCTGCCACTTTAACAGAATCGCTGTATACGTACTAGGCAGGTGAGTGTCCTGGCCGAGCACGCTTTGCCATCTTTGGACTCATCGTTAAAGGTTAGTCTATTGTTAATCAATAAAAACTAGACAGGCGTTAAAATAAAATACTCCTCTTTTTTTTCAGGTTGGTTAATAAAACAACGTACTATTTTATAGCGATGTATTAGATGATGCAAGGAGGGATGCAGTGCTAGTCCGCGCGTAGACAGCGGTCGCTGCACCGCTTGAGGCAGTCGGGGTCGTTCCTGCAGTGGGCGCGGCAGCTCGCCTGGCATCTCGTCACCGTACGCACGTTACTCCGGGCCAGCTTCTCCTCGAACATCATGCTGGAGAGCAATTTGAGGAGTTATATCTCCTACTATAAAACGGTGGGATATGATTTCTGTGACAGTTCATCGACCTGATTAATTTATTTATGGCCAGTACTCTATATTTTATTAGTATTAGTAGGTTAGTAGTTTTGGTAGGTGGTATAATTTCGGTAGTTTTGGTAAGTTAGCAGTTTTGGTAAATCGGTACATTTAGTAGTTCGGTAGTTTTGGCAAGTCAATTGTTTTGGCATGTTGATGGTTTTAGTAACTTGATAGTTTTGTGGTTTTAATAGTGTTGGTCCACCCATCGTCCAATTAATACCACAATAGCGACTTCGTCTGTCATGCAGCAATGCGCAAACGTAACTATGGGTCCATGAGAACTAATATAATTACAGGAGGCAATGAGCCAGACCATGTTTATATCTTAATATCAATAGCTAAATTTGAAGCAGTGTATATTATCTAAACTAGCGCCATATTGTTAAAACGCGACATAGCCTTCGATATAGATTCCACTTACCACCAACCACAGCTCTATTGACACATCACCTTGTAAAATTATGTTCAAAGGTTAGCTCCTTATAGCTTGGTCCTCTTCATATCATAACGGTTGTCGTTTTGTACCTGTCGATGAACGGCACGGAGGTGCAGGTTGCCGCGTCGCAGTGCAGCACGGGCGGCGCCACAGACGCCATCAGCGAGCCGTCCTCGCCCACCACGTACGGCACGTGATCGAGGTACACGTTGTCGAACAAGCATGCCCGCTTCATGTACTCCTCCGTGTGGGTGAACATCGTGGGCGGGATGCCTGCAGCAGACATGAACAGCACACTGGTGGTAGCTCTCTGTTCCTAAATACCGTCATTGTACCACCGCAGCTTTTATTTCTGCCGCCCAATAGTAAGGTAAGGCGCGGGCGCTGTAGCTGACGGAATTACTGCGATAACGTGATTTAACATCTTAGCTCTCTAGGTGACGTGGACAATGTGATACAGTATATCACCCTATTTGATAGAGGCTGTAGCTAATGAAATTACCGAAGTAATGAGATTTAATATATTATGTCTCAGCAACGACCACGATGTGGTGCAGTGCAAGTATTGCTAGGTTATTATGAGCAAGGGTTTCATTTACCATCAGGTGAACCCCTAGTTCGTCCCATCGGTTTGTCTCACAAAAGAAACACTGTAGTAGTATCACTATCTACAACCTTATAAACAACTGCTGAATGTAAATCTTCTTCAAATTTCCGAACAATCCTGAGCTTTCTATTTCTAAAGGTTTCCGGCGACCTTCACCAGATCGACAGGAAACTTTGGGATATCACAATACAAACCGAAAAGCTCTGAAGCCCAGTTAGTGACTTAAGTTACTGTTCCTATTAGAATATCGTTGTAGCTCACAAAGCCTGGGTTAACCTTGGCGGGTGAGACATGGTAACTACCCATCTTCAGAAAATCTAGCCACGACACAGGAACAAGGTACCTTGGTCGTAGCGGAGGCAATTTGAGATTTCGAGTAAAGCTTGGATCGTTACAATTGCTCACCGACGGTGTAGTAGCGCGTGTTGCACATGTGTTCCTGCAGCAGTTCAGACCTGTTCCCGAACCAGCCGACGAGCCACTTCAGGTCCTCGAACTTTGTGATCTCGTCGTTGATTACCTTGCGCGTGAGACGGAGGTACTCCACGTCAGCTTCTATCACCGACTCGTCCTTGTCCTCGCCGTAACTGGTTTTGATGATGGAATAAACGTGAAGGATAATCGAATTTGAGGGTATTAAGATTTTTAATTCTTTTGGACGGAACTCTAAAAATTTTTGGGGTCGAACCCCACTAAGTTCAAGTTTCCGGTGAAAGAATGCATCACGAGGAAACGGATGTATACAAAGATATAATAACATCTGTAATTCCCTTCAACCCACATTTGGCCTGACTAGTGAATAATGGTCTTGTCTATTCTTGCGAGAGAAGGCACGGGTCTTACTACGATCACCACTGTACTCGAGTTTCCGACGAAGGAAACTGACTTGGCTGGATTCATGGATAATGGTAACCCCCTCCCCCCCGCTAAATTTCGCATAAAAGTAACCTGCGCATGAAATAAAAAAGAAAAAGACTGGATGCTATACGTAAAGAAGGTCCGTGGGTTCGATTCCCACTAAGCTTCCCGTGAAGGAAAGCATCATCAAGAAACGGAAATATACCAAGGTCGCACACATGGCCAGATTAATTGACAAACAGCTTGACTCTTGCCTTGTGGAAGGAGACCCAGCTGTTGGAACCTGGTTTTTTTTTGTTATTTTTGTTTTACGTGGGAGAAATGCCTGCGCATACTCGTCCTCGTGGGGGCAAGGACGGGTTATGTCGGACTTGCACCGACCAAAAACCTCACGATGTTCTGCCTCGTCGTCGAGGGATGAATCCTCACTTTCCAGCGGATCATGGCACGCACTTCCTACGGGCGACGGGTTCCCTCGAACCAGTCGCCTAGAAGCCATGGGAGAAAACTTCTCCCGGCTCCCTGCGGTGGGTAGATGTTGGGCCTGCCGCTACCCGTTGACGGTCGTAGAGGATAGGGAGAACGGCGCATCGCAATACCGTCACTCCCCTTCCCCCGCGGCACCACCGCCGCCGCATCGCCGGTGCGCCACTGTTTGGTCACAGAGGGAGTAACTTCGCGACCCCACCTCGGCTGCAGAGGGCAGTATGAAACCGCCCACGTTAATAAAAAAAAATACGTAATATTGAGTAATGAAAGGAAATGTATAAAATCAAATATCACTTTCGATATTGCATTTTGAGGATCGCTTCGGCCATGTGTATCCTGAAGATGACTCCAGGTCGAAGATGAGCTTGGTACAGGTCTTTTGGCATCTCCACGAAGGTCGCTTCCCACTCCTGAGAATGTAATATATATACTTGTGGTAAGTCTCTGCTGCTGGTTTGCTGCTGTGCGGTTGCTATAGTAACGGTTGCTACAGAAAATTATTTTCGGTTGTGGTTGCTATCAAGAAATATTACATACAAATTTCAAGTCCAAGTCTATATTACGGCCAGCAAAACAGGCGTGGAACAGCTAGGGCTTTTGTATAAAAGAAATTAAAATATATTTAAATTTATTTGTAGTTAGGTTAGGTTAGGTTTTTTTAATAAGTTAATAATTTAATTATTTTCCCTATATTTACTTTATGTCATAAAACTTTATAAATGTTACAAAATTAAATAATGCTTTTATATTAGAAAAAAATGGTGTAAGAATGTTTGAGTCTATTTGTGGTTAATTAAGGTTATTAATTTTTTTTTTTGCAAACTTGTACCTTAACCGGTGGTTCATATGTTTCATAGTTTGGCTTGTCCTTCTTGTTCTTGTAACGTTTCCGTTTAGATCTCTTCTGCTCCAGGTCCCAAGTCTCCGCGCGCCTCGCTATGGGCACCTCCGTGGACGTAGCGTTTCTCATCTAGATGATAATGAACAGAAGGATATTTTATGCAAATGTACAATAATGCTGAACCGATGCTGATTAAAAGCATCTTCTCCAAATCTGTCTTTTAGTTAAGCAGGAAGAAAAGTTGAACAAACATTTACATGAAAAGAGTGAATAGGTTGTTACTAGTATATTGCGCTTTAACACCACATCACTTTACACCAGGTGGTAAAGCACTAGCATACTTAATAAAAAAAAACAATTAATTATTTTTTTTCATCTATATTTTATAATCTAATTAATTTGTATTGGTCATATCGCTAGTACTGAGTTGGATATTCTCCGGAGGAGTTAAATGCTCTATATAGTCATTTCATACTATAGTTGAAATATGGAATTGAATCAGCTACCTTTGATCACCAATCCAAACCTAGACCTTCATTCAAACCATTTCTGTAAATTAAATCATCAGATTAGCTGTAGCTACATAGTAGTTCACTATCATTAGATATCTTCAACATGGTTGTAGTTAACAACAAGTGAGCACAGTGATTCACGTTTGAAGCCATATGCTCTGAAATGTAATATATTGTGGAGGATATGGATGAACGAGAACCAGTATCCACACAGAACAGGGATTCACCTCGTTAACTTCGGACGTGGTGGTGCTCCGCGGCCGGTTCCGGCGCCTGCCGATGCGGTTGCGTCGTTTCTGTGAAGTAAAACAAACTTTTCAATCAAACAACCACACCAGCAGGAGATTCACCTAAGGTGGAGTGACACGCCAGTTTATAACGATGATGTAGTAGACAAGAGAGCTACATCGCCCTTCAAACTGGAGCACAGTAATGTTTGGCGGTAGGAATAGGAGCTGCGGTGGTAGGACGTAGACTTTCTCCGAAGCCTTACCAGCAATATCAGATTCAACCGAAGAATTATCTAGAATGGTATTATGTATCTGTTTCATTATTAATCTCTATAATAAATAATATCTAATAAAAACTCGATTCTGCAGTATATTACTACTTCATAGTTATGTGTACACAAATAATTATTTTACGTCTCGAATAATAAAATATGGATGTGTCATCATTATCAGCCGATAGACGGTCACCTGGATATAGGTCCTCAGTTTTCTACATCGATCGGTTCTGTGTTGCTCGCATCCAGCGGCTTCTCGTTACCTTCGTTTGCTGGTGTTCATATGGGGAATTTGGGCAAAATTCCATCACTAGGGATTAGTGGGAGCCAGAGCCTCGTTTGTTGATTAGCAGGATGCACCACGAGCAGGTGAGGTTGAGTTGGGTCCCGTGAGTTCTTGTGCGGGACCCCTTACACCCCCTTGTATGTTTGTATATGTATTTTAGTCATATTGTATTTAATGGTTTAGTCTCTAAGCAAAGTATTTTTATATATAATCTGTACTTCGTATATTTGTGGTTCTATAATTTATGTAATCTTTTATAATCTGTGTAAGTAGGATGAAATGATAAATCAGCATTACGTAGCAGATAGTTCATCATGAGAAAAACAAACGAAAAAATAAGCGAAGAAATTTAATTGAAAGAAAGTAAATTACAGTCTCACTCCTCCACATCCTTCGGCTCCGTTATGGAGTCCACGAACACGATGGAATTGCACTCGGCTGAGTCGCACTGTAGCAGGGGCGGCACTTCCACCGGCGTCACCGAGTACTCGTCCCCAATCACGTAAGGGTTGCCGTCAATCCACAGCGCGTCGAACAAGCAGTAGATGTGCACCTTTATGGTCATGTAGCTTATGAACTTGTAGATCCTACCGCCGCATTCGCCCAAATGTTCCTTTATACTCCTGTCGGTTTTGTACATCAGCAGCAAGTTGTGGAACTTTGTGATCTCGTCCATCACCACCTTCTTTATCATGTTCGTATAGATGATGTCTGATTCTATATGCCTCTCCGGGTCTTCGTACATCCGCTGCTTTATCCGCAGGATCGCGTCGGACATCCGCACACGGAATATGACCCCCGGGTTCATCTGGTCGGGCAGTATGCTGGGTTTCTTCGTTGTCGTGGTGAACTCTATTATCTTGTCTTTCACCGGTTCCGGATAGAGATAGTGGTGAGGCCGCTCTCGGAGCTTTGGTCCGTTCAGTGTACTGAATTTTCTCACGTTCTGCAGCAGAAAAGCATCATATCATATGATGAAGGTATGTCTTTCTCTGTCCCTTTCTCGATTTACAACTTGGTCAATTTTAGGGTCGTTATATTTCTGATTTGTCAATAAAAGAACATAAAATATATCAAGTTACCCAAGCGAGATACTTTACATTATCTTTTCCAGATCATCTTCGAGGATTTTCGTTAAAAAAAAATTATGAAAATATCTTGTTGATTAATGTCCAGGAAAAGTATAAATTTGTTTATCATTTTGTTATTGATTTAAATTATTTATATTTTACATTATTATTGCAAGTATACTAAAGTACTGTATTCCATTTCGTGTCTCTTATTTTTATCATTTTTAATAAATTTAATTTCATCGTGTTAATAACTTTAAATATCATTTTCACCGAATTCTTGACCTTTGATTGAATTTGAAATTTTTTCACACGGAATAAGGACCTTGGACAAAGCAGTAATTTTTGTCCTAATTTCAGGATTAAACTGCGACAGATGATTTATACCCGGAAATGGTAATAATGTATAATTTATTACAGCCTTCTATATAAACAAAATTGTACCGTTTTCTTGCAATAAAAAAAATATGTTTTTCTCTGATTATTATAACTTAAATATTCGTATAATTCTTATTTATTTCCACTTAATACTAAATGTGTATTAAGTAAATATATTTAAAAATGTAAGTTAGTAATGAAATAATAACAAACCAAGTATTTTATATCTGAAGTATAAAAATTACTTGGTTTTTCCTTGTCTTACGTTTTAAATTGTCTAACGTCACTCCTTATGTATTTTGGTTTGGTTTACTGCGGGGTAAAGTCTAATATGAGGAAAAGTTTACTGTGAAGAAAAGTTTACTGCGAGGAAAAGTTTACTATGAGGAAGAGTCAACTGCTAGGAAAAGTTTACTGTGAGGAAAAGTTTATTGCGAGGAAAATTTTTATTATTATCTGCAGTTTGATATTTCATGGTACTTGGTTTTATTCAAGTGTTTTTTTTTTTCTAAATTTTAGAATCTATATGTACTTTCATATACCTGTTTTCTTTTTCATTTACGTGTGTAACAAAATGCTAATGATTACACACTCCAGAACCAAAAGGGCCGATAAGGGGGTAGTATCGGACTCCAACCTACTAAAAAGCTTCACACGGTATTCCAATCACTTCCGGACTTTCTTATACCTGGTCGGATAGGTATAAGTTAGGTACTTATTTATGTGATTTATACGTATTATTTATAAATAAAAACTATTATTAAGATTAAATAAAAATGTAAGTATGACGCCTTATTTTATACTGTCACTTTCAAAGAACCTAATTTAAAAGTGTTAGCCTCTAAGCGATGATTATTATTTTAATAAAACGATGATTCAACAATATTATATTATTACACTAAAATTTTTGTAGAAATGATTAAGAAATAAAATAATCGAATTTTTTCCAGAAAATTGGTAATTTTTGGAAAAATATTTAAAAAGTAATAACTCCAGAACCATTGTCTTTTGTATGGTGTAGTCCATACATAGATAGATAGGTTACGAGCTATACTTTAGCCCATACACATCTTTTACACCTGTTACCCTGTATATAATGAAAGTGGTTTTTTTGTTCGTCAATTACGGTTAAAATTAGTTAAGGTGGGACAGGGGTGGGAGGGATGGGAACATTCGATGATTTTTAGAAGCTCATAAGCTATTAGTTTATATATTTCATAGGACATCATTTTATTTCTAATTAACTTTTATAAACATTTTAATTTCATCATCAAGCATTCATCTCGCACACGATCGCACGTATCGCAGTTATTAAAGTGTTTTAATTGCAAAAAAACAATAACTAAGAAATCACCTATACTGGAATGCAGCAGATGAAATAAGTGTGTACATGCGGATCCAATATGTTCAGATCTATCATGAAAAAAGCTAAACACTTTACGGAATGCCACTGGTATGGAATAGAGCTATGAAGACTGTATGAAAAATGTTTCTCAATCAATAAGCAATATCAATAGTGAACTACCCAACATTGACACATGAAGATTGGTTCAAGACATTAGCCGTGAGATCAAAAAAAACTTTCTGTGAGGAGATAAGTAGCCTTGAAACATCTCTTGATTTTCTTAGTGAGCAGATTAGCACTATGGAGAGATCCATAAAAATTCAAGATATCAAAATTAAAGACTTGGAATAGAAAAATGACTACCTCAGTAATAAAAACAAATCCTTGGAATTAAAATTGACTAGTGTGGAACAAAGCGTAGAAAAATTGGAACAGAAATCATTATCAACGTCATTGGAAATTGCGGATTTACCCGATGTACTACCCAAAGAACTAGAGACTATAGTAAATAATATAGCAGATGAACTTAATATAGTTAAAACAAAAATTCAGTCTACCCAACGTTTGCCACGCCGAACAATCAGTTTTTTCAACAGTTACCCACTCACAGTAATATTAACTTATCTTGTCTACACATTGATAATAGATCATTGATCAAAAATTACAAAAAATTATTTATTTTATTCACAGCTGTTCATTTCCATTAGACATTATTGTTGTAACGGAAGCTGGTATATTCGATAATATTTCACCATTATATAACATGCTTATAAAATTGCTTAAAAATAAAAAAGGCAGTGGAATAATCGTCTACATAAAAAACTATCTAAAATTTAGTGTTTATTAGTAAAACCTTTACTTTTGAAAGCGTATTTGATACAGTAAAATTAGACTTTGGCCAATGCACAATTGTTTGTGCTATATATAGGCCACCATCAACCAGCAAAACACGTTTTAGTAAAAGAGCTACATAAGTGTATTTATCAATTCGATATAAAACATAATATAGTTCTTATAGGTTATGTAAACATCGATTTGAAAGCTATTTCATAATATAGAGACTCGTATTTGGAAACTCTATTCGAGCACGGACTGATGTTTGGAATCACAGATTACACTAGAATAGTACAAATATTCTTCCATCGATCATACATTCGTTCGCGCTCCCGCCATGAAGCTGTGCTCGATACTGCACCATCAGAAATAAGGGGGTGAAAAATAAAATCTACTATAAACATATAACGAACTGCGTAAAGTAAACTGGAGGCAAACTAATGAAATGAAAAATCCTAATCAAATTTATGATTTTGTCAGTAACCCCTTCAAACATGCACAAGTGGTGTCGTCTTCAAATGGCCCCTCCAATAATCGTCGAAAACGATTTTTGGGTTCCTTGACCAACAACGTTGTTCAATTATGTGACAAACGTGATCAGCTCTATGGAAAAACACTCTTAACTACTCCCGGTTAAGACTAGACTATAGCAAAACGCGTGACAAAGTACATAAAACCTTGGAGTATTAAACCATCAAAAAGGATAGTCTAAAATCATATTTTATTCAAACCTAATTATCCTGAAACATAGTGTATTACTCTTAGCTAGCTCTCGTCTCCTATAGATTATTATATGACATATATTGCGTATGCTCTGCATCAGTTAATGGCCTCGATGGCTGATTCTCACCGTAGCATAATTGACAAAGCTTAGAAGTTTTTTTTAATGCTAACTTTTTGTTGTACTAGATTGATAATTGAAAGGATAAATAGTAATAATAAAAAAAATCGTATTATGTACACGATTGCTATGGTAACGGTTGCTATAGAAAGTCATTTGCAGTGAAATTTTATGTTACGGCTAGAAAAGGGGGCGTGGAACAGCTAGTATTATTACAAAGAGAAAAGGAATCCATCTGTAGTCAGCCTCGCGTTATCTGTTTATGACTTCCGTGTGATGGAGGAAGTAGAACATCATATACACGACATCACGTCTAAATAATCATAATTTCTCACCTTTGCCCTTCTCTTGATCCGGTTGTGGTCGTGGTTGGAGTCCTCGTGGTTCATCAGGAACGAATCTAGAGATGGCCACTCGTACGGTATCCCGAAATAGTCTGGTTTAACTTCCATGTCAAACTCCATCTGTTAAGTTCAGGTAACCGTTTGGGTATAGGCTATACAGTCAAAGACTACAGTGTTCAAATAAACGAATTTGAAGGGCGTTGTAGCGGTTATAATTACTGAGATAATGAGACTAAACTTTTTATATCTCGTGGCGACATGCACAATGTGGTACTGATTATCGCCACGTTGTTATGGGCAGGTGTATCACCATCAGGCGTGATACATCATCTCTATTTGAAATAAAAAAAAAACTACCTTATTATGGGGATTCTTTTTTGACGTCATCATGTTAACGGGCTGCTCGAACAGATCTTCATGTAGCTGAAAATAAATATATAAAAAGAATTACCACACGCGAGAGAAAGCTTGAAGTACCAGCTGTGGGATAGTCCTGGAAGTATGTTTATTATTGAATTATATAGGTAGTATTCTATACAACAGCGGACGAGTTAGGACGTGAAATACATTATCAATATATGTGCCATGACTTCGTGAGGTCCGGTCTTGTTTGGAGTATTGTGGCTATATCTGCGCAGGTGCTGCTAAAACTCATCTAGCGGAACTAGACTAGGTGGAGAGGCTGAACTAAGAAGCTGCTTGGTGTGATGATGTTTGAATACAGGTGCCGTATGGCCAGTGCCGCGGTGTTCTATAGGATACATTTCGGAGAGTGCGCGATGGAATTACACGATATAATTTCCCCCATCCCCTCTACACCATCGGACGATCAGACGCGCGACGAGTCACTATCCTTAAGTTATGGACATCCCTAGTTTGCAACCAAAGAGGTTCGGCTTCTCGTTCTTCATAAGAACAGCATAGGAGTGGAACAACTTGCCAGCGTCAGTTTTTCCGTCTAAATACGACGTGGGTGTTTTCTAGAAAGGGCTGTTACTAAGTTAGTGCCCCTTAACACCACAGACTATATCATCACTTACATCTGGTGGGAGCGAAGACTAGCCTGGTCGATAAAAATAAAGCCGTAGCATAATCTCTTTACCCAGCAGTGGGTAAATCAAATGTCGCTTTGTAATAACAATAAAATACTTACTTTGGGATAGTTGAAGACGACCTTCGGATCAGGGTTTGCATTCACCAAAATAGTGATAAGCAGTATCTGTCAATTTTAGAATTTAGGTATAGGACAAGGCAAGAGCTTACAAAAGGTAGTTACGAAAAGGTTAAAAGAGATCATCAGCATCATCAGGCGACGACCACCAGCTGTTAGATATAGCTCTCTCCTGAAATAATTGACACTGGTTTTACGCTGCTGGTACCCATCTGATTACTACAACCTCCACCAGATCGTCGGTTCATCATACGAAGTTTCTTTCAGGGCTAGGTTTATTCTATTAAGGACTGGACTTAGATAAGCCCTGTCTATCCTAGAAGGCGACTAAAAGGGTTTCCGTGTTGACAGGTTTTGAAGATGACGGTTCGCATTCTTCACTAAGCGTGCCCGAAATTAACGACAAGTACGAGGTGGTCTACTGCTTGTCGCACCAAAGTGTCGGTGCTGAGGCGAACTACAGACTTCCCTTGGACGTGCTTTAGGCGTACTGCCGGGAGGCACCAGTGTGTTTCATGGGAGATCCCAGGGCCTCGCGTAACGCACTGAGGATGACCACCAAAGAGGTTTTAGTAGGTAAATATACCAAATACCCTCGTCTTCCCACAGAAGCAGGGTACCTTTTTGAAAGATTTCCCACCAATAAAAAAAAGTCTGTTCTCATACGCCAGTCCAGATCGTTACTTATCCTTTAGCATTGAGACCCTGGACAACTACTCATTCGACAAGACCAAAGAAAAAGTAGAAAGGTTCAAAGTCCATTTCATTGAAAGTTATGCTCACCAGAAAATAAAGGTGATGATACCACATCTCTGCACAGAAACACCAGCTCCGTCTACTGTTAGTTTAACCAACATAAGTAAAATAGTTAAAAAGTTTATTTAACAATTAAAATAACTATTAACTAATTGATCGTTAAATTTGATTGATCTCGGATTTTTATTGCTCGTTGAATAATATTGAAGCGTTTACTGGTGTTAGGATTCTATTGCTGGAGACTGTTGAAGTACCACTACAAATTTCTGCCGTCAAGCAGTACGATTTGAAGGACGCTGTAGCTAGTTAAGTAACTGGAGAGTAGTAAATTAATATGCTATGTCCCAAAGTATATGTGTATCATTGTAACTCACTAGAGTTAGAATTGATGAGATTCCGTTTTCAGCAGTGAAGAAATGTCTCCTGACCAGAGCTAGGTAGTGATGAACTTCGTAATTATGTAGCATCACTACAGTTTATTACGTATCAGTATTTAAGTATATTTTTAGGCATCTAAATTAGCATCAAGATGAGCTGTCATCGTCTGGTTTAGGTCATCCTGTCTTTATTCTTCTATCTCCTCATACTTGATTTTGAAGATCCAAGTGTAAAAGTGGCATGTCTCATTTACTGAAGACCGTCACCGATAGACAGTACTATGGAACATTAACGTGTTCCGGTTTGATGCGAGTTGTAGCTAATGTAATTACTGGGGTAACGAGACTCAACATTATGTCTCAAGCGACGAGCGGAATGTGATGCTGTGTATGATATCCTAACTAGCGACACGTTGTTATGGGTATCACTTATCAGCAGGTGAACGTCCCGGTGATCTAGTCGCTTTTTTTTGTATTGATATTGAGCAATGAGGTTTCTTACTATAGTTGTATTTAGAGATGAAATCCATTTTATTACAGGATTAGAATAATACGTTAATACACAGTTATATATTTATGACTTTTATTCTAAAAACACTATAAAATCAAGATTTAATAATGTGGTGTGTGTGGTAACCTGGTCTTCTATAATGGAAGACCGCATAGCATTGTCAGCTGTAAAAATATATCACCAGCCGATAGACGTCCACTGCTGGATATAGGCCTTCCCCAAAGATCTCAACATCGATGATGAAATTATTATACTATAAAAATTATTCCTGGTAACGAGAGAATTTTGCTCCAAAAAAGTGGTAATTTTCAGGCAGGTGATGGGAAAAAGATTACTTAAAAAATATTATCAGAAGTAAAAGGTCCTCAACGCAGCCGCAACCCCTCTGGTGTAGCGACTGTCCATGGGCGTCTGTGATCACTTTCCCAGGTGAACTGTTCCTATAATAAAAAGGTGGGCAACACTGCGATGGCCGCTTGATGCGCGCTAGTATAACCCAACGCTTGAGCTGGTTGTAGACGCGAGATGGAGACGGCATTATTTCTGTCTCAATCCAATTATTCTAATAAAACACCTTTACGATATTATTTACTTTATAATCAACTATTATTTAACAATTCTAATTATACAATTATCATCACGCATATTCTTCTTCACAGTATTTGTCCCGTCTTATGCCAGGGTCTGCTTCCTTGCTTCTCTCACTCCACTTCGCTCTATCACATCACACTCATCACGCACAATATTATTTAATATTTATCATATTAAAAGCGAGTGAAAATGTTTGAAGTTCACGTATCGTTTGTAAGGAGATTTTCGTGGTTTTAATCTGACGAGCGATTCCTTCGGTATGGTGAAGGATCTTCTGCCGACTTCGTCCGAGTCGTATGCCATGGCATAAGCCTCATCCACATTCATGGGGTGTGTCATAATACCTGATGAAGAAGAAAGAAAATCTGTTATACAAACTTACTACTTACTTGGTATCTAAATGCTGACGTTTATTTCAGATACGGTTGTCATGTGCTAGATACATTACCGCTTGATTAGTGATAAGGAATTTCTCATGTCAGGGTCAGAGGTAACTCTTCGGTAGTTCAGTTGGGGGAGTGGAAAGGGTTCCGTAAAGCAACGACGGTGGAACATTGATAACTGCCTTTACTCCCGCGTGGGCAGGTATGCGAAGGAATTACCCCGCGTAAAACGAAAAAAAAGATGTTTGTTGGTACTTTTCAAAACCCTAGTTATTACTTAGATATATTTAAATTTCGCTATCATTATTCCCACTGCTGGGACTCTGAATCTTCTAATAAGATCTAATGATTGTACATACGCGATATATGTGTTAGAAGGATCAAACACACAAATCCGATGGCGGCCATTTTGAATCTGGTGCGATTTTTCTCTTGCGTTTTATGTCCAATTCCTTAACACTGATTTTTTTTTACGAGCGTTATACATTCCGCAGATGATTAATTTTGTTTTCTTATCAACTACTAGTTAGAAGTAATCCATTAGGCAAGTTGTTTTTTTTAGTTTTAACTTCTGTTTTTAATATTCACCAATACATTTTTACATATGGTCATTTTCTTTATTGATGGAGAGATCACATTTTTTTTATTTTCTTCAACGAAGCGGCGACACGAGCAGGACGTTCACTAGATGGTAAGTGACAAGTCACCTTATTGTGCTCGTCGCCTGAGAGATAAGATGTTGAGTCTCGTTACCCCAGTAATTACATTAGCTACAGCGTCCTTCAAACTGGAACGGATACATACTACTATTTGGCGGCAGAGGAAGGTGCTACGGTGGTACCTATCTAGACGGTCTCCAGTAACAGGGACTTACCACCAGTAAATTCAGTTGGGCTAGGGATTATTTCAGAAGAATAACAGCTGATAGATAGATCAGTGATTGACCTTGTCGAGTAACACAAAGCTCCTTAGTCCGATGCCGGATTCCTAGGTGAAGACTGATTGGTGAGAAGCTCGTTTCGTATCCACCTAACTAGCTACCGCGAGCTCGTCACTTTATATCGAGTGAAATTTAAGTGAACTATTTGCCTCTCACTTTCTATTCAATTAATAGAGTTTCCAGTTCATTTCTTTTACCATTTACTACTTTATGATTACTTCATGATCCTTGAAGCGAGGATACTGTTTGTTTTCATTGAAGTAAATCCCCAAAGGAATTCACCTGATGGTAATCAACACAAATCAATAGCAACGAAGCGAAGGTCAAGATGTTTACACTGCACATTTCGCTCATTGGCTTTGTGCATAAAGTTGGCATAAAAATCTAACTAGATGTCCTCCGGCAACAGACCTTCAAATGCAACAGGAACCCAGACTATTTAACTTGAATGAAGAGTCCTCCATTTGACTTAGATCTTTATATTCAAAATTGTTAAGAAAAACAATTAAGAATGTGTAAAAGCACTTTAATAAGGTAAGTGAAAGGGATCTTTAATACGTTTTGGTACTTTTCATAACAATTTGTTCAAAGATTATATATTTCTCTTGGTCCTTCGAGTCGGATAATGCTGCTGTCCTCATCTTGCGATTGGTGTCTTGTGTTTACCAGTATCATAAAGCTCTGTTGTAGTAGTTATTCAGCCACCTGTCAGCCGTGTAGTCGCTGTCACTCATCACGGCTGATGAAGAAGAGAATCGTTTTAAAAATTTATGAGAAGCGATCATTGTTTTGGGATTGGACCCAAGAACCGCTCCCGTGGACACGTGTCAGTTACCAACTCGAACTTAGACAGCGTAGTGGATAAATGACATCTGTCCTTGTGAAAGAATATTCATAGTCCCAGCAGTGGGAATATTAAGCAGGGGTATTTATTTATTTACAAGATGACAACAATTGCTAGATAAAGGTGAATCTATGGAAATCTCTGGTTTGATTTCCCGAGGTTTTCTCGAGTTTGAAAAGCCGTGAGAGTTTTATCGGTTCTTCCTGTTTTGTTACTACTCTCGTATATCTACCACTGTTGCGTTTCAAAATCCTTTACTTTTCTCTATTTTATTCTATGGCACTTAATTATAGTGGTCAGCTAGCTACATCGGTGATATGGTTCCCCTCCCCCCAGTGTAAAAACACCAGTAAATTAGGTCGATGTAGCTAACGCCATTACAATTTTTAATTAATGTACAATGTAATATAAAAGACTACTTTGCTTCTCCGATAACATAGCAATAAAAAAAAAACAAAGAATGTACATAAAATTATAGGCTAAAAAATAACCTGTAAAATCCTAACCTAAGGTAATACCACCGGTTTCCGAACTGGACAGCGTT
Organism: Ornithoptera priamus; assembly: GCA_029034505.1. Lineage (NCBI taxonomy): Eukaryota > Metazoa > Arthropoda > Insecta > Lepidoptera > Papilionidae > Ornithoptera > Ornithoptera priamus. The sequence continues at coordinate 111,654 of JARDWD010000220.1, read as the reverse complement.
CCGGTCGTGGTAGCGACTTCGACTACTCTCACTATTCCGATCCTGCCGGAAATATTCGAGCGATCCGCCCTCTTGGCCAGACTTCTCGAGGGTGGTTTCCGTCAGCAATTAAAACTAAATAGCCTACCTTAACTGTATTACTGGGATCGGAGAGTCTGCGCGCTATCAAGGTCGGTAAAATATTCGCGCACCCAGCGCGACCAGAAATGGTCTGCCTGACGGAGGCCTCGCCTCCACCTTACCCTGCGCATCAAGTCGACTTGGTCCATCTGGGATACTCCGGAGTAAGGCGAAGACGGGCTCAATATAAAATGGAAGGGCGTTATAGCATCCTCTTTATTAGGTCTGACGCTAACTTGTGTCAGTGCACGTGAATTGACCAGGCTCTCCGCCGCCAGCAGAAAGAGCTGATAAACCTCTTCCGAAGGAGCCTGGTATGTTAGAGTTGCCGAAAGTGCCGTTTTTATGGTTCTCACAAACCGCTCTCAGGAGCCTCTCATGAATGGAGCCGATGGGGGATGAACTTCCATGCGAATCTATTATTTGCAGCAAACTCTTGCACTGGTTGCTGATGCAAGTGTGCGAGTTCTCGACTTGCTCCAACAAACGTTGTTCCGTTATCGCTGTAGAGCGCAGGCATGTAAACAGGGCCACGTACCACTTTTCGATTTGTCATGCAACGGAGATGGAGACAGGGCCGAGGTAATCTAAACCATCGCAAGTGGAGGGCTAATCGCTCTGGTGGCAAATCTTCGGTCGGAAGTACTTGTGCTGCTGCTTTTCGAATGCGGCAATATAGACATGCGGACGCCACACTTCTTACAGGTGGCCGAAGGCCGATGATGTGGAACTTTTGTCGCAGCTCGTTGACCACCATCTCATTGTTGGAGTGGGCTGCACGTTCATGATAGTAAGCGATGAAGAGCTTCCCATCCAGACCTATGAGATTCTGAGACACCGTGGGCACGTCTTCTACAGCACCAATTCGGCCAGATTGGCGTAGCAACTTCGTAGACTCTTCGATTGATAGTGCCAAATTTTTGACACGACCGTTGCTATATATCCGGATATAGTCCTCGCGTAGAGAAACTAACTGGGAGTGCAAAAAAAAAATTTTCTTCCCCGCGTATCATATCTTCTAGGGTTGGCTCTCTGTGCATTGACGCCGTGGACTCCCGGCAACGTGATAGAGAATTTAGAAATATCAAACTATGTGCCAAAAGCCTTGCCTATAAAAATATTGGCGTAAACCAAAAAGCTTTATTTTTTATTAACGTGTGCAAAAAAATGCTAATGGTTGCACACTTCCCAACCAGAAGGGCTGGTCTGGAAGAAGAAGGAATCCAACAGGGTAGTGTCGGACTCCAACCGACTAAAAAACTTTACACGGTATTCCAATCACTTCCAAAGATACATAACATCGAGCAGTTCTTCCGCAACCCCCGATCGGCACCTGGATCGAACGGGTCCGCCTCGGGGAGGAATGTGAAGCACCTCTCCCGACAGAAAATCCCTACGTGGCGACGGGTCGAAATACGAGACGCGCCGCCAGATACACCCCAGGAACCCTTTCCAAAGGGGGCGCCAGCCCGACAGCCCATGAAACCAAAAAAAAAAAACCAAAAAGCATGCGGAAGCTCGTAGTAAGCGTACCCATTTGCTAAAGCGAGTTGCGTCTGGGTCCATGGCGACGGGTAAGACGACATTTCATTTCCTCTGGAACCGGTTGTTGTTAACTTTTGGCTATATTGGTCATTCGAATTCCGGTAATCAGACAAAGGAAGGCCCAGAAGAACACCATGATGAAATTTCAACCTTTCTGCCGATACGCGTAGCGTCGTCCACTACATTCAATGCCGTAGGTACATACCGCCAATCAGGTACCTTACTTATCTCAACAATCTTGCCCACGCGATTGGACCAGGAACACTTTGAAGTGGCGGGCGTCGCTACGTAACCATTTCGAAATAGTGAAGCTGTCCGACCAAAGAAAAAGTTTTGAGGGTTTGCGCTTGTGAGCTTCCACGATATATGATGCAAATGGTGCCGCCATAACGGCGTCTTCTAGATCAAGTCTTAGAATGGGAACAAGTTTCACCAGTGCAACCCGGGCTTTGCGGCCTATGAGGCTAATCTTCACGCCACCATCACACCAACTAAACCGCCAATAGGCGACGCAAGCATACGCGCTCCATCTTGCATCACCGGAAACGTAGCTTCTCTGTCTCGGCATGATAACCATCCAAGTACTGCCGTGGAACAGAGTCCAGTTTCGTTTTTGAAAACTCGACGAACCACGTCTTCCACTCTAGTATTAGTGGTGGTGGTAACTCTTCATCCCAGTCTACACCCTGCTTCCAGGTCTTTTAAAAATTACGCGGCCTCTCATGATAATTGGCGCGATTAGAACCTAAGCAGTCAAACTTCATCAGGTAAACAAGAGTGGAACGTTTTGTTAGCTTAGCTGGAAAGTCTCCCATAGATGAGGGGGAAAAGTGTGGAATGTCGGCATTGACATCCCTAGTGACGCCTAAGATACGGACACTTGTTGAGGCAGCGTCGTATCTTAGGCGTCACTTTTTTCGTCGTCATTCTTGTTCAAGGACACAACAAGTGCGTGATGCTCCGCTTGAGCCACCACGTGTTCCTCGGCGATTGCACGTTACCGCTCGGCGGGCTCCAAGCCCACGAGACGGCGCAAATGATGAGCCTCCGCAGCGAACACTGGCGCTTTTACGGTTGCAGAAGATGCTGACAATGGAATTGAACCGGGTTCACTTCTCTCACTAATCTCTGGAGCTTATTTTCGATGATTTTTCGACAAAAATCTCTTCTGATACCAAACTTTTGCGGTTCAAAATCCTTTATTTTACTCTATAACTATTCTACGACAGTTATAGTGGCCAGCTAGCAACGTCGGTGACATCCACCATAACAGCAATGCTGTGTTCCATCATCATCAACAGCGCACTCTAGAATAGAGATAACCCAATCTTGAAGACCACGGAAATGTCGTTGGCTGTATATCAAAAATAGCAATTGCTTTTGCGTAAGCAATGTACGTAAAGAACGAGTTCAAAGGATCCGACGAGCTGGACGTCTGCTAAAATTAAATCCTGGAGTCCACTCCAACTAGGATAGACATGAAATACATCAGTAGGGTCCAAACTTAAACAAAGAATATACCTTCGTGTTGATAATGATTAGAAGGTCCAGCTCGTGACACGTCATCTATTTGTCCTCTCATTAACTTCTCCAGCCAGTCGTGAGTTTGTTGATCGGTGTCTGAAATTATAAGTAGAAATATATCAGAATTATGTATATGACCATCATGAACCGCACACGTTAACATCGGGAGGATCTGCCGGACTACCTGACCGCCGGTCTTCGAAATATGAGCATCTTCCATTCCAGAAGATTCTTATGCAAATTCAGCAGGCGATAGCTAAAGAGTTACTGGTGGCAAGACGAAGAAGTCTTCTCGTGTTTTACCTTCCCCGAGGTTTGTATTAATGAACTGACAAAGACCAATCAAAGGGTCTTAAAGTGTCCAAATCTCTCTGACTTATGCCCAGATGTAGAAAGATCACCTCCTACACTAATTCGCTTCCGTTTTAGGATTATTGGTGATATAATTTACTACGGCAGGAATAAGTACGATCTTAAGTTTGTAAACGATGTAGTGTCAACATACGAACATCAATTTCATCAGCAGGGGTAATAAAATAATAAGAAGCCTTCTCTTCCACAATTGGGACTTGGAACCTTCTCCCAATAAGAAGAGAATCAAAGCTGTTTATCCATCACACCTTTGGGTGGTTTCTCTTGGAACATATTGGTTTTCACGTGATTGTTTTTCTAACTCAAGGATCCATCCCGCGACTCATTTAGAGGTTTAACGTGTCACCTACTTACAATCAGAGCTACCTCGGCTTGGTATCATCTTAAAATCTGTGAGTGTTCCACTGGGTTTGCTGTTTTGTTACATGAATGCTCTTTACCTATGTGGCCCGTCTCATCTTTATAGGCGGGATTGTTGAGATCACTCTTAGGAGGCTCAGGCTGTTCCTTGTCGCCCGTCATTTTAATATTTATGTTTATTGTTAGAGCTGTAACAATATAAATGGTATGAATTTTAAGAAAATGTTAGGACTCGAACCTATCGAAAGATGATTAGACTGGAATCCAATTCCGGAAGAAGTTCGAGTACTGTCTAGATGTTTTTTTTATTCTGCTTAGTGACGAGACGAGCAGGAAGTTCGTTAGATGGTGATACGCCCGCCCATAATAACCTGGCGCGAGTTAGAATGTTATATACTTTACCACATGGCGTTCGTCCCCTTGAGACATAAGATATTGTCTCGTTACCCTGGTAATTACACTAGCTACAGCGCCCTTCAAACCGAACCATAATAATGTTTGGCTGTAGAAATAAGCGCTGCGATGGTGCCTACTTAGATGGTCTCCGGCAACAAAGAGACCTACCAAATTAGTATTATTATTTAGAACTTCCTTACGGTTTTATGAATATCGTGCGGATCTCTAAATCTTTTCAAATATCTTGATTTATATTGTACATCATGAGCTATATTCCAGTGGAAGTCTAGTCAAAAATGGTTTTAACCGTTTCGGAAATAACTCGGAAAAAACACACATAATTTGGTTTTCAACTACAAGTTCAAATAGTTAAAAGAACATTCAATTATTTATTGGTTATATTGATGAGAACAATGAGAAATTTCTAGAGCCCACTTCATGTTCCCACAGCTGGGACTTGAGAACTTCACGTACAAGGAGAGAATAAAGACAGTTTGGCAGACGTCAGTCCTAGGAAGGTTTTGAAGTATACCGATGCTCGTGATGTTTTCCATCACTGGAAGCTCGACGGGGATTCGAACCCATGCATCTTCTGTCACCAATTCTTAATATGTCTTTTTTTTACCTGATGCTTTAAAATATTCTCTACGTGTCTCATTAACATGATATACTAACTGTGGTTTAGAATAGCTTTTCTTATCTCCTCGATGATTTGCTTTATCACGTTGCTTTCAGTCGTCACTGCAAAGAAAATCCGTTTTAGTGTTTCTTTTAGTCCTCAAAGAGGCTGAAGATGGTAAACCCGATCACTCCGCTCCTGATGTGTTGACTGCTGAAACACGGTTATGCTCTTGCGGTGTTCTTTATACTCTGTGATTGTATGAAAAATTTAACATAGTGTTAAGACACAATGAAGATGATGGTGAAGCGTGACAGTTGAAACAGCGATGATGTTATGATGGATTTACCACCAAAGATAATCTATTACATGTGATCCCATCGAACCAGGCACTTCTGTGTTATAATGCTAGAGTTTAGCAATGTACGGAAACTTTGTTAAATAATGAGTTGCAGGGGTTCACCTCCAGAGTTGTCGAAAATATTCATTTCTGAATTCAAGTCCGGCACCATATCATCATAGCTATCGCGAGCTTTGCTGTCTGCGCTGTCCATCATCATAGTATCCTTGAGTTCAGTACCTACAATTCCAAAAGAAAAATGTTGTTTTCTTCAACAACACCGTGCTGGTACTTGACCACGGTTTCAGATGGAGAAGAATTTGGATATGGTAAAGTTTACTCTTCTATTCATCTATTAAAAGATTATACATACTTTGTCTTTCTTCTAGATCCCGGAAAGAGGCAGCGCGACTGCTTACTGCCATTGAGATAATAAACACTGCTGCATAGCTGTGAACCCTGAAAAAATTCATAAAAATTTGGATTTTTTCTTCATTGATCTCGGACCTTTTGATCAAGGGTGGATATAGAAGTGATAACTTCGTAAAATCTTCTAAAAATTTCACAATTAGTTTGGACCATGAGAGAATATACATCATCGGTTCTGAATGCTGGTGTTTCCAGTCAACCGCTGTTGATAAATGTGTTGGCTGTGATCGGAGTACGATCTCAGCTCCCATTTCTACCGACAAACAGTAATGTGCAAACATTACTGTGTTCACCGGAAGACTGCAGGTGACATAGACCTGTGTCCAATATTTTATGTTTAAAGACGACGCGTAGGAAATAAACACATATGGTAAATAAAACTCCTTGATTCTCTCCTTGCGATACAAAGCTTAGAAATGAGAACAAAAAGATAGCTCCTATATAATCCCGGACTGGTTTTCCCGAAGAATTCACACGAGTTACCCAGGAAGTCTATAAATTCCTCACCACATTTTGTGTTTAACTGTTCCTTATTACGCGAGAATCGTTACTGACGCAATTGTGAACAGCCTACATAGATTAATCGATTTGAGTGACGATCCTGATATCGATATATTTTTATTTCTTATACATCGACACAGATGATGGCGAGTGATGTATCATCACACCTTAAACTGATTAGCTGGTATGTACTTAAACATATTGAAGGAGAGCTTCGAAACTTATTGACGGTGACCACAAGGCTACTGTCCTTACTCCATAAGCAGCATCAGCAGTATAGAACACCCCTCTTATACAGGTAACAACTTATACTTTATTTTATTTATGTATTTTCAATGCCTAATTAATAAACAATGAATAATTAAAGGATACAGGAAAATATTGTAATTATTTAAATATATAAATATATACAGTAAGATCTTAGTATTGCTCTCATTTTAAGGGTAGGCCTGTGTCCCACCAGTGGGGAAAGTAAATCGGCTGTTATGGTATAGATATGGTACAGTGACAATTTTTTTAAACGGATGTTAATTATGTCAATATGACGTCAAAATAAATTGTTCTAAATATTTTAGGTCAGTTCGTATGACCTAGAGTCAGGCATTTAGAATTACTTATTTTAGTGTTCTTTTAAAGAACATTTGTAGAAATATGTTTACGTATTAAAGTTCTTCTTCTCTTCTTATCTGATCATTTCTAAAGGTTGTTTATCTCTGACTTAAATTAAGCAACAAAGTAAATCATCATTTCGTGATGACTTATAGATAATACATTTATTTAGCGACGAGACGAGCGGGACGTTCACCTGATGGTAAGTACCTGCAGTAAGGTGCAAACTGCACCACAATGCGCTCGTCGCAGGAGATTCCATGCTGCCGATATCAGTGCGCGTTACCGCTTCGCCCCACCCTCGCCTCCAAAGCGGTGCGGGGAACAGACATAAGAACCCTAGGCCAGTCTGTTATCCTCGCTGGCGATCTAAACAGCAGGCATAACACCTGGGACGCGAACAACTCCAACCCAAACGGTCTAATTCTATTCAAACTTGCGGGTAAGATCAATTTTAACATTGTAGCCCCGCCAACCCCGACGAGATTTCCGCCTAACGGATCTCGCAACCCGTCCACTTTGGATATTGCGTTGTTCAGCAAAGTCACCATTCCACTGCATTCGATCGAGAGCATCGACGATCTCAGATCCGACCATTGCCCGGTTCTTATGAAGCTGTGCCGGCCCGCTGGTAAGGTCCCTCTGACCAAAACCATCGTCAACTGGCGCAGCCTCGAGGTCAAAATCAAGGCCGCGGAATCCCAGCACCTAGACGGAATCCCTAGCATGATCAACTCGCTCGAAACTGCAAACCGAGCGATCGACTCGTTAATCCTTGATATCACCATAGCTGTCGAGGAACCATCAAGAACAGTACCCGAATCGGACTACCTTCTCGGGTCCCTCCCAGCGGACCATCGACGTCTGGTCAGAGCTAAGAACTTTACTTTCGATATAGAACTGATGGAAGCAGGATAAAACTGTGCCGCCTTCAAAGGCAAGCACAAGAGCGCTTATCCGAACTTAGATCCGACAAATGGAACAACCTGTTTTGCAACTTGGAGCCTTCGGACGCCACCTTTTGGCATCTGGCCTGCAGTCTCAAAGCAGAGAACACGGCTTAATATTACTCACCTCGTAATGAACAATGGTTCCTCCCTAGTGTTGAAGGATGCCAAAAACGCCGATTGTCTTGCCGAAGGCTTGGAGAGCCAATGTACTCCCTTAACTACACCAGTGGACCCAGTTCACCTCAAACTGGTTGAGGACGAGGTGACCTCCCTCTAGAAGGTCCCCCCTCCCCCCTCTAAAACCGGTCTCCCCGGTGACGTCGTTGACATTATTATTAAGAGGCTGAAATCCAAATCAGCCCCGGGCTCCGACAACATTCCAATAGAGTGCTGAAAAGTTTGCTGCCCCCGATCATCGGCCTGCTTGTGGCCATCTTCAACGCCTTGCAGATGCCTGGAAAAAGGCAATAGTGATATGTATTCCGAAGCCTGGAAAGCCGAGGAACCTACCCAACAGCTATCGCCCGATCAGCCTACTGAACACCTTGGGCAAAATCTACTAGCGCATCATTTTAGAGCTCCTACGCCACTTCACCACCGATAACAAGCTCCTCCCCGGCGAACAGTTCGGGTTCAGGAGTAGCCACTCGTGCGTTCAACAAGTCCACAGACTGAGGGAACACATCTTGGCCGGCTTCGAGCACAAGCTCCTGCGCCGTCCTATTCGACGTCGCGAAGGCGTTCGACAAAGTCTGGCACGAGGGCTTGTTGTACAAGCTCTACGCTCACAAAGTGCCAGACCGACTCGTCACCATCATTCGAGACTACCTCTCGAACCGCTCCCTCCGCTTCCGCGAGCTACGAGATATTATATCTTATTACTCTAGTAATTTTACTAGCTACAATGCCTGAACACAATAAATACACACTACTATTTGTGGCAGAAATAGGAGCAGCGGTGGTACCCAAACGGTTTCTAGCAAGACCTAGCAATACCTATCACCGATGCGTAGAGCTAATAAGAGTTAAACAGTTTTACCCTAATGAGATTAGAGGTTTTCTTAGGCAAAATCCTGACAACGTCGCCCTCCTTAATAATAATAAGATAAATAAATAAATATAATTATTATCGATACTTGTTTTCGTTTTACCTCACTTACGTATCTGATAACAGAGGAAGATAAAGAGGTTGAGTTTCTCGAGAAAGGTCATGTTTAATTTGCGGGAATACCCAGGGTAACCCTTACTGCTGAATAGTCCATTATAGTTAATTGTTTACTTTGGAATTAATATATATATATATATATATAAATAATTTTAAAAAAAGTCATTTATTATGTACTTTTACTGATAGTAAATCCAAACTTGGAGTATCTCTACGTGATTGAATCAGAAATAAGATCTGCAGAAGAACCGCGGTCATCGACATAGCCCTACGAGCCCCGAGGCTGAAGTGGCAACGGGCGGGGCATATAGCTCGTAGAACCGACGGATGTCGGGGTCTTAAAGTGTTGGAATGGCGACCCAGCACCGAAAAGCGCAGCGATGGTAGTTATCCCCACTAAAGTAGACAGAGGACAAAAAAAAAATCGCTGGAAGCCACTGAATTGAAACAACGCAAGACCGTGGTTTGTGGAACACATACTTGTCCATCGGTTGACCTGATAAAATCTATGGTCCAAGTTTCCAAAGCTGTGAAAGTGGAGTTGGTTTGTAGTGTAGCTTTTACGAAACCTTAATAAACTAATATATACGTCTTACGCCCCATAAATCTTAAAGGAGCCTGGGTTCGTGCTCCTCCTAGCTAGAGTAAATATCCTGGGTTCATACTGAGAAAAAGCTCCAAGTTCCAAAATGAGAAGAGTGAGAGGTTCGCTTGATGGAATTAGGCCTGCCTATATTAATAGGGAGCTAGTTCGGATGATATATACACCACCACAATATGTTCATCGTCACCGCTACCCCATAGACGTCACTTCCTGCAACACCCTTAAAATTGAAACAGAGATGTCTGTACAGTACTGTTCGAGTACAAAAAGCTGAATCTGTCCGGCAACAGCAATCCACAACCACCTGCACATGTTATATATTTAATTTGTTTTTTATACCACATCCAGATCCGGTGTCGAGAGGGGGGAGCATTACAAATCGTCCAACCACAGTCGTGTAATTTTATTTTGATTCACAAATATATTTATTTGTGTAAAAGGGATTTCCTGTCCATCAAAATTATTCGCGTAAATAAACAAAAAGGTTAGTAATTCATCATCTAGCTCACGATGAAGGTGACTACTTTTCAGGGAACGCAGTATGCCAGACCGAGGATGGGGCTGAAGGTGTCTGCGTGAACTACTTCCAGTGCGATAAGGGTTTGGTGATAAACACCACGCTTATCGATTTGAGGTGAGTGGAATACTATAGAATATTTAATAATAATAAATAATTTACTTCACACAACTTTGTATGTGATCCAAATTAAGTTATTAATATACTTAAGAATAGTGTTAGTAACAATTAAACCAAAGGTCTTATATGTGTAGCAACCCTCACTTGATGAGGGTTGCTACCAACATAATGCTTTTTTACTTGATGGCGTGTAAATGTATACATCGCTGAATCCCAGCTATCAGTCAACGCACGCAGGATGGTGTTGGAGATGTCCCCCACTTGTCAAAGTAAGGAGGCGCAGCGTTTACAACCCGAAAGCCAAACTAATCCAGTGACCCAAATACTTAAATTTAACTTCTTTTTTTTAATGTTAAGCCACAAAGCGAATAATGCGGTTCGTTAGAAGAACGCTTGCGATCCGGCAGAATATCAGGAAATCGGTTCTCGCTGCGTTGTGTTTGAGCTCGTGGGACACAGCATAGGATTCCCCAGTCTCCATGAGTCTTTTCAAACCACTCCTCGATGGTCTCAGCAGTACCACATCGTCTGCATAACTAACATTCACACACACTCCGTCAATATGACAACTGATTCCTGTCCCGCTGAGCTCATCAATCAGTCGTTTCGCGTACAGATTGAAGAGTGCCGGAGAGCTCAAGCCGCCCTGCCTCACGCTGTAATCCAATCTATACCCTTCTGAGGACGTGTACACAGGCCGTTATCTGTCCATGGAAGGCTCGACGGGCTGGTTGACGTGACGTCATCGTTACCCCGAATAGAGGGGACGACGCAATGTACGTATCCATAACGCAACTGTTGCAATATCAACCCTATTTGCTTTGAATATAAAATTCAAATTAACTTGGCGACGCGTAATAATTGTCTACTTAAAACACTTATTGTCTACTTAAAATGAACTCCATGCGTTCCAGTGCATCCTTCATATTTCCATCCTGCGATGTGTATTAACGTTACTAGATCTAGTGTAGTGTCTATTACCTAGGCTAATTGCACACGTTGAAGACGCGCTGCTGGTAAATACGAACATTGTGACCGTTTAATGTAGTCCTGTAATAATTCTGTCAATCGGCAGAAGGGTTCGGTGTGGAGACCACGAGGATGCCTGAAACCAGGGTCATTTCGGAATTTTTTGTAGTAGACGGGGCAGCCGTTCATGTTTGGCTCTCGCAGTAACTGAGCTCCAAACTACCTGAGGTCGGCCTTCGGATCCTACTACCCTTGGCGACGAAGCACCCGACGCAGCATCACCAGCACCGCAGCCCGTGATACTTCGCATCGCAACTGTTCGCGCTCGATTTCCATTTGATTTTATTGGGCATCATGCTGGAACGCGACCAGGTCATTTTACAGTGTCGCTTTGCCCTAAGGGTGGTACCGTGAGTCATCAGCCGAAGCTAACCACTGGACATTGATTACTTGTTTACCACCGCCCGGGAAACACGACTCGACCGATACAGATGGCTCGAAACCATGCGGAAACACTTTTGGGAACGCTGGAGGAACCAGTACCTGAGCGAACTACAGCAAAAAACCAAATGGCGCCTCAAGCAGCGGGGACTGCAGGTAGGTGAGTTGGTAGTCATCAAGGAGGCTAACGTCCCACAATTGAAATGGCGAATGGCCCGAATCCACAAATTATATCCTGGATCAGACGGAATAGCAAGAGTCGCCGATGTCTACACGACGAAGGGCATAATCCGTAGAGGTATCTATAGCCTTTGCTCCTTGCCCGATTCATCCTCAGAAGAAACATCTCGAATATCCGGAGACTTCGACGGGGGAGGAGAAGATGTTCGGAACATCACTACTGCGTGACGTCATCAGTGCGAGCGCATGCGCCGAGACGCGACCCATCGACAAGGCATTATTGCCACGAGTCTTCACGAGAACAGACGTAATACTAATATACTAATAATACGGCGCAATCAAGTAACATTACCCGAAAATCGAATTTCGATAGTTTACTACTTACCACTTTTAGACTAAATCGGTTCAGCCGTTTTGGTCATCAACTCTTGGAGTCAATTTGAACTTTTATCTTATCGGTTCAAAGTTTGATGTTGTTATTCTGGGAGTTAATACGAGTTTATCGAAGACGAGTCGACCTTGTAAAAGGACTACCGCCACAGTGTAGTAACACACAGTATGACAAATTAGAATATTTTTTTTTATTCCACGAAACGACTTAGCGAGACTTTCACATGGTGTTAACATACGCCTTCCTATAACAACGTGACCTTGGGATGTTAAACACTGAACCATGTGCTGTTCGCCTTGAGACAAGATTTAACGTCTCGTTATCCTCGTAATTTCACTAGCTTCAGCATCCTTCAAACTGGAACACAGTAATGTTTGCACACTACTGTTTGTCGTAAGAAATAGGAGCTACGGCGATAAAGATCTATCATCAGTGCTGACATAAATGATCATGCATTAAAAAAGAATGACGTGAAAAATAAGTCCTAGGTCATACGCACTAAATACAAAAGAGGTTCAAGTTTGATCTGCGATAAAGTAGTGTACATATATTAATGTGTTCAAAGGTCAATGGCGGTGGTTATCTAGCTGAACATCTTCCAAAGCTTCGTATTTATATGCAGCTTGTGTGTCAGTTGATCAAGTGAAGTGAAGCTGGCATGAAATTATCATTGTTAAATGTAATTTCCAATTAAACATTGATAATAATTAAAACATTTTAATGTAAAGCAGCCATAACAATTAAAAGATTGTTTATAAACAATATATTCACTGATTTAATTAAACTTCCACAATAAATAATAATAATTACAATATTTATTAGCAGATACCGTTGCACAGATATTATTAGTCACAATTCATAATATCTAGAACAGCAGTCAATTCTGTTGACTGCCGGGCTTTTACTAGTTTTCTTTTTATAATCCAGCGATTATTTTACTATGAAAATGGGTAATATCTGATGCCCCAAGGCGAAGAACACATGGCAGTGTATATAATCCTAATTAACATCAGATTGCGGTGGGAGGAAAATGGTACACTTACCACAAGTTGAACGTACCTCTCTTCAACTATTGTTACCATTTTGTTTTGGTTTCGTAACAAATATTTTTATGGTTTAAGATATGGGGCGGAGACGCTAGTATATGTACCAATTTTTATTTTCTTTTTCACCACCGGAAGACTGGGTTAACAGCGAGTCGCCATCCTCATGTTGTTGATGTCCTCAGCGTACGAACAAAGAGGTTCAGCAACTTCTTTTCGATAAGAACAACGCAGAGGAATAGCACACGCCGTTTATCTCGTTTTCTTTTATTGTTATCTATAAAAGTATAAATAAATAACACTTTTCTTTTAAAACTTTTCTAAAACAGTTGTTATTTAAATAAATTGCAGAACATCTCGGCGTCAGTGACCTGTCTAAACAACTTAGTGTTTCGAGAAGTCTAACTGGATTTTATAATCACCACATGAACTGGTCGGATTGCGGTCGAATAATGACCTTAATGTGTTAATTATTTTTAGATACGTCCGTTTTTTTTTTATATAAACGGTAAATAAGTATAAAATGTTGTAGAATGGAACATCTGATGTTCATTGCTCTGTGAAAGTAAAAAACTCGATTCGCGATGTTCAAGTCGCTCCGTGGTCAGTGGAGCTTACGGCCCAGTCCGCGCTGCTCGTGTAAACATACTACGGAACAATGAGGTAAGATGTGCACAACTTAACCAATCGTCACATTAGTTTTTAAATATTCGCAAATACACCCAGTGGTATCTTTACACGATACACCACAGCCCCAACAAAAATACAATCAGGTATATAACACCAAGTTTTAAGATTCACGTCGAAGGTCCACTTAAGAATTTATCTCGTTACACATTTTAATTCACAAAATGTATCGTAAAATAAACTTCTTCTTTTTGTGCCGTTTCAACTAGTATGAGGATAGGACATCAGTTTTGCGAATTCCTTCCTGTTGCGCGCTGGTTGGATCAGTATACTGTTTTTCCTTGTGCGTTGTTACTAACTGTGATGGAATTATTAATAACACATATACATGTACGAGCTGTTCCGCCCGCTCTGCTTGCAGTAATGTAGAGTTAGATTTAAAATCTAAACTTCTGTTTACCAGAAACATATCCGTATGACGGCAAGCCGCGACCCCCTTCCCTTCCAGTTACTAACACCTCCGCTACTCTCTTTTGGGAGAAAATTTTGTAAAATCGATTCTTAGCTGACTTCTAAACGGCAGAAGCAATATGTATACCAACGTTTTTGTGTTGAAATGTAATAGCTTCGGGGATTTCGTGATGTGTCAATGGAATTCTGGGTATTTCCTATATATGTATCACTTTTGTATGAGAAGATTTGAAAGGGTTTCAGGAAGTTAGAGGCGTGTGTGATGACAAGCATGAAAGCCAGCGAGGTTTCGTGCTTGTCGTAGCAATGGACGGTTGTGGAAAAGGTTACGACCTCCCTAGGTTCCTTATTAGATGTAGTGGAAGATGCCCTTGGTGCGTTCTGTGGAATATCCTGTAACCCTTTAAACTTCTTTGGATACTTCGTAAGTTTTAGTGGGTACGAATTCCACACAAACTTATCTTCATCTCAGAAGCAGAGTAACTTTCGTATAATTCCTGATAGAAAGATTTCGAGATTCAAACATTCCTGTAATTTACTCTAAACTTTTACAATATCATCATAATTTTAACCTTAAAAACATTTTCTAACAAATACTTATTCCATTTTTATTTTTAAATCACTAATATTTTTGCAATTGTAAAAAGAAGAATTGATGCTGCGTAAATAGATGGCGCTGTAATAAATTCTACAGATTTGTTAATATAAAGATCAAATCAAATTATCTATAAATAATTTTTTCTATATTTATTTATAACAGGCGCCTGAAAATGAGGAGAAAACATTTTATTTAATTTAAAAAAATTAATAGAAAGGGCGGAAAAAGCATATATATAGTAACCCTACTCACCAGTAATATTTCAGAGTTGGTTAACAGCTTTGTATCCTTATCAAACCGTGATAATGATTAGGCTAAATGTTAAACCATGTTGTGTTAACATCATATAGGTTCCCCTAACAGGTTTCCGCCTTGACGTGGCTGAGAGACTTAGTAGCCGTTACTAGGTCGCCCACGGTGAAGCGAAGAGGAACCTACCCGGCCGGCCCAAGGTGTGAGGTGTTCACCGTGAGCTCACCTCGGATGCGCGCCGGGGGGCTGCAAGGGCGGCTTTATGCTGGCCTTTGCAGCCGAGTTAGAGTCGCGGAGGGAGTACCCTCTGCGACTAAGCGGTACCGCACCGCTGATGCGGCGACGGTGGGGCCACGCGGGAAGAGGAGTGTCGGTATTGCGATGCGCCGTTCTCTCTATCCTCCGCGGTCGTATAACGGATGGCGGCGGGCCCAAGATCGTATCCGCCGCAGGAAGTCGGGGGAGTGTTCTCTTATGGCTCCCGTGGCCTCTGGGTGACGGATTCGGGGAAATCCATTGCCCGCGCAACTGCAAGAGGCCAAGGAGGGGGCGCGCTGTATGTTGCGGCGTGCCCCTACAGGGTTGAAAAGGGAGGGTCCTTCGTTACCTCCAGAGGTGGGACTACGTTCTGCGGCCAGCGCTGGCAAGGTTGCGGATGTGTGCGAAAGCGATTCCGTGACACCGCCTTAAAGCGACGAGGCGGAACATCGTAGGGATTTTAGTCGGAGCAAGACATAACCTGTCCACGCCCCAGCGGGGTTGGGTATGCGCAAGCATTTGCCCACGTTAAAAAAAAAAACATCATACGGGTGTATGCGCGCACTGAGCAGAGACCACATATAGAGGTGGATGAGTTATGTGCTGAAATTGAAACCCTTTTAAAATTCACAAAAAAGTACGCGTTACATCATGGGAGATATCAACGCCAAAGTAGGCTCTAATATACTTCCAGTTATGACGGGGGCATATGGTCTTGGTGTTCGAAATGAGAGAGGAGAGGAGATACCGTGATAGAACTCTGCCATGAGCACGATCTTATAATAACGAACAGTTAAACTACCACTTCGACGTTTGTTTACTTGGACTACACCAATGTTAAGCGCTCACACGTACCTTGGCGTTGTTATAAGATCTGATGATAATCCCGTGATTGTCAACATTCCATGCACATTGAAATATATAGCGACAAAGAGCAGCAACTAAAGACCGAGTGCAGGAAAACTTGCAGATCACGGTGCAAGAGATGCGACTTCAAATGAAATAAACGACTGGGCTTCGAATTTAACTACGGCTGATCATAGTGAAGAAATCTGAACAGGTCTAAAGACGAGAGTAATTGAAACCTGCTAAATTTTCCGTCAATCCTCGCCGTATTGTAAGAGAAAAGACTGGATAGCCAACTCCACTTTAGAGTTGATGGAAGAGCAAAGATGAAGACGAATTTCGATACAAGGAACTATACAAGATAATTAACAAAGAAACAGCATGTTGTGGTACAGCATACTTCCTAGATGAATGCTAACGAATAGAAGAGCTACACCGGAAATATGATAGCTTCAATATGCATAACCACATTAAAGAAATGTTAGTATGGAACTGAAATTCGGTGGCTCCCTTAGTTGACGACAGAGGGAGCATCTTTATTGGAATTGAGAGCAGAAAAACTATGGGGAGAGAACATATTTGACATATTCGCAGATTCTACAAGAAATCTTAGTGTTTAAAGCGGATAATATTATCCCATACGATTTAAAGTCAGAAGTTCTTAAAGCATTAAAAACTACCAAGAAAGGGAATGGTCATGTGAGTCAGGTCATGGGAAAGGTCATCAGTAACTTACGTTATGCCGACTATACTATTCTCATTGCTACATCAGAAAAAGATCTACAGATGATTATAGATAGAGATCACTAAATCAGAGAGAGATGGTTTATCATGTAACATCTTAAAAGCCGAGTATGCGGTAGTGTCCAGGAATCCAGCGTGACAGTCCAAACTGTCGATAGCGGGCCAAAATCTTGAGCCTTTCCGGCAGCACAAATATTTTGGTCCTTGTTACGGCACGACAGATATCATCTACTGCCACTTACTATGAGGGGCAAAATTAAAGGTAAAAGACACGTTGGGAAGAAACCTGACTGCGAAACATAAGGAAGTGGACCGGTATCACCAGTGTTGGACAATTATTTCATATGGTTTAATACAGGCATAAATCTATGAATCTGACCAACCTCCAGTATTGGAGAGGCACTTTTAGAAGAAGAAGAGCATGGGAGTTGTGCGTGGAAACTATATAAATAAAATTCAAGGATAAAAAGTTACATTACCTTTAATAGATACTATGACTAATATGTGTACTAAAATGACACATATATAGATAATAAATTATAACATATAAAGCGAGTTACACAACGACAACAGAGTAAGTTTATCTAAGTACCGCGCCGCGTCCGACAAGGGCCGTCGGTCCGGCGCCCCCCTTGGAAAGGGTTCCTGGGGCGTATCGGGCGACGCGTCTCGTATTCCGACGCGTCGCCGCTCAGTGATAGGGATTTTGTCAATTGGGAGGGATGCTTCACATCCCTCCCCGAGGCGGGCCCGTTCGATCCGGGCACCGAACGGGGGTTGCGGAAGAACTGTTTAAAGCGTTATCCCGCGACTCTCGCGCGTTCCTTGCGGATGTGATGGAATTACCGTGTGAAGCTTTTTAGTCGGTTGGAGTCCGACACTACCCCACTACCGGCCCAGTATTGATACGGGGTGTGCATTCCGTTAGCATTTTGTTACACACGTTAATAATAAAAAAAAAAAAAAAAAAGTACCGTATTCTTAGCAATAACATTTCTCCGGTAACATGAAGTCCTGATTGTATTTCATACTTTACATATAAATTGTTGTTTTCCTCCATTAATAGATGGCTGGCGTGTGTGCTGGTCGCAGCGTTCCTCCCCGACCGCTCGACGCTCCAGGAGGCTCAAGACCTGGACGCCAATACCAAGATGTGGTTGTCCAACATACTGCCCAACCGCCCGCTCAACAACACATCCGAAACCGAAGGAAAGAATTAGTGTATCAATTCTATTTCTATGAAACGTTATGTAATGACCTGAACCGGTTATGATGTACTATTCCCATTACAGATAAAAATCAAATTGACAATTTAACAAAGGACTGGTTGAACAAAATCCTGAAGAACCCTGACGAAAACGCAACCACCAGCTCGCCGATTGCGAACTCAACCAGCAGCGTCGAAAGCAAATTCAACACTGACCCGAACCTGGACGAATTCAATGGTATTCTCCAACACGTACATAAAACAGAATTCACCAACCTGGTGGATAAACTTTGTCCTCCACATCATGAGAGAACATGCTAAATCCCAGCAATGGGTATAAATAAGGCTGTTAATTGGATAATTGAAAATAAAGTTTAACTGGAGGATAAATTAAACCTCCATTAAGGTTGGTAATTCATCATCAAACTAACGAGGAAAGTGACTTCTTTGCAGAGAACGCAGTATGCCAAACCGAGGATGGGGCTCAAGGTGTCTGCGTGAACTACTTCCAGTGCGATAAGGGTTTTGTGATAAACACCACGCTTATCGATTTGAGGTGAGTGGAATACTATAGAATATTTAATAATAATAAATAATTTACTTCACACAACTTTGTATGTGATCCAAATTAAGTTATTAATACTTATACTTAAGAATAGTGTTAGTAACAATCAAACCAAAGGTCTTATATGTGTAGCAACCCTCACTTGATGAGGGTTGCTGCCAACATAATGCTTTTTTACTTGATGGCGTGTAAATGTATACATCGCTGAATTCCAGCTATCAGTCAACGCGCGCAGGATGGTGTTGATGTCCCCCACTTGTCAAAGTAAGGAGGCGCAGCGTTTACGCACAATGGGAGCGAATCCGTCTGCACGAACGTCCTAGAATATGACGAGAGGTGCAGCAGTAACGCAGCAACCCCACCATCAACCTGAACGCATTCTTACACTGCACGCGTAGGTCGCTGTATGCCCTCCGTGCATAGTTAACCAACGAACTGCATGCATAAAAGGATCGGCAACATGCTTTAAAAAGAGTCAATTTGGCGAATCTCCAGGTCTCCGTGATGCAGCGAACAAACGTTCTTTTTCAATATCCAAGTTGTCATTTATATCCTCAGTAATCCAGTGACCCAAATACTTAAATTTAACTTTTTTTTAATGTTAAGCCACAAAGCGAATAATGCGGTTCGTTAGAAGAACGCTTGCGATCCGGCAGAACATCAGGAAATCGGTTCTCACTGCGTTGTGTTTGAGCTCGTGGGACACAGCATAGGATTCCCTAGTCTCCATGAGTCTTTTCAAACCACTCCTCGATGGTCTCAGCAGTACCACATCGTCTGCATAACTAACATTCACACACACTCCGTCAATATGACAACTGATTCCTGTCCCGCTGAGCTCATCAATCTGTCGTTTCGCGTACAGATTGAAGAGTGCCGGAGAGCTGAAGCCGCCCTGCCTCACGCTGTAATCCAATCTATACCCTTCTGAAGACGCACCGACTGATCTCACGCTGTTGATTTGATTATTCCAGTACTTAAAAAGTAATAAAACATCGTTAGACTGATCTGTTTCAGTCCTCATCCTGTTCCTAAGGATATCATAGCATACAAAATCAAATACCTTAGACAGTTCCAAGCGACAAATAGTGGATAATGTGCTTGAAGCACGTGATGCTCTCGGTGGAAAGACCTGGTCTAAAACCGGGCGTCATTAAGCGTGACATGACTATTCAGGCGCCCGCCCAGTAGACCGTCCAGCACCTTTGCTATAACGGTTGTAAGTGAAACAGACCTATAACTGGATACATCGGGGGTGTCATTTGTTTTGTTTTTTATCATAGGTATTACTGCAGTACGCACCCCTCTAACAGGTTTCCGCCTTGTCGTGGCCAGAGGGGTTCAGTAACCGTGACGGGTGGCCCACGGTGAAGCGAAAAGAAACCTACCCGGCCGGCGCGAGGCGGCCGCTCCAGGTTAGAGCACTGGTTCGATAACTGATGCTCTCCTCTGCAGCCGAGGTGGAGTCGCGGAGGGAGTACCCTCTGCGACTAACAATAGGTGGCGACGGGCCCAAAATCGGATCTGCCGCAGGGAGCCAAGAGATTTTTCTCTCTTAGCTCCCATGGCCTCTGGGTGACGGGTTCGAGGGAATCCGTCGCCCGCGTGACTTCAAGAGACCGAGGAGGGGCGCGCTGCATGTTCCGGCGTGCCCCTGCGGAGGTGGAAAGGGAAGGTTCATGCTTCTCTCCCAAGGTGGAGCTGCGAAAGAAGCCATCGCCAGGCGTGGTCGCGGATGGTTCGAAAGTGTTTCCTAACCCCGCCATGAGGCGACGAGTTGGAACATCGTGGGGGTTTTAGTCGGTGCAAATCCTACATAACCTGTCCTTGCCCCCGCGAGGACGGGTATGCGCAGGCATTTTCCCCAAGTTAATCAAAAAACCCATACCCTTGATTATTTTATCTACTTCGATAGTGGTAAAAGTATATAAGTATAAGCTGTATACGTAAATCAACATTTCGGTTTTTGGAAAGACGTCAAGGAAGGTGTCGAGGTTATGAGGATCACTGCTTATAGTTGATGTTGGCAAACGATGTGGTCCTGAAGTTGCTGTAGCAGAGGAAACAGCGGGAGGGAATGAAGTGCTTATCTTCGGACCGTTTCGTTTCGTAATAGACCTGGAGCTAATAATGCTGAGGATGGAAAAACGTCCACCTTCCTACCTTAAAAACGATTAATTACTTTCCAGAGACGGATCTTGCCCACATTACCTGCAGAAGTGTTGCCTCCGCTCGGAGTCGTACAGGAAGGCGAAACCGGTCGCGACCACCACTACCGGGTGCGGCTGGAGTAACCCTGGAGCCAGCATCATCCGGGCCAAAGACGAGAACGACATCAACCGGATCACGTACGCCGACTACGGCGAGTTCCCGTGGATGGTAGCCGTTATTAGGTAATTTATGATCTTTCATATCATCATCGTTTTAACTTATGTACGCTGCTGACCTTTGACCTTCCGAAGAAAAGGTATACCCATATATTTAGCATGGCGGGATGCTACTGCTGTTGCTCTTGAGTTTTATATTAATTGACATTTACGAAATACTCATATTATGCGATACTTTCAAAATTATTCTCGACCTTGGCTTAGAATAGCATATTCTAGTCTTTTTCAAATTAAATGATTAACTTTTATTCTCACTGCTGGGATTCGTCGACATTCTCTCACAAGTATCAAGGCTTTTTTAATTTGAATGCGAAGGTTCAGACAGAGTCGAGATCTTTTGGATAGTATGTTCATTGTCGCCAAGCGTGAGCAAACGGGCGGGGAGAAAAACTACAACTGCACAATTTATAATTACACTGTATTAATTAGCAACAATCACACGCGTGTTAATTACCGTTCCGAAGCACACGTAATAATCTCTCCAAGGCGTCCCAAGCAGCAACCGTCTGTGACCCACGGTCCGTCACCAGCGTTCGGAGCTGCGCCAAGGTGCAGAGACGCAACTACAGATTGTATCGCCGTCTCTCCTCACCCTTAACAATATTGAATTGTTAAATGCATATAAAAAAAAATTAAATAATATTAAAAACAATTTATGAAATAATACACACCCTGTATAACACCCCATAAATGTCGTTGTAGGATAATGTTTTCATACAACTACTCAACAAAATAATTATGCACGTATTATAAAGTGTTACGGATTTTACTTCTGGTATTGATTTTAGTCTGTTATTTAATATTGGTCAAGTAGTAAGTAATAAGTTAGTAATAAGTTAGTATTAAGAAGTAAAACATGCTAACATTTATATATTTTAATATATATATATATGCATTTATTCCATTTTTATTTTAAGTCAATATTACTGTAGGATCTAAATCTAATACTTTTGTAATCAGAAAAGAACAGGACGAGAACGAGTGGTCGCAGCCGAACTACCTCGGCGGCGGCGCCATCATCCATCCGTCCGTGGTGATCACCGCCAATCACAAGGTCGACAAATACTTCGCCAGAGAGGTGAGTTACTATGGAGAATGTTTCTACAGATGGGACGCGGAACTCTATTGACAAGGAGATGGTAAAAGCCCCACTGTTCCAAATGTAGATGTATAATGAAGCTGTTCTTGGTTAATGTTGGTTTCCTCACGAATTTTTCCTTCACTGGTAGTTCAAGGACAGAGGCAATTAAATCCATGTGATAAGATACGAAGCTGCAAAGCATTCCATCCTTTTACATTCCTGTAGTCCTTGTGTTTAGTGCTGAAGACTAAGTCTACTAAGAAGTCTAAGTACCACCGCAGCGACAATTACCACCGCTAAACAGTAGTGAGCTTTTACTGTGTTTATTGAAAGATGCTGCAGCTGCATCTTAAGGCGACAATATTTATTATCTTAATGTATTAATTACCATCAAATATCGTTCTGCCTGTTTCTTCTAATAAAAACAAGCTAATCCTTTTAAGATCGGAAAGTTGTAGTGACTAAAGACGGAAAAAGAAGAGAGGAAGTGCGGCGTTTATCATTATAAACTTTTTCTCTTCTCAGGAATATCTTACTTGGAAAAGCACACTGTCCTCGTCAACCAGGAGACGATGATGATTTTTTTTGTTGTTATCTTTAGTTCAGACTCCATGCAAGAAGAGGAGAAGAAGAACTTGAACGCCTAAACATACTTGTACATGTGTTCTTTGAAAGAAGACTGTAATAGATCACTCAAGATGGCTGCTTGTCTTTTAAACCTAAAATGTTTTAGACAATTATTAGACTTAACATTCTGTCTTCGGAACAATGTGATGCTGCACAAATATTCTAATCATAACCATATTTAATTTTATCAGATAAA
This sequence comes from Ornithoptera priamus, assembly GCA_029034505.1. Lineage (NCBI taxonomy): Eukaryota > Metazoa > Arthropoda > Insecta > Lepidoptera > Papilionidae > Ornithoptera > Ornithoptera priamus. The sequence goes on along the minus strand of JARDWD010000220.1, from coordinate 88,600 downwards.
ATGTCGAGCCGGTGAATGGGACACGCAGACGATCTTGGAGCTGTACCCGCACCAGGAGCGTGACGTGAAGAAGATGATCACACACGAGGAGTACTACAGGAGTTAGTAGTGTATTATACTTTCGGTTCTGTTCGAGGTAGTGGAGTGAATTGGGTGGACAAGTATGAGAATGTTTACACTGCGTGATAACGCGCTCAACACCTTCAGGCGTACATTTCGTTATCGTAGTCATTTCACAACTACAGTCCCCTTCAGTAATGTCTGCACAGTACTGTTTGTCGGCTGCAATACCTTCCATGCCCTGCGGTGGTATCTACCTAGACAGTCTTCGGCAACAGTAAACTTTTTTTTTGTTTTACGTGAGGGAAAGTCCTTAGCATACCTGCCCTCGCGGGGGCAGAGAGGTTATGTCGGACTTGCACCGACTAAAACCCACACGATTTTCCACCGTCGTCGCTTTACGGCGTGACCACTGGAGCGCTTTCGCAAACCGCCGCGATCCCGCCAGCGCAGGTGACCCGCGTAGCTTCACCGCGGGAGGAGAGCCTCCTCCTTTTCACTTTGCAAGGGCATGCTGGATCATACAGCGCGCCCTCTTAACGTCACTAGGGCAACGGCTCGCCCCGAATCCCAGAAACAATGGAAGCTAAGAGAGGAAACTCTCCCGAATCTCTGCGGCGGATTAGGTTTAGGGTTCCGCTGCACATCTTTATACGGCTACGGTCGATAAGGAGAGCGGCGAAACTCAATACCGACACCCCTCTTACCTCACGGGTCCACCATGTCTGCGAAGAACAATGCAAGCTTGCCGCCGCAGCCCACCGGTAAACAACTGAGTGAGCTGACGGAGCTCTCCTGGAGCGGCCACCTCGGGCCGGCTGGGTAGGTTTCTCTTAACTTCATCGTGGATGACCGAAGCATGATTACTGAGCTCCACCGACACCACAAAGCGGGAACCCGTCCGGGGGGCGGCAACAGAGACCTAGGTCAAGTAAAATATTCTATCCCCCAACAGGTTCCCGCCTTGTTGTGGCGGACCGGCTTAGTAACCGTGGACCAGCACACGGTGAAGCGAAGTGGAACCCATCCGATCGGCCCAAAAAAACGCAACAGGAAATAAAAGAGAACTGAGAGTAGTTCATTGAACCGGAAATCAGTAGGCTGAGTATTTAATTTAGATACATATGGGGATTTAAATTAAAAATACTCCTCAATCGTTTGAGAAGTTAGAAAGAACCAGAGAACGTACACGCGCAAGTGGAATTTGCAATGTAGAGTATATAATGCATCTCTCCAGCTCCTGCTTACAATGACGTCGCCTTACTGGTGCTGAGCACGCCGTTCGATCTGGAGGATGCGCCACACATCGGCGTGGCTTGCCTCGCCCCCCAGCTGCCACCGCCCGACACATCATGCTTCAGCATGGGCTGGGGGAAGGAGTTCCAAGAGAAGAACAAGTACGCTGTCATACTGAAGAAGGTAATTGTCAGTAGGAAGGGCACAAAGACTGTTCTATTTAGAAGGTTAATACTTCTTCCATTTTTCCAGTTGAAGCTACCGTTCGTCCCATCTGATAAATGTGAGAAGGCCCTGCAGAAGACCCGTCTGACCTCCAGGTTCAGGTTGCACGCGTCCCACTTGTGCGCCGGCGGTGTGGTGGGTGTGGACACGTGTAAGGGCGACGGCGGTTCTCCACTAGTATGCCCGATCATGGTGAGTTTGGTTATATACTTTTATATGTCGTAATGGATAAATGGCTTTTACAATTTTATTATCACAGTCCCTTAGTCCCACCAGTGGGAACATAGCTTTTTATTTCTTTAATTTTATTACAACAGCTGATACTTAATATTTATTATTAGAAATTGTAATAGAACAGTTTGTACTATAATTTGATGGTTAAAATATTTATTGAATCAATTGATATACCATCTCATCATATGAAAGCTGACCAGCATCAGAAACTAAATAACTTCGTGAATAACTTCTGGCTTACGTGTAGCTATAGTATAACGATGATCGTGATTACGTGTGACTTGGCGCAGCAGCAAGGGCCGCTGTCGACCCGGTTCGCGCTGTACGGTATGGTGGCGTTCGGAGTGGGGTGCGGCTCGGAGACGCCGGGTGTCTACGTCAACGTGCCGCACCTGTACGCGTGGTTGGACAGCAAGATGGCCGCTGAGGGCTTCGGCGGGAGCTCCTACAAATATTAACACACCAAGCCCCGCCACAATGGCCATAGACAAACGGATCAAATAATTTATTTAAAACACCTTTTATTTTCATTCAACAACTTAATATGCGTTTCGTATTTGCATTGCTTTTTTTTTTTTAAATAGTTTTAATTTTGTTTAATATTTCATAAAGTACAAGTATTCGCAAACGATACGGAATGTCTGTAAAATATTTTTTATTTTAGTTGTACTCCCTACATGTAACTTTATATACATATAAACACCCTCATATTGAAGGTAGGCCTGTGCCCCAACAGCTTTTTTTTTTAATTTCCTTGAATTGACTGACAGAAAACACTTCCATGGTGTAAAAGCTACAATCTTATATAAATAAACTACAATTAAAGAAACAAAAAACAAGTGGTTAATGTAAGCTTTATTTCAAACATGTCTATACAATAATCCAACTCTATTAACAACTTCGGAATTAGAATAAAATATTTATATAAATCAAAAACTCCGGTAGGAACAAGAGGCGCATAGACAACGAGAAAAAAACATTGGTATCGAAACATTTAATAAACGTTCAAAGCAAAAAAAAATAATTTACAAGGTAATCATTGATAAATAAATACAAAAATGTTTTTTTTTAAATTGTTAATTTTTTTTATTTTAGGCTGCATGAATTAAACTTCAACGGCCAACAGTTGTAATCGCAATAAAAGAAACCCGATCTTTATGGTTACAATGAAATTCCAAAAAAAAAAAAAATTCTTTTGGTTAATTGAAAAATAACGCTATAATAGCAAAGGATCACGAAACGGAAATCCTATCACCTATATCTCTGAACAGTCCATCGTAGTATCTGCTTCACATTGGAATGAATGAACGTTGGCACTAGCGTGGAGGGATCTCGAATGTAGTATAAACATCTCAATAAACAATTACAAACTAGTTTGTTAATCCTTAACGGACGAATTAATAAACTTACTGAAATTTACACTCCATTTGAAATTGTTTGTTTTTATAAATAAAAAAAATATATAAATTTAATGTAATTATGATTTTTAGATTAGTCGAGGCATTATACTTTATATACGCCCCATTATGAATTAATATTTATAATCTATATTTACCTGAGTGAGATTATTTTTCTTGTCCTAAATATATATTTTTCTATATTTGAAAAAACAAATATTATAATTATCTGCTAATATAAGACATTATCAACAGTTCATAAAATTCAATAGAGCGATATCAATGTTTATTCACTGTTTCTTCCATTTTAAAAATCAAACAATATCCTGGTGGTTGGTCCAGAAGAATCCTCCCGTCCGTTAAGGGTTAACGCATTATATTTATTTGAAGCTCGTTATTATTGAAATCGTTCGTCGCATCAGACTTTGCGAAATGATCGTAAGGCATATTCGTTCATAAAGCGTAACTAGTTGGTCTGACTTGAAAGGTGTAAATTGAAATCGATATATTCATTAATAGTTTATATTTTCACGATATTTACACATTAAAAATAATAATAATAAATATTTTTTAATTGCGTTGAATTTGTTTTAAATATTTAATACTCCAGTATCGGATGCAGCAGCTATAATAAAAGGACAGAATTATTATATGTCCTCTCATCACAGTTTAGCATGGTAACTAAAAATTTCTTCTTTCTGAATAAAATTTTGTATTTCTTTTTTAATAAAATTCGTGTAAACAAATGAAATTTATTAACTTCCGTTCAAATAAGTTCTAATGATTTTATAAAACCGCACAAATGTTATACGTCACATTTGTTCCTTTCTCGCTATGGAAAAGGCCAAGGGTTAGACATCATTCATCCCATTAAACAATATGACGATATAAACGTTTATTAAAAAAGAAAAAACTTTTGAAAAAGTATATTTTTGGAATTATTTTTCAATATACGCATTTAAAAAAAAATAAAGAAAATTTATAACCGTAATTTCAGATTTGTTTTTTTTTTAAAAAAAATCAAATCTTTTTTTTAAATATTAAACCAAAATTGTACATGATTCTACTGTGTGTTATTTCCGATTTCAATCCACCTTTTTGTCTATGAAACCTATGCTGAACTTTACGTAATATTCCTATATATATCTGAAGACAAATAGGCACATTGTCGGTTTTTATATAGATTATATATCTTTTTTTTTTTCAATTACAAGTAAAAGCATTCTATACAACTTTAGGCAATAAATATATGTCTAAACTAGTAAAACGGCATGAAAAATTCTTGCAAAAAAAAAAATTACTCTTATTATAGTTGGTGTGTTCAGTTTTAAAACTATCTAGGTAAGAATTGGATCTTTTTTTTTTATATAGAGTTCTACCTAGGTTATCTTTATACTTACATATTTACTATTACAATCGCATCTCTACAACTTTTTATATAGACTTTTGAGCTATGATTTTATTATCTGTCACATTTGACAGCTATACAACTTACCAGTGTGACCACTTAAAATATTAAAATCAACATGTAATAAATATATTTTTTTTTGGGGAATTATTTTGGGCAGTTATACCATGTGGTCACATCTTCAGGTGTAACCTATTCACCGGCGTTTATTGTGATGGTCTTCCCTTTGGGGTCGTCGAAGCGGTCCATTGTGCGGATGTCTAACATCATCATGATGCCGTAGAAGGTGATCGCCAGCAGGACGAACACGACCAGCAGCCCGGACCAGATCGGCACCGAGAAGAAACCTACGCAGTTGAACGAGTCTCCGAAGACCATGTCTGACTCGTTAGTGGCTTTGAAGAACGGCTGAACCTGTAGTCAAAGAAACGGGAAGTTTTATAGTAAACGATTTTTCCCAATTTTTTTATTATAAGGAAGCTACGCGAGATCGATGGATGTGGAGATCTTAGGGAGAGGCAGTTCAATACTGGCCGTCTATCGGCTGATGATGATGAAAGGGTGTCGTGTATGAAAGAGAGGAAAGAGATAAAGAAAATTTCAGTAAGAACATTGATGATATAGCAGGGATAAGACAAAAAGGAATGGTAATGGCCTCCTAAGAGGTAGACCGACGATCTGATGAGAGTCACGGGAAGCCATTGGAAGCGAGCAATGCTGGACTGATCGATGTGGAAATCATTGTGGGGGGCCTAGTAGTGGACACTTATCTGATGACGAAAGGAAATGGTATGAAAGAAAGAAAATAGATAAAGAGAATTTCAGTAAGAACAGAACAAAAAAAAAATGAGATGAGATAAATGAAACAAAGAGGAATGTGGTAAGTCTGCTGCCTGAGAATTATACTGCCAAACATTACTGTGTTCCGGTTTGAAGGGTGCTGGAGCTAGTACAATTACAGTTGGCACGAGACTCAAGATCTTGACAGATGATGATGCGGACGCAAGGCTTCAATTTTACTTGATATTAAGTGATCTGAATTTGTCCAGAATATTCTGGCTCTCATATTTACTTTATGGGCATCAACATCCATGGAACTCCACGTCATCGTCATTAATAACAGTTATATAAAAAAATAATTACTGGCAACACATCTACTGCGTTTATATATTGATTAAATAAAGAATCCACATATTTTTCCCCACTGTTGGGATTGGTAGCGTTCGATCAAAACAATCGAAGCTGATTATTCACCATGCTAGACAAGGTGTTGGTTCAACGGGAAAACGTCACGAGTTTCCTCTCGACGTTTTCCTTCACCGGAAGCTCCAGCTCGGTGAGAATCGAACCCCCTATCGAGACGTAAACCACTACCACTTTACTCACGGTTAACTAGCACCAGTTTAATTATAACCGGTTCATGTTAAAAGCGGTTAATTCTAAATTATTTATATTCGAGTTTCAGCGCTGAATAAATACTAATTTCACATGCAAACGTAATCTAGATGATAGTTTAAATAAAATGGGTGACCATGTTTTGATGGTAACCCTCAGGAGTAAGCAGCAGGACGGGGGTGCTGTAATTAAAAATGACGGTGACTAACGTCTGATCGGCTGGCTTTCGGAGATGTTCACCTGATAGTAAAGATACTGTCAATGTAGTAGTGCTAAGTAGGATGATATACACTACATTGCGATTATCGCCTCGAGACATTTTTTCTTCAAAACGACGAGACTAGCCATACGTTCACTTGATGGTAAGTGATACGCTTGCTCATAACAACGTGGCGCTAGTTAGGATGATATACGCAGCACCACATTGCGAGTATCGCCTCGAGACATTTTTTCTTCAAAACGACGAGACTAGCCATACGTTCACTTGATGGTAAGTGATACGCTTGCTCATAACAATGTGGCGCTAGTTAGGATGATATACGCAGCACCACATTGCGATTATCGCCTCGAGACATTTTTACAGTCGTTTCCGCTGGAATGGGGTAAGCTGAAATGTCACCCTAGCGGTACATTGACTCCGCAGGGAGACGGGAATCGATCTGGCAACCGCCGCGGCGCCAGACCGTCTGCCGCCGATAATTCAACGCTCTCACGATATCCAAAGTACTTCATCAATTTCAAGAATTCTTGATACTTTTAAATATTAAGTACATTTTTGTATGTACTGGTAATAGTGGTAGATCTCTGTTGACGGATATCATCCTGTTACCATCATAACTCCTTCTGGTACCACCAAACAATATTATGCAAAAATTACTGTGTTCTCCAATAGGCGTCGTACTTAGTGTTATTACTGCGGTAACACTAGTCTTGCAACGACGGGATAATGTGGTGCAGTGTTTATTATTCTAAGATGTTATAAATGCTTCAAGAGATAAAATGTGAAGTATCGTTACCGCAGTAATTTCACTAATTACAGCGTTTTTCCAATTGAAAGAATGTAGCTCTAGTTAGGATGGTACTACTGCATTGTACTGCGCTCATCACTATAGACATAAGATGTGAAGTCTCATTACTGTAGTAATTTCAGTAGCTACAACTTCTATCAGTAAACACAGTAACATTTACACCGTACTTTGCCGCTACAGTAGTATACGGACGGTCTCCAGCAGCAGAGACAATACTACAAGTTGTCTTGGCACTTTAAGAAAGGAAACTAACCTTCAAGTTGCCGAAAGTCAACGAGTACACCACCCAATTGTTGACATTGGTGAACGTCACATTCTGCGCGCATCTGTACGAGAAGCCGTCGAGGGCGTAAACATCTATTTCTGGATACAGTGTCTGGATCAGACTCTCCCTTGTTAACACCACGTTTTCTGAAAGTAATATATCTTAATAAACAATAATTATCAAGCACTCATGAAACACTCAAACTTAACTCTTTTTGGCACAAAAGTTGGTTTGTCATAATCATCAGCCGATATACGTCCATTGCTGGACAAGGACCTCCCCCAAATATTCCCACATCAATCCACATGAAGGGTTCAAATCCGGGGCCAGATAAAATATAGTTCATATAATGATATAATTTTACCAATATTATTTTTGATTAAACGAGACATTGACTTGATACATCTCTATATAACTAGTTAGAGTGATATACACTACACCTCATTGTTCTCACATAGACAGAAGCTGTTAAGTCTCATTACCACAGTAACTCCGTTAGCTAGCTTATTATTTGACCTGTCTTATAAATATCAATAGTCGATAATAAGCAGATCATTAGTTTAATGCTGATAGACTCAATGTTGATGTTTAACGATAGATTTATCCATCTCCAAAGATTACCACACTAGATTGTGATGAGATGATGTTAATGTCCAATAATTCAAAGGACATTGATATAAACTTCCGGTTATAATAAATAACATGAGAAGGGTGGTGGTAGATCTCTGGCCAGAGACAGTCTAGGTACCACTGCCGCACTAACCACAATTATGCAAACATTACTTTGTTTCAGTTTGTACAGTGCGGAGATTTAAAATCAGTGCAGAAGTTTCTACGGGAGGCATATATCAAATTGTGAGCATCATAATCATAACAATGAAAATCCTCATCATCAGCCTATAGATGTCCACTGCTGGACATAGGCTTCCTCTAAAGATTCCCATAACAGTTGTGTAGGGATTCATATAAAGGGATTTGGGCCCTTTCCCACCATAATGGTTCAATGCAAGTTGGCGGGATGAATGATGAAAATAATATGTATTAAATATCTAAATGAGGCACAGACAACTTGTAGTTTTACTTCAAAACATATCTGGTAACTGATGACAGAATAGATAACTGCTCGCATAGTAACTCATGAGGTTCATTTTATATTGGTAATAGAGATATCTTAAGCCAACCTTGCTAGCAGCTATCCTTCATATAATGAAGTTGTTATAACAGGATCACTGTTCTAATTGTCAACATTTACTTCACCAATCATGGTCAACTGACATCATGTGAAGTTGAGGCAAGTGGTAGCCTATTGTAGATAAACACATAACAGGGAGATATAAATGAATTCATTAAAAAAAATTCTTGTCATCAACCAATAAATGTCCATGAGTGGACTTAGGCTACCCCCAAAGATTTACTGCACATTATTAAAATTTTAATATTCATCACCAAAAGGCAGATGTAATATGAAGAAATCCATTGTATAGGTTTTTTATTTGTGGCAACTCACAGTTTAACACACAATCCATCTGCGGGATACATTTACATGACTGTGTGTCTATAATGTAAAGAAAGAAATGGTTAATAAACTACTCACCAAAGTACCAATAGCCTCCATTGATAACAAAGTTCAATTGCAAGTTATCAGAACCAAATTTCATGTTGGTGCTCATCAGAGTGTTGTTAAATTCGGTGCTGGAGTTCTCCAAGTTATCCAACCATGTTGTCTTATTTCCTTCACTCAGCATGAGCTCTTTGACATACAGGCGGAGGCCGTTCAATTTGTAGTCCCCACTACCCGCGCTCACCTGTCGTCGGACACGCACAGTCTCTGGGATGGTCCAGGAAGGTTGGTGAGCTGTGTACACGGCCACAACCTGGCCATAACGATGGTGTAGTTTTGCGAACATGTCCTCCATGAAATCGTTGTGGCGGCGAAGCAGATCAGCCCTAGTGTCCTTTTCGTTAGCATCTTTCAGGTGGATGAAAAGGAATTTGCTACTTTCTGGTTCGATTTCAGCGGATAGTCCATTTTCAGTCAATTTGACATGATCTTTCTTATCTGAATCCGCGAAAGTGTTAAGGGCGTCCAGAGCCTTCCAGACGGATGGTAAATACAAAGACTCACCGAGGTTCGCGCGCAAATACGGGAACGGTGTTTCACCGTCAGAGGATTTTAGTGAAAAATCTTCAACGGATAGAGTCTCTTCTATAAAAACGACTGTGAATGGATCATCTACCAACTCGTCTTTAAGAGTATCGACGAATTCCTTCCCTGTTATTCCACTCAAGGGGTTAGATTTTAGCGATGTCTTGGCCAAATCTCCCCATAAGAATACTGGTACGTAATAGGCGTAACTTTGGACCACATTTAACACTAAAAGGGGGAGTACTAAACGGCTGTACGCCATATTCAATGAATCTTTACACTATAACTAATGGACGTATGCGGACTAAAAGTATAATTTTTAGCCCAAAATATGTCATAAAACGACGTAAAATGGACGTTGATGACTGACCATCGGTCATGTGAAAAGTGATCATATGATTAATTTGACGCGCTTGTCTATGGTTTATATAATATTGCCAGATATATCACGAAAAATTAACAAAACATAAAAATTTATAAAATAAGAATAAATTATTTTTTATATACAATTATTTTTATTTAAAAAATCTGATCATATAGTACATCTTTGTAGTTACCTTTTATTCTTTAACAAAAATACAAAGTTTAACTCCAAACTTTGCATTTAAAATTTATTTATAACAGAAAAATTGTCAACGCAAATCACAGTTATAAAGATTTCGTTACAGTTTTCGATATTTTAAAAACCTTTCGTAATAACAAAATTAAGGTGAATACGATTTTGTGCAAACATGACCACTATTTCTTAAAACATACAAAATACCTGATTGCACAAAATTTTAGAAATCAAAAAGAACAATTACGTCAAATTTTCATCTAGAAATTGGAACGTCAAAAACAATTTCTAGCTTGTAATAAAGAAAATGCGAGTCCATTACTTGTTAATAATGTATATCTTCTTTAACTCCTGCATGGGGGATACAGGAGTACCAGTATTTTTAATAGATATCGACGGAGTCATGAATCATATAAAGATAGAATCAAATCCATTATCAAAATTAACGGAAGAATTCTTTATAGACATCGTGCAAGAAGCAGTAAAGAACAGCAAAGTCGTTATCAACTTCATCGAAGAGACGTTTTGCGCTGAGGATATAAGCGCGAAAGATTTAATAGGCACAGCATTTCTTCATCTGCGAAAAAGACTGTCAGAAGAACAGGCGAAATACTTTCCGACCGTACAGGATCCCTACAAGATCCTGAGAAGAGTTTTCGAATTGCACAACCTGAACATTTTCTACGTGTCTAGTTCCCAAGAATATCTGAAAATGTACGAAACTCATTATGGACATTATTATATATACTTCACGAATAAATTCAACGAGAGCAGGGTGGAATCCCTGAGGAGACATGATAGGTTAATACAAGAGATATACGAGTCAATGAGGAAATTGACTCTTGGCACCGTCCTTGCGTTCTACACAGGCAAATACAATCCGGTTGTGATCAAAAACATTGAAAATGAACCAATAAAAAGGAACATTATTCCTTTAGATCGTGGCGTCACTGTGGATAGTAACGATGCTTTATTTCGCTTTGTCGGTTAGTGTGCATACATGTTATATTTATTTTATTTTTATTTGACAGAAGTAATGGGCGAGACGTTCATCTGTTTGTAATTGATCGCCTCGCCGATGACAGTGGTACTAGTTAGAACGATACACAGAGCACCTCGGCTTGAGGTAAAACGTTACGTTTCCTTATCACAGTTACTATATTAGATACATTGTTGTTTCGAGGCTGAAATATGGTAACAATATAGACTGTTTTCGGCAACAGGTAGCACCGATTCAAAGAATCCTCATTTTTTTACTGTTTGAAGATGATATCATCTTCAGCCCGCAGCAGTCCTGTACTTATATACATAACCAGCGTTCGTACTATTACTATGATATATATTGCACAACATTGTGCTCACCTTTAAACATAATATGTAAAGTCTCGCCAAAACAGTAATTTCCTTAGATAGAAAGCCTTTTAAACCAGATCATAACGCTCGCATACCATTGCACGTCGGCTGCAATAGGCGCTACGGTGGTACGTAGATAGTCTCCAGCAACAGAGATCTACAGACCATCAGTAAGGAAATGAAATAACTTAAAGTTATTTTGGTCTATAATCCCTAACATTATTATGTAATATAGGAGTATACTCGTCAAGTCCCAGCCGTCAAGCCAAGTTTAGCCAGGTGCCGGTTGTGGCGGAGGAGCGAATGTTCAGACGACACCTCATCACCAAGGTCGCTTACACGGACTTTGAACTGGAATTCATTTTCTCTTTCGGAAATGACGCATGGACCATTGGTTAGTCCATAAACCGATGTTAGAATTCATATCGGGCTTACGTGATTATAAGGCCGTGGGTGAATCTCTCCAAAATACTCCAAATCTCATATGTTGACAGTGATGCTGTTACAGCGGCAGATTTACAATATGAATAGGGTAACTACCTAAATGGGTTTCAGACAAATCTTACTACTATCCAAACTCCTCATGTGATCTTGAAATCAAATGGAGATACGGAATCAGTAAAACATTCGGAAAAAATAGGGAATTTGATTTTAAAATGCCAAAACTGGAAATTATCTGCTCCTCATCTGAGGTGTTTTTTTTATTACTCGCTCCTCAATTTGGTCACATTGGGAGTTGGGTTTTCCTTTTTTTTATTCAACAAAGCGATGTGGTACGCTGTGATTGTATGCGATACGCCTGTCCATAACAGTGACGCTAGTTAGGATGCTTTACACTGCACTGCATTATGCAAAATGGTGAGTATCGTGACTCCTGTAATTACACTAGCTACAGCGCCCTTCAAACCACAACACAGTAATGTTTACAGGCTAATGTTTGGCAGTATAATTCTCAGGCAGCAAAGACTTACCATATTCCTTTTTGTCTTTTCCCTCTTTGTTTCATTTATCTCATCGAATTTTTTCTGTTCTGTTCTTACTGAAATTCTTTTTATCTATTTTCTTTCTTTCATACCATTTCCTTTCGTCATCAGATAGGTGTCCACCGCTAGGCCTCCCACATCGATTGGTGCAGCGTTGCTCGCATCCAATGGCTTCTCGTGACTCTCATCAGATCGTCGGTCCACCTCTTGGGAGGCCATTACCCTTGCCAATTCCTGTACATTTGTATATCCTTTACACATTTCTTTGGTTTACAATTTTTGCTTACGCACATTTATTTTACCCTTTACATTAGTTTTGTTTTACTTCTTTCAAATTCTTACTTTATTTACTGTCTGATGTTTTCTTTTTTACGACCTTCCCAATATGTTTTTTGCTTTACTATCGGAGTATACGGCAGCTTATGTCTTCATTCATCAGAGAGGATGTTTTCTCAAATTTAAACTCGCAATTTAAGAGTTTTCTTCCAAATACGGGACAGCAAGTAATTTGCACAAAGGTGTGTTTCAGCCCTAAGTCACGGATGCACAAATTTCCTTGAATCTACTCAGAAACTCGGAGAAACCCTAGCATTTTGTGAATATTTGGACCAGATATGTGTTCAGCTACAGCTATCCAAGCCGACGTGCTAGAAAAAATTCTGCATGTTTGGGACCTCATTAGAAGTGTTACCAATATACTTTTATTTAACAGATGACGTCGGCTTATTGGAAGGTGGGGAGGAAGTGGGAAGGTCTCATATGGGTGTAGGTGCCCCTTGGGAATATTCATACGTCTGCAGCGAGCCTCTAGTTATTATCAACATGCGCGATGGTAGCGCAGTCACCATATCTCACTATCAGGTCTGTTTGCCTCTTTATTATTTAAAATTAAATCAGCGGTGTAATACTGTGCGGTAAACGTACATAGTTTTAAAATTTCCTATTATTTGTAATTTTTTATACAGTGATATATTCTTTGTAGTCTCTATAATATGTGGTCTTTTCAGTTACACTCGCTGTCTACTGGTTTTAACTCACATAAGGCACACGATTTTGCTCTTAGTTATAAAACATTGCATTTCTGTGATAGCCATGAGTTCTACTTTGTAAATTAATAAACAAAGGTCCAGAACTGAAACTACTTGATTAGTGTGTTTTTTTCTTACAAACTTGTTTTTTAGATCCAGCCGTTTAGACGAGTAGGTCGGTCTTACGACGAATGGCCGATTGAAGCCATGATCGATGAATACCCGCTCCAGGACCCGCCGACGTCACCGTCACCGACCGGTTTGCACGGCTTTGGTGCGTCTGTCCACTGCGGCCCTTACTTTAATTCCGTCATCTTGGGAGCGTTGTTTGTTGTTGCCATTTGTCTTGGCATGCTTCTGGTCGCCGTTGGTGCCATTTATAACTGTCACACGAACGATCGGTACGACGACCCGCAGGCAAAGCCGTTGGTGATTATGAGCGAGGCTGGCGGTTAAGTATAAATCGTCAATAGCAAGCCGCCGTCTCACAGATCGTAAATAGTCTTGAGTAAAATCTCTTTTTGCACTTTATACTTATATTAAATAGTAAAGTACAATGGAACGGAGATCAAAACAAAAACTATATTTTAAAGTAAACATGTTTTCATAAAGTTTAAATATTTGTCAATAAGAATAAGGGTTTTATTTTTAATTGTTCACACGGCTGTATGTTAGTAATGTGCTTGTAAGTTTGCCGTTAGATTTTTTTTCCCTAAGAAATGTCAATTTTTTTCCAACACTTGTATATTTATGTAACGTATTAACTACTCCATTTTATGGCGGACAGTAATTGTTATATTCGTAAACTTTCAAGTGTTCTGTCGTCTTTGTTTTTGTCTAGATTTAAGGTTCGTTTGAAAGAGTAAGATAAGTTTGTTTCAAATATATAATAATTATATGCAATATTCTTTTTCTCCTTTCACGTAACTGTTAGAATTGTTGCAATTTTTCTTTTGGCCCGTGGTAGTTTTGGGACATTAACAATAGGTTTTACTTAATTGTATATGGTGCTTCATGGCAAGATTGTCGATTGTGAAGCTTGCTCGCTTATATCCTGGCATTCACTGACAGCGCTGTTATGGAGCCAGATTAATACATCAGGGTGGTGACTACATCGTGCCCCATAATTGATAACCTACCTGTTACTGCAGTCGACTAGCCACAGCGCCTTGCGAGGAAGTTGAAGACAAGCCGAGCAATTGAAAGTTTTTCTCCATTAATAATTCATGGGTTCCGTCGTGTTACAAATCGTACATAATGGTGACCCTTCAATAGTATCGTTTATGAACAAAATAAAACTCGCGCGCAGTATTTGTAATAGTGTATTTCAAATAAACTAATAATCAGGCACACACTTGGCCGCATCCCGTCGACAAGCACACACGCTGACAAACATCTAATACTAAAATTGTCTACATTCAACATCACGCGCTTTGGCTCTTACAAAAATTTTAAATGGCAAAAATTATATTATATTGTATTATTGGGCTGTCTCGCCGCCATAGATACGTCAAGTGTCGCGGGTTCGAATCTATAATAGAAATGTCTAATTTGTTAAATGCGTTAATCACTTTAGCGTGGTCAATAAACTTGGTTATTGTTTATATTTTAATCATGATTTAGTTATGAAATTGAATTTCTTTACCAGCGCTAGATCATTTGGCAAAGATACTCCCGTCTTCCTTCTTCATGTATTTAGTAATATTCAATGCTTGCTATCAAAATACACAAGTCATTGTTTCCACTCATCATCATCATCTCCATAAACAGAATGACTAAACACCTACGATTCAGTTTTTGGTTGTCTTATTTAAAAAAAAATAATCATCTATATATACACAGTCCTGTTAAATTCCACAGCTGGATTCTCAACTTCTCACAAGGAGAAATTCAAGGTGGAAGTCATATATTTAAGGAAGCTGTTGTTCTTGGAGTCCTTTGTTGCACGCTTAATCTCAGGGACCGAACCCGCTCCTCTTCGAAGGTTACAGCGCGTGCGACCATTTAACAAATTGATCTATCACAGCATCAAAGCTGATTCCTTTAGTAATTAACGAACTTGTGAGGATGTCCAATAAATGAGCCTTTTAGAAAGCGATAAAAAAAAAGTGGGTACCCCTGGTATTAAATAATATACTCGAAACGACCTTTTGCTTATGTTACCAAAGTTAAGATTATTTTTTAGAGAAGACTGTTTCTCAGTTGGTTTAAGTTTAAGTACTGTCTCGTTATCTTTTTAAGTGTTTGTGTAAATATTTGCAATGTACACCAAACACACCAAAATAGTACCTTTACTAGTTTTGCCTGAACTCAGATCTAAGCAAATGTAAACAAATAATAGTGGACTCAATAACTTGAGGTTCCGATGATTGTAACAATCATCGGAACCTCACCTGTCTCGTCTTACCTTCAATAAATACGGCGACCAATTAAAAACTTTTGTAAGAAGTAAAGCACATGACTTCATTCCTTCAAGGGTGGAAATTCATTAAAATTAACAAAAAAAATTACACCATAATACCTCGGGGGGTACCTCTGTTAGTATATTTTGAGAATTCGGTATATCTTGGATTCAAAAGTATGTACGTTTTAAATTTTCTAATACTTGTGTATGAAAGTCGATAGCTGTCTTTCAAAATTATATATAAATATCTCTTCCTACCCGAAGTGTCTAACAGAGGCATTGCACCCCCTCTCCATTCATAAATCTGCACTAGAAATATATATTACATTATATATTGTAGTTTGTAAACCAGTCCAATAAACATAAACACCTGGACCATGTATAAACCATCCGAAATTAACCTAAATCAAAATAATAATTATAACAATGGATGACAATTATTTGGAAAATTATCAAAAAAAAACATACATTATCTGGACCAGCCTGTATCATTTTGCAATTTGTAACTTTTCAGAAATAAAAAAAAAACCCGCTCATATTAATCAGATTGTGTCATAGAGGATATGGCATCTCGATTCCAAAGCCCCCCCCTCCCTCCATATGTTTGCTAAAGAATATAGTTATTTAACAAAAAAAAGTAATCAGCTCACATAGTTTGGCAGATGGTGTGTGGCTGTAGAGCGTAGTTACTTTGCCCATATTTGACAAGAAAATTGGTTATTGAAAAAAAAACCTGCTCACTTTTGACAGATTGTGTGATATGTGGCTGTATACCCACAATTCCATTGTCCATATCATTGACAAAAAGCTGTTATTAAAAAAAACTGTCAACTTCTAACATTTGGTATTAAAGTAATACAACTCTGTTACATGTCTGTCCCTTTATGGTTGTGACATCTTCGAATTTATACACTACTACAATTCGAGCAATAAATACAATATAAAGAATGTCAGGTGATTATTTTAAATCTACACACAATTAAGTTATAATGTCTGTTTATAACAAAATATTTGAAATTATTTCAATATGTAAACTCTTTGTTATGAGTGGTGGATGACAGCTCCGTGGTGCTGGCATACTTTGGCTTCCTCTGAATAACATTGTGATGATTATCTCAACAGATGGATGTTCTTTGATAAACATAGGGTATCTTGGTATTGTATTCCACATAATATAGTTTTGCTGCTGGTTGAATCCGGTGGCACCCAGCTGTTCTAATATTGGCTTTGTTTAGATATTAAGTGAAGATAAGGACGAAGATAATGCCTAGTCTCAGCGGTTGCAGTGGATATAATAGCTACCCCACAGTTTGAGAATAGCTATCCCCAGTAGTCTTCAAAAGCCCTTACCACTGGAACTCTATCACATGGAACCCTTGATCATGTTACAAGTGCGGAGAACATGGAATGATTATCTTATAACATGTACATTCACATGTTCCTTTAAAGTCTGTATAATTGAATATTGTATGTCGATACATGAGCCTAATAAATTATTTATATAAAGAACCTCTGATGAATAAGTTTGGGTTCCCTACGCTGATAAATTCACATGTGATAAGAACTTCAGGCTTCATTCGGAATACACAAATTTTATATATATACTGATACACCAGTGCCTGCCAGATCTTAACTAACAGCTGAACATATCACAACCATAAAGGAAAACAACACCTAGCTATGTACAATAGGACAGAAAAACCTCTTGCATGTGAGTTTGTGCTTAGTTCTTCTTCTCTTCTTTTTTGTCTTCCTGTGGTTGTTCCGTCTGCTGCTGCTGCTGCTGTCCCTCACGTTCTGCTGCCATCTGGTAAGGATGTAAACACATTATTGTAAGTATGGTATGTATCAAATTACATAATTGCAGTACAATGTATAATTGTGCGAGAGAGATGGAGGGTAGTAGGAGAGAGAGACAGAAGATGAATGATGATGAGTGACGACGTAAGACCAAAGGTCTGAATAGTTTTATTCTCTGTAAATTTTAGTCTGTTTTATAAGTGGATGACCTCTGTCTGCAGAATATCTTAATTGATATCACCGCAATGCTTATTCCCGTCACCAAAGAGTAGTGGTACAAATATTACTGTGTTATGGTTTGCATGGTGCGGTAGCTCGCAGCTACTACCTTACATGGTGCAGTAGCTAGCAGCTACTACCTTACATCTCAAGGCGAACGCAATAATTTGTATTGTAAATTGTTCTAAGTAGCGCCACTTTATAAGCGGTAGTATCAATTACTATACTGTGAATGTTTAGCTGGACTCTCTGCTTTGTCATCGGTTGGTAGTTCAGCGGAAGGGTACGAAAAATTGGAATAACAAGATTTTAATATCATGTATCAGAAGACAAGCATAATATGGTGCTGTATATATTATCCTAATTAATTCCATATTCGGGTCTGGGGGTGACCATCATTCGAATTATGATAAGAAATTGACTTTTAGAAAAACAATTACAGTTTTTGTTTAACAATAAATATATTTATTATCTTGTTTTCTAAATAATTACAATAGTAATTCAAAACGATTACTAGCAATTTGATTTGTTTGAAGTCTTAATCGTCCTATACACAGTAAGTGTAACAGGACGATAACTGGTTTCAATTTCATATAGCACAATTGCTTGACCAACTGCACCAAATAGGAGTGCCACCTGGCTCAAATATGTGCATATCTTATTAAATATACAGATACCAGAACTTATCTATCACAGATTTGGGAATACTGTATCATATTATAGATATATTGAAATTATTAGTGTATTTACTTTAAAGGACCAGAATGCAGTTTACTTCGAACAAGACCTGACATTAAGTGAAACTTCGGAGAATAACAATGTGATACTAAACAGATTCACACAGCACAACCACATTGTTCTTATAGTTTTATAATGAAGATGTTTAAGTATTTCAACCAAACGAGATGAGTGGACATTCACCAGAAGGTATGTGATATGCCTACCTACATGGCATTAGTTAAGATGGTATTCATAGCACCATGTTGTGTTCATCGGCTGAGACATGAGATATTAAGTTTCATTACCCCAATAATTTCAATAGCTACAACGTCCTTCAAACCGGAATATGTTAATGTTTGTACAATTGTTTGGCGGTAGAAATAGGCGCTGCGGTGGTACCAACCTAGACGGTCTGTGTTGCTAGAGATTTACCAACAGTAAATCTCTTTCTTCTCTTTTTAAATATTCCTTCTTACTTCTCTTGGAAAGTAAAGTTATATAGTATAATTCTAAAACATACTAACCTTCTTGTATGCCTGCTCGAATAGTTTGAGGCTCGCTTGTTGCAACTGTCCAGTGGCTGTGCGGATCTCCTCTGGATCTACAGATTCTTTCTTGGCGAGCAGGTCGCGGAGCTTTACGATTTCCTCGCGCAACTTGTCACACTGTAAATTGGTGGTAATTTGAAATGATGAAAATACTTGAAGCCGGTGGTAATGGAGTAGAAAAACAATGTCGGACAGCGTATCGTACCGCGACTGCAGCGGCACGCAGCGGTTCGCGCGACAATCACTATACTATTGCACTCTGCTTTACCACACGTCTACCAAAGTCGTGCCGCTTAGATTTGTGCTTACAGATCAGATCTTTATGTTTATAACAGATAGTCATTATAACACAAATAATGTCACTAGCTATAGCGCAGTTCATATAGAATGTAATCGTAAAAAAATTGATACTCTGTAATAAACCCATTTAACCCTTGCGAGTGGTGACTCTTGCTCGCTCCGATGTTTCGCGCAGCAACTCAAATCCGGTGAGAGGCGACAATTAATTTACTTAAGGACGGAGTTCGTTATCTCCCGCTGATAGGAGTCAAATGTTGGTTTGAGAATAGGTTCCCTAGATATATTAATTTTCTTTTATAGGAAGTGTAAAGTATAATATAGTATATATTTAAAATGTTAACTAAAATAAAATTGTTCCTCAA
Source organism: Ornithoptera priamus (assembly GCA_029034505.1). Lineage (NCBI taxonomy): Eukaryota > Metazoa > Arthropoda > Insecta > Lepidoptera > Papilionidae > Ornithoptera > Ornithoptera priamus. Next base: position 68,933 of record JARDWD010000220.1, on the reverse strand, counting down.
TTGTGCCCCTAGCTTTGGATACATAGTATCCAGTATTACTTGTCCACCACAGGCAAAAAAAAGATTGAATGTTTTATTCGAATTGACATAAATCAAGAATGCATCTAGAAGAATATTTTCTGACCTATCACTCAAAACTTCGAGTTAAATATTTTTTTTACAAAATGATAAATGCTGGTATATTATAATATAAACGTTTCCACATGTACATAAAATAAAAATTATAATATGTGCGCAAAATAACCTCGGAGTGGCAATTACACCGAACCGACCGAACAAGTGGTTGTGTGAAGGGGTAATAGATCTAAAATTTATTCCAGTATGTACAAAATGTATTAGTGGCACTCAAAATGCAGTGTACAATAATACAGATTGTAACAGTAGTTCATAACATTACTTTCTTTATACTTACAGATATTGTTGACACATAAAATATATGAAAAAGGGTAACTAAAAGTATAATTATGAGAATCTATCTAATATTGTAGGAATTAAGAGCACTGTGGTCCCATTCCCAAATATTAACCCTTCTGTGTACTTCTAGCTTTACCATCAGGTGGCATCATAACCAAGTACTGGTGTATACTATATAAAAACAGGCAATTACCAAACCTTACGAAATTACTGCAAAGGCACAAATAGGCCCTAGATATATTTAAAATATCTTCAGATAGGTTCTATCTGGCCTGTGCCTCCCTCTTTCAAAATATGTATTTCTTAAAGAGATCAGCTCTGTATATATTTTCAAGTTTTTTAGAACTACACCCATGCAATCCTACTCCTTTGTATTTAACGAGAAAAAAATTCCGTGTGAAATCGTAGATGTAGTTAAGTAGCATCTCTTTGACATGACCATATATAACGGCAGTGGTGTGAGACCTATGTCTAGATTAAAAAGTAAAATTACCTCATCCTGTGGTAACTGCGCTTTGTATTCGTCCATCTTGGTTTCTGTGTCGTGTAAGACGCCCTCGGCCTGGTTGGACACCTCCACCCTCTCCCTCCTCTGCTTGTCGGCCGCTGCGAATTGCTCTGCCGCTTTCACCATGTTTTCGATCTCGTCCTTGGAAAGACCGCCGGATGACTGGATCACAACTGTAAAACATTTACATTTACACCAAAGCTGCTTAAATTGCTATTTTTTATACTACATGTTCACTTGATGGTAAGCGTTAAACAGTCCACAAAAATGTGGGGCATGGTAGGATAATAAACAATACACCAAAATTTACAGGTTGCTTTGAGGTGATAGTGTTTTTACCTCTAGTGAATACATTGACTACAACACAACACCCTTCTTCAAGCCGAAACACAATGTTTGCATAATACTACTCGGTAGCAAAAATAGGTGCTGTAGTACTATCCATCATAATTGATAGAACAATCAAGACTCACTCTGCTGCTCCTTGCCGGTGCCCTTATCCCTTGCCGAGACGTGAACAATGCCGTTAGCATCAATGTCAAAGGTGACCTCAATCTGCGGGACTCCTCGCGGCGCTGGGGGAATGCCCACCAGAGAGAACTGTCCCAAAAGTTTGTTGTCTACTGCCATCTCACGCTCGCCTTGGTGGACTTTGATCTCTACTTGGGTTTGACCGTCGGCAGCTGAGAAGAGGTGTTTTAGTAAAATTATCATTGTGATATGTAATATATAAACTGAAATAAGTTGGACAATGATTGGTTAATGTTGGACAGCGTATCGTACCGCGGCTGCACCGGCGCGCAGCGGTTCGCGCGACAATCACTATACTATAGCACTTAGCTTTACCACACGACTACGACACTCGTGCGGCTTAGATGTGTGCTTATCTTAATAAGGAAAGTGACAATACGCGTAGGAGCCAGTGACAGTGCCTCAATAGCATTTGCTTTGTAAAACGGAGACAATCACTAGTTCGATTCCCCGGGCTGTGTTGAGAAGTTTTTCAGTTGTGATACATTTGTCATGGTCGTCATGTAGCTGCAGTGATCTGTTCCTTACATTTGTAAATTTGAAGCCATAATAACAGCATTGTTTGTGTTCTATCAACATAAATGTGGAATATTCTGTGTGAGCTCATTTCACCATATACTATTTACAATCGGCCAAGTGTTAGCCATATTGTAATTAAAAAATACCAAACAACAGTTAAAACAGCTATCTTATCCATCATACTAATATATAATAATTCAATGAAAATGTATCAAGTTTAAAGAAGAGCACTCACCAGTTGAGAATACTTGACTCTTCTTTGTTGGAATAGTGGTGTTTCTGGTGATCAGTTTGGTGAAAACTCCGCCCAGCGTTTCGATACCAAGGGACAGAGGTGTGACGTCGAGGAGAAGAATGTCGGTCACGTCGCCGGCGAGGACACCGCCTTGGACGGCGGCGCCTACCGCCACTGCTTCGTCGGGATTGACCGCACGAGAAGGTGCGCGACCGAAGATCTCTTGAACAGTTTGTTGCACCTGTAGAAAGCAGACATTTTTTTCTGTAAAGAATATATTCAATTCAATTCATTCAAAACAATTGTAAGATCTTTCATGTGTAATGTTTTAGGCTAGGACATAAATAATCTACATGTCTATCAAGTAATGATAACGACATTGGAATTTAAAACTGTTTGTGAGATAATAACCTGAAAATGCATAAACATGATCAGGGAATATGTCCCCATTTCACTCTAGCACCGGTCAGTAATGATGGCCTAGACAGTCATTAGGACTGCCATTAGCTTGTGCAAAGGTGCATGTAATGTTTGCCACCATAATCATATCATCAATGATTTAATGATTAATATCTGCAATTATAATATCAATATATTTTTGTTTGTAATAAAATACTACTTATAAGAAATATATACAGGTTGGCGCAAAAGTAATCCTCCTATCAGAAAATGCTATAAATTTTGCTTTGATGTAAAAAAATTAAAAGACTAAATAAAAATAATCCACAAGAAGAATCAAAGTTTTTAATTTTTTTTTTTTAAATTACAGCCAAAAAACATCGGAAGGTTATTTTTGCGCCACCCTGTATAATATACAATGTGTATAATGTTGTATAATTTGGTCTTTTAATTTTTTTACATCAAGGCAAAATTTATGCCATTTTCTGATAGGAGGATTACTTTTGCGCCACTCTGTACAAATGTAATAATGTACAAATGTAATAATAAACAAATACAATATGAGGCCCAATAGCCTATCGAGTTATGGGAAACTATCATTGTCCATACTCATGTTCCTCCAAAGGCAAACTGGTAATCTCTTTGATATTATGAGCTTGTCTTAAATCGTTAAATGAAATTAGCCCATGGAGTCCTAGTTCGCAAGCTGAGAAACAGGAAGACATTATCAGTAAATTTTAGACAATTCTTCTATTGTCTTCTCGATAGGAATGTCTAAGCATGATCGATCACTCCAATTTATTCAGTTTGTTTTAATAATTTCTAAAAACAAATTTTTTTGTTTCAATATTCTCTGAAAATGTAAACATTTCAGCTTGACAAAATAAAAAAAAAAACGAAAATGATTGATTATACCGTTTTTCTATTAAACATTCAAACATTACCCTAGGCATCCTAGTCATTCCTCCGACGAGCAACACCTCACCGATGTCCGACCTCTGTACTTCGGCGTCCTGAAGAGCTCGCTGGCACGGAGACACTGTTCGTTTGATTAGGTCACCAACCAGAGACTCCAATTTAGATCGCGTCATCTGTGAAAGTAACAAAATCATAGTAAACAATTTCGTACTTTATTAAACTAGGGGCAGACAAAAAGACACTCCTGTTTATATACTCGCTGTTAACAATGGTAGTTGATATACATTGTATTATATTGTACATGTCGCCTTGAGACATGTCTTATTCCGCCAATAAATTCCTGAACTTCTTCTTCTTATGCCCTTCAAACTATCGAAGATTGGACACCAGTTCTGCGAGTCCATTCTTGAAGCTCGCTAGCTGGATCAGTTACAATAGCTTTTAGACCAGTCTTTGAAATTCATATGTATGAAAATTTTAGGCATTATTTATTTATGTATCATTTAATAATTATAACTAGGGTACAGTAGCTTGTATAGGTCCCTGGTTACTGAGTCACAAATTGTGGAGTTAGATTGATTGTTAGGACCTTGACATTTCGATTGTACCATATATAAAATTTGTCTCAACATTCTTTTGACCTATTTCTGCCTACTGTTTGGAGATATAGGTGGTTTTGTATTGAATATTATTTTGCACTAAAAAATTTAATTCAAGCAATTTATTTTGCTAGAACATTTTATAAAGTGCACAAAGATCATATAGATAAAGTCATAGTTGAGGAATATCAGGGAATGGACGGGCATATCTGAAGCGTCCGAACTGTTCCGCCGAACCAGAGACAGAAAAGATTGTATCACGCTGATTGCTAACGTTCACTAGTTGGAGAGGTCACTTTAAGAAGAAGCATAAAGATCAACCATGTTGAAACCTGAAGATTTATTTTTTTACACGAAGGTTCGATACGAGTGATTCACTTGATGGTAAGGGATACTACACGCTTGTCCATAACAATGTGACGCTACTTTGGAAGGTATGTATATATACAGATTCCAGTGTAGTGGACCAATGGCTATACAAATAATAAAATATACAGATCCGATGTTATAGAGTCGCTAGTTTTAGTTATATTGAAACATTAATGGAGAGTTATCTACTAAACGATAGACTAAACAGCAGCCTCCTGTTTTGAATTGGTGGTGGTTGTCAGAAGAAACGCTGCTTGAACAATTTCATAAAACCTTGCTTAGTAAATGACTCTATATTATTTTACCTTAAGGTTCATATGTTTAGGTCCAGAGGAATCCATGGTAAGGTAGGGTAAGTTGATGTCAGTCTGAAGAGATCCAGAGAGCTCGATCTTGGCTTTCTCAGCTGCTTCCTTCAGTCTCTGCATTGCCATGGCGTCTTTGCGGATGTCGAGCCCTTGCTGAAAAGGATATGGTTGAATTTTATGGTCCTAATTTTCCCTTTTTTAATGATCCGTTTTATATGGCAGTTAAAATAGTGGTAATTTTTTTTTAAAGTAAATGTAGCGCGATTTCTAGGAAAGCGTACAGTACGTAACCGCCGCTAGCTGGTGTCACGCGTCCATCTTGCACCGCTGCAAAAGCGAACCGCGCAATAACGCGTCCGCTGATCGACGGTGCCAATTTTTTTTAACTAATCTAAATATCGCAGAGAACAAAATTGTACATTCTAATTTATTATTTAAAGGATACTTCTTCGTACTTTATTTTGGCGCATCTGGATATATTTATATATCTCTTCCGTGGACTGATGATGAAGATATCTTTTTATGTATTTAACTTGAATAAGGAAGTCATATGCCCAATAAATCTCATCCCTTTTTTAACTTCCTTCAAATTTAATCTCCGTGAAAAAAATTACATTGATGTTGTGTACTATAGAGGTATAAGGTTGTATGCCAGTGTCATCAGTTAATCAGGAAATAAGGTAGTGTAGTTTTTTAAAAATAAATACAAAGCACGTAGCTCTATGGAATATAATAAGGAATATAAACTTGAAAAACTGATTATGGATCACAGCAACCCAACGTCATCTCTAAATCTATGCAATAAAAACTTCTCACAAATTAGCTAGAAAATTATTCTTACAAATGGATTTTATTTAAAAAGCTCATTAAAAACTACATAAATCGAAGATAATCATAAACTCTAATTACAACCAACTAATGAGCTGGAAGTTAGTTTCACAATTAAGGCTTGGCAACAATGGCCCCCGGGTTTAGACCAAAGAATTGTTGGATTACTAAAAAACACTTTAAATAGTATAGCTGTTCCACTTCTTTACATCTTTAATTTTCCTAGGGTGTTGGAAAACCTCTATAGCATCACCTATCTATACACAAGACTGAAGCCCCGATTTCTCCTGAAAATTACCGGCTACCGATAAGTGCTTGAAAAATTTGTAAACAGACAATTGGCTAACTTTTTAGAAAATAAATATTTTTTTTTCAGTTTCATCTCAAACAGGCAACACGGTTTTCGACGTGGTTATATCAAGTGTAAATGCTGTGACCATTTTTAACCAATCTGGTGTCAAAACATATTGGTAACGGGGAGTATTGCGTAAGGGTTTTCTTTGATCTATCACGTTGCCTTTGATACATACTGTGAGCGTATACTTTATCACTTTGCTAGTTATAGTGTTCTTCAATTATGAATTTTTTTCATCAGTTAAGAGGATATTTCTGTGCCTTTCACCTGCGTATCGCGATAGGTTTGTTCACTGTGGTCGATCTATTTACTCCATCTTTAATTGTAAACATTGATTTATGACCTGTCCTGTATATGGACTGTGACCTGATAAGCACCGAGCTTCAGGTCTTGTTTTATAATACGCGATCAGAGTCCTAGCGGGAATCTTCATTTCTCGCGATAAGATTTTTTGCTTCCTAATGGGGTTTCGACGAATTCTGGCTTTAACAGCATTATCAACCTTTGTAGCTCTAACATCACCAGCCGCTCTGATCTTTTCTGATTTTCGACAGAGGAAGTGTTGTATCTGTCGATGGTACGATATACGAACATACGGCTGATAGCAAGCTCTTGAAGTGTCTGGAGTATGACCGACCGGAGCGGCTTCATACCCCCCACTTTGTGCAACGCGATCGCTGTAACCTTATTTTCTTTAACACCCCATTCCATATTGTAATTTAATAATGACCGCGAAAAAATATGCGAAATGGCCCAAAATCAAGTTTTTACAATAATATACGTGTTCCAAATTCAAAATAATTAAAAAGTTGCAAAATTTTTTTTTCATGTAACAGTATTCACGGCAATAGTTATATCTATTTATATATGTATACATATATGTGTGTGGATGGTTATAAGGGTAGAGGAAGACCGAAGAAAGCGTGGATGGATTGTGTGAAAGATGACATGTGTAAGAAGAGTGTAAATTTAGATATGGCGGCTGATAGACGAGATGTGGATGCAGAAGTACATACTGTGCCAATCCCACATAGAATGGGAAAAGGGCAGGAGGAAGAAGAAATATATTTGTGACGTGTGTGTTTGCTGGGTGATATTTAATTATTGCTTCTATTTCTTCATATGACAAGTTTTAAAGTAGATTTTTTTTATAAAATTTTACACTTTAATACTGAGCAGTGATTTATGTTAATTATTTTTATCATCGATTTTAAAGGATGAAGTAATTAAAATTTTACTATTGGGGTTGTAATTCTATTGTACAAATTCCTTCCTTTGTATCGGTTTTGAGTAGTACTATGTAATATCTGCATCTTAAGTATCACCGATAAGGATAAAAAGCTGGCCAACATGTAAAACTCTGAAGTCTTTTTATTATATATATAGGAAAGGCTTGTTAAGTATTACTTTAATATCAGCATGTTGAACACTTTTTAAAACATGAGACCTAATCTGCCGTCTGGCGAAAAGTGGGAGTTTATTCGCCTCTGCCTACTCCGAAAAAATGCGTGATAATATAAAAAAAGGGGTTCTTTTTAAATTCATCGCAACACTTGCCAGTACAATATTGAATAGTACACTGATATAGCGAAATATACTTCACGCAAAATATTAAAAGCTTCCTTAGTCGATTGATAGATAGTATTAAGAAATGTGCTCCAAAAATTAGTGCCTCTAAGCAAAACTCCTAGGTATTTGACTGTTGTCATTTAATTGATGGTTTCGCAATTGTAATTAATTGGTGTGGTACAGACATGAATGTTTAAGGGCCTGGAGTATGTTGGGATTGAAGGGTTAACTTAAAAAAAGGTAATGTATGATGTCTTAGTGTTTTATGTAAGTAGGTTATTCTTTAACGTGTTACTCCCATGAGATAGTCTCCTTTCTGCTGTGTATCATATTTGGTCCCAAGTTTTATCATGAAACAGTTATTACTATATCATCAGCGTACACAATCTTGTCAGTGATAATATTGTTTACATCAACCTGAGAAAACATTGGCCCTAAAATACTCCCTCTGGGGTATGAGATAACTAAATTGTAGTTCACCGCTGGTGCAGTTGCCCCTCGCCTTGGTGCACTTTTTTTGTAATTTCAGATAACTCTGCAAGCCATTGAAGCGTTATACCTTTTATCCCTGCAGTCTCTAGTTTTTTCAGAAGCAAACACAGCATTGATGTGATCTGGCAGTCAATGTTTGAAAACCAGAATATAATAAGTTTCACAACAATCAGCTTAATATTTATCTTAAGTTTAAGCTTATTGCCGAATAATTACATGTAATAATCTTATGCACGATATTGGTGGCGATGTATTTCCAGTGTACTCACGTCACGTTTGAACTCATCGACGAGGAAGTTGACGATGACGTTGTCGAAGTCCTCGCCTCCGAGCAGCGTGTCGCCGTTAGTCGATTTCACTTCGAACACGCCTTTCTGTATCTCCAGGACCGAGATGTCGAATGTACCGCCGCCGAGATCGTACACAGCGATACTGTTGGCACAATAATAGGTGAATACACTATCTAAAGTAGACCTAGGAACAATTGTATACATAGTGTAGGGCAATAGCGTTGGCATAGTGTGTACGATAATAGTAACGTGTCGATTTATGATTTAGATAATTGTTTGCATTGGATTATTGGAACAGTTCTGTGATATTTTAAAATCAATACAAGTTGTGCTAGCAATGTCTGAACAGGCATCATCGGGACGCAGCGAAGAATTAAGGAGTGAAGAGTAGCACTGAACAAGAACGAAAAACATATTACTCAATTTTATTGTAATTTATTTACAATTATCTACAAAATTATATTTTTTTTTGATTATTTTGAATATATATAATATTATCTAGTAATTTTACTGGAGACCTTTTAAACCGGAATACAGTAATGTGAAAACATAACTAGCTTTAAACCTAAAAACCTAGACAATCTCTATCTGTATTAGTCTATTAATGAGACTTGACATCTTGTGTTTGAATGTGAAGAGCACAATGTGGTAGTGTATATCATTCTAACTAGCGTCACATTGTTATGGGTAGAAGTACCGCTTAACATCAGATGAACAAAAAAATGGATTTAATTACTAGTTTAAATAAATTATAGGCAAAGATATAATGTCCTCCTCATGTGAATTTCTACCCGATCGATGTGGGAATCTTTGGGAGAGGCCTATGTTCAGGAGTGGAGGCCTATCGGCTTATGAATTTTTAGGAAAGCATGCGGTATGTAACCGCCGCTCGCTGATGTCCTGCGTCCCTCTCGCGCCGCTGCATGAGCGGACATGGATGAGCGCTGAGCGCTGATCGACGGGCCTAACAATAGTACATAAAGTTGCCCGGTTGTCAAACCCTGTAGTATATGGCAACCCACTAAATAAATGGACGTAATACTTTGAATATATTATGTTACTAACTTTTTGACTTTCACAGGTTAATCAGACTCAGGCTGCTGAATTTATTTTACAGGTTTTCTATTTATTTTTTAAATCATGTTGGTGGCCTACACTATATATATAGAAAAGCTAACACCAACCAAGCTTGTGTTAAATGAAGGTGCTTGCCAACTTTGTATGCTCAAATAAATGTTCCTGCAGCTGGTTCTATTTATCATACGACACAGTCGACATAAGTAAACCTATGTTTTTTTTATGGACTAAACCATAACATCAATTTCCCATTATAACCGACAAGGTAATGTGTGCCCGCTAAGAATAATTCCTGTTTTTATTATGTACACGGAACACAAAGATGTTATGGCGGCATATTTATAATATGACGGTGGCAGCTATACAGAGGAGGCTTCCAATAAACACCAGACCCTTCCATGTTACAAGCGGTTAGCTACTTTACTACAAGCGAGTCAGTAGTAACCTTACATTTTATCATCAGATTTGTCCATTCCGTATGCGAGTGCTGCAGCTGTTGGCTCATTGATTACTCGTAACACGTTCAGTCCGGCAATTTGTCCTGGAAGAGGAGAATAAAAAAAAAATAATTTCTATCATATCTAAAACCTTAAGCAAACTTGTTACGTTTTTATTCGAATAGTTTATTTCATATTTATTACAAACTACAAAACTAAGTGTTTTTGAAGTGATTAAAAAAATAATTATTTTAACAAACAAATAATACACAAAAAAAACATACCATGCACTTATAAAGCTTTTAGTTTATAATATTTTTTAATATATTATTCGAGACAAAGAAGTGTGCCAGTTAGGATCACATATATACAGGGTGAAAGGTAATGGGCGTAAAAGATCTGGAGGGGCTAAAGTATATCTCGTATCCTATCTATCTATGTATGGAATACACCATACAATTACCATGGTTCCGGAGTTATTGATTTTTTAAACATTTTTCAGAAAATTCCCGATTTTCTAGGAAAAAATTCGATGATTTTATTTCTTACTTATTTCTATACAAACTTTAATGTAATAATTATTGTTTTATTGATTAAATTAATAACAAACATCGCTTAGAGGCTAAATCTTTTAAGTTAGGTTCTTTGAAAGTCGTGACAGTAAAAAATAAGGCGTCATACTTACATTTTTATTTAATCTTAAAATAAGTTTTTATTTATAAATAATATGTATAAAGCACATAAGTACCTGACTTCAATACCTATCCAACAAGGAATAAGAAAGTACATAAAGTTTATAAAATTTAGAAAACGGTCAGCATAAGGGCCTGCGCGACGTATACTTTTATGAGTCTCTACAGTTTGATATTTCATGGTACTTGGTTTTATTGCAAGTGATTTTTTTTTCTAAATTTTAGATACTATGTACTTTCTTATACCTTGTCGGATAGGTATTGATGTCAGGTACTTATTTATGTGCTTTAAACGTATTACTTATAAATAAAAACTTATTTTAATATTAAATAAAAATGTAAGTATGACGCCTTATTTTTGCTGTCACTACTTTCAAACAACCTAATTTAAAAGTTTTAGCCTCTAAGTGATGATTATTAAATTAATTTAATAAAACAATGATTAATCAATAATTATTACATTAAAATTTGTGTAGAAATAAGTAAGAAATAAAGTCAGCGAATTTTTTTTAGAAAATCGAGAATTTTCATTAAAAATCTAATAACTCCAGAAGCATTGTATTTGTATGGTGTATTCCATACATATATAGATAGGATACGAGATATACTTTAGCCGCTCCAGATCTTTTACACCTGTTACCTTTCACCCTGTTTATTCAAAAAAATAATAAACAATATAACAATCTACAGCGATAATTAGTTTATAAACCATAGTGTTACATACCATACGCAACATACAACGAAATTATACACTAAGAAATTGTCATACTCAACTACAAAATAAATATTCCAAGCTACAAGCATAAAGCAAAAAGGGGGTGCGAAAAAATGTAGCACAATGTAAGGGTAGGTGTATGATATTGACCAAACACACCCGCATCGTGCGTCTCTTTCGCACCATGGGAGAAACGCGCCCACGCATAAGCGGACCGGCTGATCTAAAGTGCTTCATATATTTATATACATATATGAAGTTAACTTGTTTTAACAGGTTTTCATTGTCACCACCACCGCAGCACCTTTTTTTATTCAAATCCAAACCGGTCATCGGACAGCAACTGATATGCCTGCCCGGAAATGCAAAATACCGCACCTCATTATACTTGTCGCCTTGACGCGTATGTAGTCTCGTTATCACAGTAATTTCATTAGCTACAACGCTCTTTAAACCGGAACACAGTAATATTTACTTAATACTGTTTGCCAGCAGAAATAGGAGCTACAGTGGTACCTACTTAGTCTCTGACAACAGACCCATCACCAACATAAATATCATTAAAGTTCAATTCAACTCCTCCACCATTATCGCATGCAATTTATCATATCTAGATGCATCCACTAACCAGCATCCTTGGTGGCCTGTCTCTGTGAATCGTTGAAGTAAGCAGGTACAGTGATGACAGCGTTCTTCACTGAAGTGTTGAGATACGCCTCCGCAGTCTCCTTCATCTTCATGAGAACGAAAGCGCCAATCTGACTCGGCGAATAAACTTTGCCGTCACTGCCTGTTGAGTGATATACGAGTATATTAATGTATATATACATATTCATCTTTTAATATTATAAAGAATGTTGGCATACAATTTCGACAATGGTGAACTCTTCAAACGCTGATGGACTTCAATGAAGATACACCAAATGGCCACCTTGTGGGTTTGTTGGTGGGAACGTCTACAATGGTCATAAAAATATAAATATGCCAAAGTACATACATTACTTGAGATGATGATAATCTGTCTCTGATGAAAGTCTTATAGATATTTTTTGACCATATAAAAGAAAAAGAAACTTTTATGTATCTTAAAACAAAACAAATCAAAAATATTTCTTCTAGTTATGATTGTGTATCCATCCAATGGAGATCCCGTGGTTTTTTTAAATATGCTGAGGACAAGCACCAAGCGTTTTCACCAACTTCTATAAAGCAGCGTATTTTCGAAACATTGCTCTTTCCTCTGTTACATTAAAATAGTACTCTTCGTTCTTACCAAAACAGTAAGGATATAAAAATGTATAGATTTTTTTTAATAAAAATGAGGGTAGATAAATAAAAATGTAGCGCGATTTCTAGGAAAGCGTGCGGTATGTGACCGCCGCTAGCTGGTGTCGCGCGTCGCTCTCGCGCCGCTGCAAAAGCGGACGCGCACGTGCGCGTGCGCTGATCTGCGGCGCGTCTCCTCAGTGAGGGCGTTAGATACATTTGGACAAGATGGCGACCATGACAAGACAACGTAAGCGATTTGATAACTTTTTTTTAATACAACGAAGCAATGAGCGAGACGTTCACCTGATGGTAATTCATACGATGGCCCATAACGTAGCGATGATTACAATGTTATATTCTGCACATTATGCTCGTCACCTTGGGACATAAAAGGTTAATCTCGTTACCCCAGTATTAACACTTGTTACAGAGCCTTACAAACCGGAATGTAGTAATATTTGCCACATTATTGTTAAATGGAAGGAATAGGCGGTGGTACCTAGATTGGTCTCCAGCAACAGATACCTGCAAGCCAGTAGCAGAAACTGTGATAGTATGACCACAAGCCTGGAAGAAGAGCCATAATGCATATTTTCACTTATAAATATAAAGATTATACTTAACATAGTATATCTCACCTTGAACCCAAGCATCACCATTCGAAGCCCTAACAACTTTATACGAAAGATTCTTCATATCCTTCTGGACCTCCGGATCTTCAAAGCGCCGTCCGATCAGTCTTTTAGTCGCGTAGAACGTGTTACCACTATTGGTGACAGCCTGACGCTTGGCCGGCATACCCACAAGCCTTTCAGCGTCCTTGGAGAAAGCCACATGGGACGGTGTGGTTCGAGAGCCCTCACTGTTCTCCACGACCTGTGACAAAATTTAAAATTAATGACCAAAGTAAACTACCAGCAGAATGTACTGGTGGTAATCTGTTGCTGGAAATATCGTCTAGATAGGTACTACCGCAAGTCTAGACAGCGGTATGCAAACATTACTGTTGTGCTGCTAGCAGGACCAGTAGCTAATCAAATTACTGGGGTGAAGGAACTTAACATCTTATAACTCGATACAATGAGCCCAATATGGCGCAGTGTATATCATCCTAACAAGTGTGATGTTTTTATATATCAGCGTATCTTACAATCGTCGCTCCGTCGAATAAAATAAATGACACATGCTAAAGATCATCTTGGAAGTATACACTGCAGCACCACCTATTTCTATATCACCAAAACATATCACATTTCGTTGCTGAGTAAATATGCTAACTAGGACCCCATATTGTTATGGACAATTCCTTGTAACCATCGGCGGTAAATCCTGCTAATTTTTTCTTATATTATTAGAAAAATAAAGTATATCTACATAAAAATCAATACAAATGGGGTTGTGTAGTAGTGAGGGTATTTTTTTTATAAAGCTTTATTATGAATACGGATATTTCCGTTTATTATGAAAAAAAAAATTCTTGACATTAATTATGAGATTTTAATGAAATTGATATGAAGTTTTAAAAAAAAAATTATTCCTATATCGAGAAGTAGATACAGCGGTGGTCATATAATTAGAAACACTTGTTATGAATAAAGTATAACTTCAACGTACAAATGTTCGTAAAAAATATACACATTCAATAATTAATAATCGTGCAATAATTAGCTACTTGAAAAACTAATTAAATGTATAAAATATAAAACATCTTACTTTTAATAAGAAAATGATTCTTACACATATAGGAGTTGAGTTTATTTTGTTGCTGGCCGCTTGGACGTCTAATTGGAAACGTTTTAAAAAAGCATCCATAGATCGTTCTTTTTTTGAAATTGGAGAATAACATTTCTTTTTACTTGCTCTATTATTTTGGCGGCAATTTAAATTTTGATATGAATTTTATTTTGTTTAAAATGAGCAGAAATAAATGTTGTGACGTGTCAATTAGACAAATAATTGTTAATTTAAATATAGATCATAAGTGAGCGTATATAAGAATAGCTGAGCATTTAAATAGTTCTGTTAGGAAAGTTTTTAATGCAATTGATCATTATAAAACACATGGTACTGTTGAAGGCTTGGCTAAGAAAAACCTCTCGTAGAGAAGATACGCGAATCTTTCGTGTTGCTTGAAAAGATCCAAGTGAAAGCTCCAACCGGATTAAAAATGAAATTTTTCGCTTGATGACTGGAGAAACATCTCGTCAAGACTGATACGCCGAAGATTAGTGGAAGATAAATCGTTTGGAAGGATCTCTTGTAAGGTACCTTCTGCATCTTACCAAGCAAGAGAGAGAAGCGATGGATACATCAAGTAAGGTGCGGTGGCGGTAACATTAAAGTTTGGGGGTGTGTGTTTATTGTCCGGATGTGGAGGTGGAGTGGTCCCGTTCGGAAGGTTGAAGGTACAATGGATCAATGGCAATACAAAAATATCTTAGAGCACACAATGATTCCTTATTCAGACGATCATTTGCTCGTAACTTGTATCTTTCAGCATGACAATGACCATAAACACACGGCCAATAGCGTCTAATGTTACCTTAGCAAACAGCGTATATCCGTTTTAGATTGGCCAGCGAATAGTCCAGAAACCCGATCTCTGGTATATTGTTAGAAAGTCACAAACAAAACGAACTATATGAAGCATGGAATTCAACCAATGCTTCCCCACAGAAAAATGTATGAAATTGGTTGAACCAGTGGCCACCACGTTGCGTTGCAGTGCTGTTATTGAAAATATTGCCACTAAATATTAACTATAACTATTTCGTAAATAACAATACTAATTACTACCGTAACAGCCAATTTACGTCCTCACTGTTGTGGCACAGGCTTACCCTCAATATGAGGGCGATGGGGCCATAGTCGCCATTCGGGCCCAATGCGGATTGGTGACTCCACACACACCTTGGAATAAATTCCAATTCATGTGCAGGTTTCCTCGCGATGGTTTCCATCACCGTTTGTATTTCGCTGTGGTTACTCAAGTTCACAAATGTACATAACTTAAGTAAGTCATCGGTACATGCCCAGGTTCGAACTGCCTCGAATACCGCACGCTCTAACCATTAGACACCAGCGAGCTGCTTCTTACTACTTAAAAAATATCTTTTTTTATACATTTGTTGTTGTTTCTATTAGTTGACCATTATTATTAATACTTAAAAACTGATTTAAACGTTTGTCCGTAATGTAATATTGGAACTGCACTTGCGTAGTGGAGATTTCTATTGTTTTTCAAATAAATGATAGATCTTTGAATATATAGTTTGTTGTCCTATTTATTGTTTAATTTCCAAATAAAAACGATTGCGGTGAAGTATCTCAAATAGTGTGAAGGAGCGTTGGTAGTGTTTCCAATTATACGACCACAACTGTGTATAATGAGAATGTGTTTTGTTTGTTCGTCAATCACGCGAAAACTGGTGAACCTATCGACACGGGAACATGAGCATTTGAAGCGGAATAACCTGTAGATGTTATAGGCTACATATTTTTGAATTTCACACAACTTTCATTTAATATTTATGCGGTTGCTATGGTACCGGTTGCTATAAACTCTTTTGCCGTTGCAGTTGCTCTCAAGGATTATTCAGACAAATTTGAAGTCTAATTCTATTTATCGGGCAGCAAGGCTGTCGGGGAATAGCTAGTGTATATATATACACACACACACACACACACTATATATATATATATATATATAAAAAAATGTAGCGCGATTTCTAGGAAAGCGTGCGGTATGTGACCGCCGCCAGCTGGTGTCGCGCGTCTCTTTCGCGCCGCTGGAAAAGCGGACGCGCACGTGCGCGTGCGCTGATTTGCGGCGCGTCTTCTTAGCGAGGACGGTAGATATATTTGGACAAGATGGCTACCATCACAAGACATAACCTAAGCGATTTAGTAACTATATTAGACGAAGCGACAACAGCGATTCGTTCACATGATGGTAAGGGATAACACTTCCGTGACAATGTTGCGCTATATAGAATCAACATCATCATCAGCCGATAGATGTCCACTGCTGGACAGTTGCTACTAGATAGGATACACATTGAATAAAACTGTACTCGTCCGCCTTGAGGTATTTTTTTTATTAAAGGAATAGTAAGCACGCGAACAGTTCACCTGATGGGGATGCGGCTGCATCGCCCACCTTTAAGGAAATGGTATGTTTTTTCTTGAAAGAACTATAAGATGTACAATCTCGTTAACCCAGTAATATCACTAGTTGCAGCACCCATCAGTAAACAGTAATATTTGCATACTACGGTTTGGCGACAGAAATAGCTGGTGCTGCGGTACCTACCGAGACGGTCTCCGGCACTCACTAGCAGTGAAATCTAAGTCCTAAGGCATCGATAACACTGATGTAGTATATATCATCCTTACTAACACTACATAGTTATAGATTAATGTACTATGTATGCTCGCTAAATCCCGCTCGTCTAGATGTATACTTGATTCACAATATCATGTTTTATATAAACTAACCTTGGGAGTTTTCCCCTCCATGACGGCGACACAGGAGTTTGTGGTGCCCAAATCGATACCGATGACGGCGCCACGCACACCCTCCGACCTGTACCGAAGTATAATTATATAAATAGTATTCATATAAACATAAAACGTTAATCAATTATAAATTTTAGTAATTATTTTAATTAAATACATTAGTGCTTGACCACAATCATATCTGGTGTTGTAGGGATGTGGTTTGTAGTGGTGAAGCAGAGCAATAACAGCCTATACTCTTCTCTTGAAGACACATTCCTATTTGTGGGAACACTGACAGTGACAAGTTGTTCCAGTCCTTCGCTGTTCTTATTGGCTATGAGGAGCTAAAACCTCTTTGTTTCAGAATCAGGTAAATTCCCAGAATGAATAATAATAGGACAATATATGGTGTACCATGATACAATTAATACACCTAATAATTTTATCATTGTTAGTATGATCATGTAGCTTATAATTTCAACAGCTACAGCCTTGAGATGAACATGCCATGAGGAAATACTGCGCTGCATATGATATTGTAATTTAAAACTGATTAAAATCAATGTATGCATTTTAATCCCTGCTCATGTTAATAAAACTTCACTTATGTATACCTCCTTTTTTTAAACTCCACACCTGCACCTAAGATATTATCTCATTCAGCTCTATTGATTGTCAATATTAGCATTGAAATATATTGTGTCTTTCTAACAAATTAGTAAGTTACAACCTTCATTTCAAACTGTAAAGCCCAGTATGAAATGAGCTGTAAAATGCCAAAACGACTAACAACCACTAAACATAATCCTAAAATAATTCTCCAGTAAACCCAATGGGTAGTGTAAAGGTTCTCCCACAATTGATTCACGGGATCCAAGCCAACTCCATCTGCTCATGGTACACTCGACTAATTAACAAAAGGGGCTCTGGCCTCCACCATCCACATTAGGGAAGTGTAATGGAAAACTACCTAAATCATCCCATATGAATCCCTACCAGATTGGTTAGGGAATCTTTGGGGGGAGGCTTATGTCCAACAGTGAACATCTATCGGCTGATGATGATGAAACCCAATGGGACCTGTGTACCTCCTAGAGGTATATCACTGAAATATATGTTTAACTTTGTTAGACTGATAATGTAAGTTTCACTAATGTGTATAAAAACAAAGAATTAGACATCAGAAAAAAAAACTTCAGACAAATGAACCCTGTTGAAAACCAATGCTTACGATTTTCTCTGAGTATCATTTGAGTATATTTTATTTTTATGTAACTTTATGTATTCCTTTAGATATTAAAAAGATCTTTGCAGTAAATTGTGTAAATTAAATTTTTTTTCTTTATTTTAATATTGAATATCATTCTTTTCAGAACAAATCAGAATCTTTTACAATTGATAAAATGTACTGTTTTGTATAAATTACAGTATAAAAATACTACAAATTATTATCAAACAATCATTGATCTAGCACCGCCGCAAAGGTATACAGGACATGAGTCTTGGTACCGCTCAAGGGTGCAGAGTAGTTAATTAAATAATTCTAGGTTCAATACAAGAAAGTGAAATTTGTTATTTGATTAATAGTACTTCAATGTTAAGCTTCCATGAGAATTCTCTAAACAAAATTATTTTAAGAATATTCTTATTTTAAAATATCTATGAGACCAGTGAAAGACAAAAGTATTTTCATATATCAATATATAAAAAGAAGTCATTAATTTTAATAAAATAGGTGATATCCATAATGTCACTACTTAATGCAAATTATACTTGTAAGTTAAATTTATAGTTTATTTAAGATAACACAGTCCCTTGAGAATTCCAAGATATTTCTTTAGAGATTAGAAAACTAATTCACTTAGCTTTATGGTAGGTAATCCATCAGAAACAAAGGTTAAATTTAATATATATCAAAAGGTATGTCATATTACAAGAGTGCAAGCCGTAGCTCGATTTATGTTGATACTAATTCCGTGAAAGAAATATTTTTTTCATTGATCATAGTTTGCACAAATTAATGCATCTATTTTATTCAGTTTTCGTGACAACAATCTTTATACATCTGTATGAAGTCAATGTGTTTTTGCAAACATTAGTTATATTCATCACAGATATATACTGAAATAAGTAATGTTATGATATCTCTTCTGTTGCTTAGAATGTCGTTAAATTACCACTACTTTTTGTAGTATTTGCATTCGAAAATATAAAATCATTTGCAAGTGCTCTCTCCAATTTAACCTAAAAATGACATTACGATAAAGAATAAAAATCATTATGCAATAGAACTTTAAATTGTAACTCGATGGGACATTGATATATATCCAGATATCATTGTAATTAATTGTTTGCATTAATAAGAATATGTAAATTTCTTAACTTAGGTTATGACGAAACTGTGGGGAAATTCATTGAAATTTTTACTTACTTATGCCTGTATTGAACCGCATGGCGTTGATAAATCGGGACTGTAGGTGATGCAACCTGAAAATGTTATTTAAACCACATTATTTTTTTTTAACATAAACTTCGTCGTACCCATGTGCCGACATTACGACACCGGTGGTAAAAATGAAATGATTATAATTATATGCTATTATGCATTTATTATGTAAGAAATAGAACGTTTTAAAAACCTTTCCAAACTGTGACAAACGATTTTCATTCGTTTTAAAAAATAAAATGGATACTTACATTTTTTAGAATTGTGGAAAAATTCCTGTGAGTTGAAAAATCTGTGTTTAAAGCTGAACACTCGAAGGCCTTCCGGCCGATGGCCCGCGTCGCGGTCAACATTTTTATATTGGTTTTGTAAATTTCAACGAAATAACTAGCTTTTTATTTCACTTCTACTAGAACATGTGGATGACGCAATTCTGAAAGAACGAATTTATATCTTTTTTTTTAAGTACACCGAGCTGCTTATTCTTGCCAGTTGGAAAATTTTTACTCTGTCATTGAATAATAGAATGTTCTCGTTTTATAAAGATAGTATATGCATGTTCTCGATTAAACTCGTATTGAAAGTTAACGTTCATTGGCTGAGAAATATTTCCGTTGTGACAATACACCAATTACAAAACAGAAATTTGATCTCAACAAAAAAAATCTGTAATAGAGAACAACTTATTACGTAACATTAGTTCATAGACAACTAAGTGTTGCTTAAACAAATGTATATTAAAAAAAAAACGAATAAATTTGATATATTAAAAATTTGTTAAATTAAATACGATCTTAATAAATAATATCCACAAAAACACAAACGTTTATATAAATAAAGAAATATTAAAAATTTTCAGAAAAATACATTTGCTTTCCTTATTTAAATAACCTTTTCGTTGCTTTATATGTTACTTATGTTTATCGACTATATATATTGAGTTATATACAGAATAATGATTTTTTAAATATACAGCAACTAATAAAAATAATTTTAAATAATACTTCAATAAGCAAAACGTCATTTATTAATATTTTACGTAGGACTTGAATATATTTCTTGAATTAAAATAATTTTTTTAGCCAATCAATAAAATCAGTCATAATGTTTCATAAATATAAAATTAAAAGAATATTTATTACTACTATAAATGAATGTATTAATTTTATAAATATTTTTTTGGGTCTAGTGTAGACTAGACATGGGTCATAACACAGACAAACATAATATCTGTGATTACTTTACTGTCACGCAATAATAATAGGTACCAATTTCTGTTATGAAACAATGATGTTCTTTTTTTACAATTTGTATTTTTCAGGTTATAATAGTAGGTGCATCTCGTTTTAGCTTATGACAATATTATACAAAAGACAAAGAGAAGAATAGTTGTTTCATTTTATTGAATGGTCTGTTATTTAAAGCTATGTTAGTGATCGGCTGTTATCGAATACTGAAAATATTGATTGTTGATAGTTGTTGAATAACTTGAGTATGATGAATTATAAATGATATTTTTTAACAGATATAATGACATCGCAAGAACAACTGTTATCTGTTATCTTCGAATACTTGTGATTTAATTATGTTATGATAAATACGCCACACTCCTAGTGTAGACACGTTAATGACTCTATAAAATTATAACTACTGGTTTTGATGTTTCGTAATAATATGCGGCTGTTGAATTCTATACAAATAGTCTCAGTATTCCTTGCTATTAACCAGAAACTAATTTGGAAATGTCAAAACAGAATCTTTGGTAAAATGAAGGATCGACTTTAAGACAGATCTTTCTTAAGGATTCGCGTGCATATCACGAAGCAGCCATAATGGTGTACATGGTTGATTTCTATTGTCGGAGACTGTCTAAGTTTCATCTTAGCGACTATTTCTGCAGCCGAACAGACTATTGTTTCACACTAGTGCGACCAGTACTATGTACCAATTTAAAAGAATTTCAAATAGATGAACATTACGTGCTGCAGTGTATATCAACTAATGCCACATTGTTATAGTCATATCACTAATCGTCAAGTGAATGTCCTGCTTATTTGTAAAGAATTTTCAAAACAGTTTAAGCCTTTGTATTTGACTAAATACTTCACCTTCACCAAACCGGCATTAAATATAAGATACCCCAGGATCAGGAAAATTATATTTACATTTGAAAAAAAAAAACCACAGGAAAAGTTACTTTTAATATTTTTTGTAAATATGAATTTTATTAATTTATACTTAAGTATTAAAAATATTTTTCCTTAAACTATTTATGGCATTTCTAATACAAATAATCGTTGTATAAACTTACCATTTAGTTAAAAAGATATACAGCATTGAATCGACCATGTATTTTTTAATAACAAAGAGACAACGTTGTAACTATTAGCGTTATAAATAAAATAACAATAAAAAGAATAATCTCATAACATTATCACAATTATAATTACATAAGAAAATAATTAAGAAACGTATTGAAATAAATAGTTTGAAATCACCATAATAGATTTATCGAAATGTATAACATTTCTAATAAGAATTAATCAATTATTTATTATACCACGATCAATGAGACAGGCAGAGTGCGCTATTTACGATGATATATATTACACATAACTGTATTCTTCATCTGCAGCTTAATAGCTGCAGGTAAAGAATACAGCTGATAACTGGGTATTAACCCAGTTATCAGCTGTATTCTGATATATATATATCTGGTGTTACAGCTGATAACTGGGTTAATACCCAGTTATCAGCTGTAACACCTTTCATACCGAAATACAGTAACGTCTAAACATTACTGTTTACTGCAGAAATAGGTGCTACTGGGGTACTCACCTAGACGGTATTAGGCAACAAAATTTTACCAAGTTTCCACCAGTTTAATATACTTTTCACATTTGATTCTATTATTTGACAGAAATATTTGAAAATTAAATTCACTTCAACAGTCTACACACTAAATGAAACTTAAAATTATTATATAAAGATGTGTGCTTTTAGCAATAAATGTCTTCATATCTAAAAAAAATTGTTTTACAAAGATTTTATTACTCACTGTTTTCAATTAGAAATAATAGAAAAGGTCAGTTAAAAGTTTTGAAAGGCATAATATTCAATTGTTAAATTTTTATAACTTTGTTATCTAAAGACTGTACAGATCATTGAAGCAGTGTTTACATTTGCCGCCATTATAACGATACACAATTGGGCGGCGTGCAGATAGGCGCTGTGTTCTCTTTTTAAATGTTTTTTTCTTTTATGATTATATGGACACCCTTGACAGAAGCGAAACGATTTGTTCTTGTCTACGGATTATCGATATCGAGCCTTAGGTCTATATAACTGGTTTTAAAAATCGATTGTGAATTGTTCTTTTAGCTCACGGATACCAGATCTGCGAGCCTTGAGACTGATGAAGTTTTAATAGTTGTCAATAAAATTTGCGGCGCGAATAGCATTATAAAAAAAGTTTGTGAATTCTGGCGGTTTGCAACAACTAAAGTCGAGACCTTAATAACTTCCACAACAACTTCATAATGGTGCGGCGTTTCGATGTATATAGAAAACATTTGCTGTTATAAAATTGTAAGAAAATATTATTAACATATCACATTGGTTTATTTGTACATATACATATAAAACTTAAATAACTAATATAAATGCATTTATAATAATGTGAGCGCCAACTAAAATATTATTTGTCATTTTTTTAAATCTAATTGATTATTATAGCGCAGAAAAAAGATTTTAAAATTATTTTATATTTTAATATCTTTTAAACACTAAAAATTGCGGAAAGAGTTCAGTTTACTGTGCCAGAGATGAGGTTTCAATGAAACAGAGGTTTCTGAAAAAAAAAAAGACTTCTTTATATCCCGATAGATGTCCATTGTTGGACATAGGCTTTCCCCGAATATCTCTATATCGATCGGTCCTGCGCCGCTCGCATCGCCGGTCACCAGGGTCCGTCGTTTGTAGGAGTTCATATGAGGGGACTTATTTATAAAGGTAAACTAGTAGCCATGTGAGATTTTGACCATTGTCTTCTGTTTTTTAAGGTCTGGTTGAACTCTGTTGACGGAGACTATCTAGGATTACCGTAGCCCCAATTTTTCCCACCAATCAGTAATGAGCAAACATTATTTTGTTCTGGTTTAAAGGACATTGTAGCTAGTGTTATTATTGGGGTAACTAGACTTAAAATCCTATGCTCAATGCGACAAGTAGATTGTGGTGCTGTGTACATTACAAAACCCACACTTTTATGGGCAGTTACATATAAAATAAAAAAAATGGATTCGATAGAATATCATCGATTTTGTATCAAATTTTAATGGTGAAAAAAAATAATTGAAATGGGATATAACCTTTTTTTAAATGTCTCGACAGATCATCCCTGGACTGGATATAATGTCCGAATCTATAAAAAAAAATATAAATTAATAGTGTATAACAAATAATATAATAGTGTATATTAGGTATAATTGATAGTGCGATTCAAATTAATTATAAATATTTTTCATGAGCATTTATATTAACATATTTTTACCACTGCGGACCACATCACTATAACACCAGATCGAATCGTGGTACGCACTAACCCATTTGATTAAAATAAAATCAAATTAATAAATAGATGAAATGATGATTACAGAGAAAAAAAAAACGAGTATGTCACGCGCGATAGAAGCCAAACTTTGTATTCTCCTTAATTTGTGACAGAATGAGATGGATATGCTGTGGAGGTTGTAAACAGAGTGAGAGCAATGGAGCGGATATTATTGATCGAAGTATAAAAGAGCGAAAGAGAGAGAAGAGTAATATAATGTACTATAGATGTTAATGTTTTTCTCTTCATATATCAGAGTGAGATAGATACAGTGCGGAGACTAATCTGTATGGTGTGCAGAGAGCGTGCGGTGGAGCAGTTGGCGCGCTGCGAAGAGACACGCGGGAAATTATGTAGAAATTCCTTTAATCTCCATCCCTCACAACAAAGATCATATAAACGCATGTTTGTTTTTTTTTTATTCAATTAAGCCACGTGACAAGCGGAACATTTACCTGATGGTAAGTGATACGCCTGCACATAACATGGTGCTAGTTAAAATTATATATACTGTACCATGTTGCGCTCGTCGCCTGAGTCATAATGTATAGAGGTTCGTTACTCTAGTAATTACACTAGCTACAGCGCCCTTCAAATCGGAACACAGTAATGTCACCGTCACTTCTTGTGCGTTTTGGACTCAAAAAGTTTGACCACATTTCTACGTATCGGGAGCAGCTCAAGTGGCTCCCAATCCGTCTTCACAGGAACACACGCATTCTTTGTTTCCTCCACAACATCCTTCATAATCCATCATTGTATTTGAGAGATGGATTCCCTTTGTCCACTCACCCAATGTAGAACGTAGATCTCACTTAAGAACCCTTCTCAAATTTCCGTCCCACAGTTCCGAATCATATTCTCACTCTTTCGCTATACATGTAGTTAGACTTTGGAATGCACTTCCTCCGGCAATTCGCGAGATAAGGCCAGTGGCACTATTCATATATAACCTATAAATTTTAATTTGTTTTTTTTTCTCTCTCCTCTTTTTATTTATAAGCTATTCTAGATTACATTTAGTTTTTAATACTATTTTTTTGTTTTATAATATTATCAGCATGCACCAGGTTCACTGTCATTTCAATCAAATCTCCCAACCACAGGCCTACTGGAAGAAATTCCATATTGGAATAAGTATTGCACTTATTTCTATATATATTATATTTTTATTGTTATTTCTGTGCGTATAAATAAATAAAAATAATGTTTGTCTTAGACTATCCTCGGCAACAGAGACATCTACCGCCAGTGCAATTTAAGAAGCGTTTTAAATCGGTGTTGTTAGGATGTGATCGCGGCGAAGGTCGAGGGGTTATCATTCACAAAGATAGCACCGGCTCCATAATAAATCGTAAACAATCTCGTTAAACGTTTGTTGTTAGTGAAATATTCAGATTATAATAATACTTATTACTCCAGTAACAAAAAAAAAAAATTTTTTATAAAAATATGCGTCATTGGTGATATAGTGATAGTGATGAGCGGGTGGTAAGCCACCACTTAAAAATAATTAACTGAAATATAAAACGACGATATGTTGGGACGTTCACTTGATGGTAGTGATACGCCCGCTCGTAACAACGTGGCGCTAGTCAAGATATTTACACTGCACCACATTGCGCCCGTCGTAAAAATGTTAAGTATTGTTACTGAAGTAATTACATTATCTACGGCGTCGTTCACGATGGTGTAATGCGATGCTGTGGTGTAATGTAGATGGCAATGGCCTGTAGTGGACCATCGTGGGCTATTGTGTACTGGAGGTTCAAGCATGTGTGGTACTACGACAAAGACCACGTCACTAGTGGTTGATTTCCGTTTCCGGACACCGTCTACGTAGGTTTCACCGCAGTTCCTATTTGTACCGTCATACTGTAGTGTGCAAACATTACTGTGTTGTAGCTAATGAAATCGATGGAGTAACGAGACTTAATATTTTATCTTAACATTCTATGTATCATGGCAATGAGTGCAATGCAGTGCAGTGTGCACTTACCATCTGCTGAACGTCTTGCTCTCGTCGCATTGGTTTGTAAAATAAAAAAAATTACATTACATGATCAAGAATTTAATTTCACTTTACTGGTGATAGATCTATCGCCGGATGCTGTTTAGGTACCAGCGCAGCTTTTAATTCTGCCGAATGACAGTAGATTTTTTTTGTTCAAGTAAGCGACAAGACTTAGCGAGACGATCACCTGATGGTAAACGTGCTTTAGTTATGATGATATACACTGCACAACATTATGCTCGTCGCCTTGAGATATAGGCGGCAGATATAGAAGCGATGATGCCAAGATGGTCTCCGGCAATAGACTTACCACCAGTAGCGAATGTACCAGATCCTCGAATCGAACAAGGACTGTAAGTTAAAAATCTGCTCAACTGTATTACGGCTTTGCTAATTGATAATTTTTTTTTATGTTTGTCAGATGGTACCTACCTGGACGGTCTCCGGCAAGAGACCTATCATCAGTGAATTAGATTGCCAATAAAATCAACATGCTATATTTCATACCTTTTATTGGTGCTATCGAATTGGTGATCTCTGGTGGCTCCTCCGCTCCCGCCACTTTTAGGATATACCGGGCCACTTCATCATCATCAGTCGCATCTAAAATAATTTCAAATTGGGGATCCGTAAGATTTTTCAAAACTTCCTTACTCTTTGTCGTGTTAATATGTTACATAACAAAATAAAATCACTCACCTTCATTGCTTTCTTTTTCTTTTGATAGCTTCTTCTGCACCTCTTTAACGATGTGGAGGTACACGTAATCCGGAACAGGAGTGCCATTGGATTCTTTGTGTTGAATAAGTTAAATAAAAATCTGTTAATATCCTCAACAGACTATATTACTTAAGTTATCATTTATGTTGTCAAGAGGCAATTGTTTGTTAATGTTATCACTTTCTGGTGATAGGTCTTGGTGTGACCATCTCAGTTGGTACCACCACAGCGTCCACTTTTGCCACCGAACAGTAGTTTGCAAACATTGCTGTGTTTAAAGGGCTCTATTGCTGGTGAAATTACTGCAGTAATTATATTTAAAAACTTACATTTCAAAGCAAGCAATGTGGTGGACATATGTCTTATCAAGAGCCATGTTTTATGATATCACTTACTATCAAGTGAACGTTTAGCAAGTAAACCTAAAATTTATTGTAGTTCCTGAAGTGATGATGCAAAAGTCTCACTATCTTCAGCACCAGTGCGGGATACCAGGACAGGTGTTGCAGAATCGCAAGACTTTAACCACTCGACCCATTTGTTGTTGTCGTCGATGGAGTCTCCGGCCAGGACCACGGCCAGAGCTGACAAAACTAGAACAGCTTTGATAACCCTGTAAATTTCAAACTTGTTACACAAGCATTGCCATTTACTTTATATTAACCTCGTTAACTAATACTAATATTAATACTTCCTCTATCAATACTAATACTAATATAAATACTAATACTTCCTCCAATCCCCAGTTCTATTTCGGAGTTACAATTTGATTTTTTTATTGGCTGTTGATTCCACCTGGTTAGCCATTAACCACCCTTGGAAATCAGATTTGAACAAATATTATTATTTTCCGGTTTGAAACGCGTTGTAGCTAGTGAAATTACTGCGGTAAGGAGTCTTTAACATCTCATCTCGGAAAATGAACATAATGGTGTAGTGTCATCATCATGAGCCGATAAACGTTCACTGCTGGACATAGTCTTCCCCCAAATATCTGTTGAGCTACCCGCATCCAGTGGCTTTTCGCGACCTTAAGGTCATTGGCCTCTGGGCGACGGGTTCCCTGAAACCCGTCGCCCAGAGGCCATGGGAGCCACTGGAGAAAATCGCTCCCGGCTCTCTGCGGCGGAGAGATGTTCGGCCTGACGTCACCCGTTAACGGCCTCGGAAGACAAGGGGAGCGGCGCATCGTTATACCGACACTCTTCTTTCCTCGCGGCACCCCAGCCGCCGCATCGCCGGTGCGACACCGTTTAGTCGCAGAGGGTACTCCTTCCGCCGGTTGCAGAGGGCAGTATGAAACCGCCCCTGCAGCCAGCCGCAAAGGGCAGCATAAAGCCGCCCCTGCGACCCCCGGCCGCTCAGATGAGCTCCAGTTATCCAACCGGTGCTCGAACCTGGAGTGGCCGCTTCGGCTGGCCATTCACCGCGGGCCGGCCGGGTGGGTTCCACTTCGTTTCACCGTGTCTCGGTCCACGGTTACTAAGCCCTTCCGCCACGACAACGCGGGAACCCGTTGGGGGGTCGTTTGTAGGAGTAATTATGGGGTGATTTGAGCCATTTCCCGTCACGCTGGCCTAATGTGGTTTGTCAATGTCATGGGAACCAAAGCCCCGTTTGTTGATTAGCAGGGCGCACCGCGAGGAGGTGAGGTTAGCTTGAGGCCCGTGAGTTGTGCGGGACCCCTTATATCCTTGTAGTGTATATTATTCAAATTAGCGCTACGTTATTACAAGGTGGCGTGTCACTTACCATCAGGTATACGTCCCGTTCGTCTCGTTCCTTAGTGGAACAAAAATCTGGTGCTTTAATAGTATTGCTGTTACTGCTGTCAACGTTTAGGTGCCGGAGTATTTTGTACCTTCCATCATCTTCACAATCCACAGCCTTATAGGACTTTAATTTCACACGATTAAAAAGCATAGGAAGGATATATATATATATAATAAATGACGTACAATATTATTCTTTTCAATTTTATATATATATATATACATAAATACCCATTTATTAATATATACCTAGTGCGGCCATAAGTTCTGTTACAAAGGAAAATGTTTTTTTAATGAGATAATGTAATATTATTAAAATTTATACCTACATATTTATTAATCTTCAGCAAAAAATTAAAAAAAACTATTCTATTCGAAATGGCCACCTTTGGCTTTTATACAGGCCTTTAATCTGTTTGGCCTTGACTCTGTGGATTTTCGCAGTTTCCAAGGGGAAGTCCCACCACCGCCACTGCTTGCTCCAAAGATTTTTTTAAGAGACCCAATGTCGCCGTGCCGTTTAGAGTAGGTCATGTCCTCTAAAACTGACCATAATTTGAAGTCTAAAGCGTTGAGCTCTGGGCTAGATGAGGGCCAGTCTTCAGCTCTTATGAAGTCCGAAACATTAGTTTCCAGCCAGGTTTGGGTAGTTCGTGCATTGTGACCAGGTGCAGAGTCCTGCTGGAAAGTCCACCATATATTTTTAAAAAGTGTATTGCTGAGAGGTTTCATAACATGATCCAAGACTGTATCTTGATAAACTTTGGCTGAAGTGTTCACTAATTTTTCATAAAAATGTAGTTCTGTGACTCCTTGATAAGACACGCCCACCAAACCATCACTGACGCAAGATGATGACCAGGTTGTACCTTTCCGACCACCACCACTTGAGCAGCTTCTTTAGAACTGTGAGTGTACACTTTATCATTTCGCTTATTGTAGTTCTTCAATCTTAAAAATGTTTTCATCGCTAAAGAGGATATTTCTGTGCCTTTGGCCTGCCTTCTGTTTCACGACAGAAGGTTTGTTCTTTTTAATGGATCCACTCCATCCATCTTTAATTGTTAAGATCGCTTTAGGGCAGGTCCTGTATATCCACCGTGACCTAATAGGCACGGAGCTTCTCGTCGGTTTTGTTTTATAATACGCGACAGACTCCTAGCGGGAATCTTCATTTCTCGCGATAAGATTTTTTGCTTCTTAATGAGGTTTCCACGAAGTCTGACTTTAACAGCATTATCAGCCTTTGTAGTTCTAACAGCACGCGGCCGCCCTGATCTTTTCTGGTCTTTCACAGAGGAAGTGTTGTTGTATCTGTCGATGGTACCATACACGAACATACGGCTGATGGCAAGCTCTTGAAGTGTCTGGAGTATGACCGACCGGAGCGACAATCACTGCAACCCTATTTTCTTTAACACCCCATTCCCATATTGTAATTTGATAATGACAATGACACGGAAAAATATGTGAAATGGCGCAAAATCGAAAGAAGTTTTTAATATATTATACGTGTTCCAAATTCAAAATAATAAAAAAATTAAAAATAAAGGTGTTTATGTAACAGTATTTATGGCCAGACTAGTTATATATATACTCGTATTTTGGAAATATCTAGAGATCTATTGACTCATCGCGAGATCTCCGGAACTATTACAAATAAACACTTAAAATTTGGTATAGATATGCTTGTGTCATTTAGAGGTAGGCTAAGAAAGGATTTTAAAAATTCCTTCTCCAATGTGGGTACAGTGAACTTATATTTAAGTCAGTTTCTTTGCGTCGGTTAAAAGAATGATAACATACGCGTTGCACATAGATTGCGCAATTATAATGTTCACGCAAAATTATTGTGCAATCTATGCATGTGCGTTCATCACGCAGTTGCGTTGGTATTATGCGTTTTCTATTATACACTTGTCCTTAACACCATCTTAATTTCACGTGAAGTTCAACGTGGCCAAGGACGGCCAAGCTCATCCTGAATACTCCCGCTGTCGTACGTAGACGGCGGGATCAGCGATGCTGTTATGGCGGCAGATTTAATATACTAATCGTTCAAATGTAGCTAACCACTATGTCCTATACAACGTAGTAGCCAATCATTGCATTAACGGACATTACCTAATTATTGTTCGCTTCCCATTACAATGGCACAATCGGTAAAGATGGTAAGAAAAAGTCGGTTGAGAAACTTCGAACGTCTGAATAAACTTGTTCAATACCAAAGGAGACAGCCAAAAAACCATAGACCATAGAGTCTAAATTGAAAAAAGAATATAAAAATTATCATCATAGTAAAGAATAATAGCATTTAGTCATCGGGTCATATTTAATTTTTAAATTGGACTGGAAGATAATGCCAATGGCATTAAGTCCCGCGCCACCTCGACTCTCCCAAAAAGTAAAGGTAAGGGGGATTTTACGTATTCAGATATAAATAATATATTATTAAATATAGAGCGACCATAAAAATCAAATGCAATATTCAAACAATCGGCAAAAATTGCACTAGAGCTTCAGCGTCTCCCAAAAAACTCCACACCGACCGGTCGTGCTGCTCACATTCAGGGGCTTCCCGCGACCTTCACGAGATCATCGGTCCAGATAGTGCGGGGCCTCCCAGTACCACGTCCACCGGTAAGCGTTCGTCACTTGAAAACCTTACTGCCTCATCGGCCGTCAGTTCCTCAAGCAATGTACCTTGCCCACTACCAATTAAATCTAGCAATCTTTAGTGCAATGGTGGTGGTGCTAGTGGATAGATCGCCGGAGACCGTCTGGGTAGGTATCACTGCGGCTTTCATTCCTGCAGCCAAACAGTAGTGTGATGACTGAATTCCGGATTGAAAACGGTTGTGATTACTGACATTAGTGGGTTAACGGGACATTACATTAAATGTGTCAAGGCGACGAGTGCAATATGGTGTAGTGTATGTTATCCTATCTAGCGCCATTTTGTTGTGAGCAGGCGTATCACTTACTATCATGTGAACGTCCAGCTTGTCTTGAGCCTTCCTTGAATTAAAAAGAATGTCGGTGACTTTACTACTTCTGCGGATCTTCCCATTTCTGATTCGATCGCGCAGACACTCCAAGAATAGAGTTCTCCGTTGCGCTTTGGATGACCTTCAGCTTTTTCCAGCCTTGAGTGAACTCACCGACCTTATATTATATTAAATACGCGGTAAATAACATATCTAACTATATGTTTTAACACAAATTTTTGTTCATAACCTAAATTTGCCATTAATTTTATTTAAACGTTTTTCATCATCATCAGCCGATAGATTTCCATTGCCGGACATAGGCCTTCTTCCAAAGGTGACCACATCCATCGGTCCAGCAGCTTCCTGTGACAGTCAGCATGGCTTCCGGTACCGCCGGGCACCAGAGGCCGTCATTTGTCGGGTTCATATGGGGAGGATTTGGGTCAGTTTCCTGTTAGCCCGATGCGGATTGGTGGCAGTCGGAGCCTTTTTTGTTGATTAGCAGGCTGCGCCACGTGCAGGTGAGGTTCGCTTGGGTCCTGTGACTTGATGCGCGGGACCCTCTACACCCTAAACGTGTTTACATTAATTATAACCCATACATCCGTTTGAAGATTGATCAATTGCACATAACTTTGATGAAGGACAATGCATGTCGGTTTGTCGGTTTCCTGGTACTAGCAAAGAAAAGCATTATAAAGGAATAAGTTTTAGATAGACGTTGGAAAATAATTTAATAATTTTTTTTTTTTTGTTATTAAATTTAGGTTCTAATGTGTTAATTTTATCTGTCATGGTGGTAGGTTCCCCAAAGACATCAATGTCAGCCTCGTTCTCTTCGTGATCGACACCGGTCTACCATTCCGGCAAAGCTCCGGGCATTATATCGAGTCGCTTACAAACAGCGGCCACTTGCGTAGGCGACGTAAACTCGGAAAAAAGTGAAGCCATCCACTTCACCCACCGAAAGTCCTCAACCCTTCAGATGAAGGCGATCTTACGCGGTCATAAACTCGGCCAGATCTCCCTCTTCGGGCAGCTTATCTCACGGAGGGCCTCGGTTAAACACTTCGGCGTCACGCTCGATGCAAAGCTCAACTTCATCGCTGATATTCGCATAGCAAAGAACAAAGCGGCAAGCATTACCTCTTGCAAAAAGAGTAAGCTCTTTTTCAGACACAATCTTCATCACTACATGGTATGCGTAAGACCTATAATGTCGTACGCCAGCGTAGTCTTGGCCCACTTGATCGAAGCATGCCTCAAACACCTCCGGTTCAATCGAACCCCTACATCCCCAGGGCGTCCCGCACTCCGTGCACCGTAATCCGTCACTAACAACACCCACGTCACCACACACACTTCGGACACGACCAACACGCTTCGAATCTCGACATCACGTTGCCCTCGTTTTCGAACGCGGCGCTACAGGTACTCACACACCGTGTACACTAAGTACACCCGCGACCAGGGGCGGTTCTCACCGCCCAGAGATGGTGGTCGAAGAACGGACTCGAGCTCGTCTTCGACGACTGAGTAGATTCCCCAGATAGCAAACAATCTAGACATACCATACGAAAATCCGTCGTCGGATAGCTACACTTCAAGTAAGGCACTTTTTTTAAAAAAAAAGCAAGCTATGGATCCGGATCCACGTGCCCAGTGTCAGATAAGCTGTAACAGTCGCATGGCTTGTAGCGCTGACATCATCAGAAATCTAGACCGGGTCCGATTCGGAGCAGATGAACTGTAAGAGTCGATATGACTTTCAAGCGCTCAAGATCTTCAGTAAACAAGTGCGAACATTAATGTGTTCTGGTTTGAAGGGCGCTGTAGCTAGTATAATTACTGGGGTACTCAACATCTTGTCCCAGGCGTCGAGCGGATTGTGGTGGAGTGCATACTATCTTAATTAACCGCCGCTTGCCTCCTTAGGCAGAGGAACCTGGCGCCGCGTCCGACAAGGGCCGTCGGTCCGGCGCCCCCCTTGGAAAGGGTTCCTGGGGCGTATCTGGCGACGCGTCTCGTATTCCGACGCGTCGCCGCTTAGTGATAGGGATTTTGTCAATTGGGAGGGATGCTTAAGCATCCCTCCCCGAGGCGGGCCCGTTCGATCCGGGCACCGACGGGGGTTGCGGAAGAACTGTTTAAAGCGTTATCCCGCGACCCTCGTGCGTTCCTTGCGGATGTGATGGAATACCGTGTGAAGCTTTTTAGTCGGTTAGAGTCCGACACTACCCCACTACCGGCCCAGTATTGGTACGGGGTGTGCGTTCCGTTAGCATTTTGTTACACACGTTAATAAAAAAAAAAATACTATCTTAATTAGCGCCACGTTTTTATGGGCGGGCGTATCACTTACCATCAGGTGATCGCTCCGCCCGTAGTCGCCGCTTAATTACATAAAAAAGAAAGAGTCAGCGTCTTAACGTATATTAGCGATTTTGTGACTAATTCGAATAAACCGTCGAAATTCATTAAAAAATTATATTATTGTAATATAAAGCCTATCATCAGAGGATGACAAAGTTCAGCACTGGACATCGATGGTTCGACAAACTGATGAACGTTGATGCTGAAGACTACGACGTCAATTTGTTTAATAACAAGATAATGAATTAAAATCGAATAATTAATTAAAATTTTACCCAAAAACCAAAATTAGTTAAAATTTTATTATCTAATATATTTGAAATATTAGATTAGTGTATATTCGGAAATGAATTATAAATGTCCTCATCATCAGCTGATAGACGTCCACTGCTGGATATAGGCCTTCCTCACAGATTCCCACATCGATCGGGTAGAGATTTATTTGGAGAGGATTTGGGCCGTCTATCATCACACTGGCCTGATGCAGGTCGGTGGAAGCCAGAGCCATTTTTGTTGATTAGCAGGGTGCACCGCTAACAGGTGAGGTTGGCTTGGATTCTATGAGTTGTGCGGAAACCGTTACACCCCAAATGTCCTATTAGTAACTTTTTTTAACTACGATTTAAAAAATTGGTTCATCTCCGTACAGCCTATAGTTATAAACTAGCTGTTCCCTGCCCGCTTTGCTGGACGTACACCCCGGTAGCTTCCCTTGGGGAAGTTATTTTGTAAATTTCTTTATCAGCCGACATCCACTCGGCCAAAGGAACATTTCTACCAAATTTCAAGTCTCTAAGCATTATGGTTGCAGATATATGGCGATGAGACTCCACACTCTCGTCGTCTTAAGACTTAAAGTCTCTCTACTTTAATTTTACTAGGTTAAACGTCCTTACAATCAAAACACGTTAATATATTTACACTACTGTTTGGCGCTAAGATAAGTTATCTGAGAGATATTACGAGTAATTTATGACTATTTTTATTAATTTCCATTTAAACTCTTTTGCATGGTAAACAAACTAGAAATAAGCAATCAAAATGGCGGACATGTTATATATTATGTAAGTATATCTTTCTGTCAACCTTTCGGGTTATAGAAAAATATTGTTAGGAGTAAAAAATTACATAAAATTACTATTAATAATTGTTCACGATTTCAACCGATTGACGTCCATTGCTGGACAAAGGCATCATCAGAAGATATCTGCTGTTCCTATCGTCTTACGCTTATGGGTTTGCTATTAGAGCTCGCAGGAGAACATGCCCCCTAGTATAAAAAAGAAGATTACCAAAAAAGCGGTAGTAAAGGAATAACCTTAGTAACATAGAAAACGGCATTTACCGCATTCAAATTACATAATATAAATGGAAGCGGAAGTCATTGAAAATAAAACATGTTTTCAACCATGGTCTCACAGATGTTACAATACATTTGAGTCGTGCATTAAACGCTTGGGTTATCCTCGTACCAGATCTAACCAGTTTTTGGTGATACCAAAAATAGTCTGTGAGATCACCAATGCCAATTTGCCAAATATTGCCGTTTGAGAAGAAAATTCGATGCGAAAATTTTGTTTGAAATGTTAAAAATAATTAGTCTGCATTTAAAAAACAACATAATTTGTTTATCAGTAATTTAAACTATAAAGACTTTTTATCAATCAAGAATTACTGGGGTTATCGAAACTCATCATCTTGTCTTGATAACAAGTAGGGAACTTAGTACTAGTTCTAGTCGTACCAAAGCGAGGATGTCGAGGATGGCTGCAACCACCTCTGGGACATGTTTTAGGCGTAAGTTGACCACCGAGGGGGTTTTAATGGGAAAAATCCCACATAACATCTTCTCTCCTGAAGCAGAGTATCTTTTTGAATTTCCTCCGATACCAAAAAAAAGGCAGAGGTATCATTTACCATCAGGCTAACGTCTCGTTAGTCTCGTCGCCGCGTTGTATAAAAAAAATTGCCCGTGAACTATAGTTTTATGGTTCGTAGCTTAATAACTTTAAGTATCTAAACTTTCACGCCCTTAATGTCTTAACAATTTGTTTGTATACATAACCTTAAAGTCATATTACATTATTATAATGATATATTATGTATTCCTTGTTACTACCTCATTAAATAAACATAACCTATCGGAATATTATATTACTATTAATATTATAATTAAAACAAAGGATAATTAGAAATTATGTCTTTAAATAATGTCGATAAAAACACTCACCTTATTTTGTTAACCTCAACAGATAAACAAAATGTTTTTTTTTTTTTAAAACAAAACGTAATTGCATTTAAACAATATGAAATTAAAGATAAAACTATTTACACAAAATTATTAATTATTATTATTTCATCGTTTTATTATTATTTTCATCATTATTATTATTATTTTCATCGTAACACTAAGCTAAGGGCGGACGTAATGCCACAGAGCCATTTTCTGCCAGTGGACCCAAAGAAGAAATAAAAATTAAATTCGTCTATACCAAAATTAAAAAAAAAAACTGTTCACGGAAAATTATTAATAATCATTGTTTTATTAACTCACCGCATTATAAATGTATATTGTTGTTACTTCTTTATTATAAACGATATATTATTTTAGTTAACAGAAACACGTCAAGTTCACACACAGTCCTTATAGCAACTTGGTTAATCTTCTCGTGTAGCAAGTAACCAAACCGTTGAGTCATCTTATAATTATACGTAGGTTATCAATGTGTGAATATAATGTATATATACAGTTTCCGTTTAACTTCACACATCGATATCTGTCTTCAATGGAACTATGTTTTAAGGATGTACTATAAAAGATTTTTACTTGAACATCATCTAGATGTTATAGATTTAGAAACCAATTGGTATTTTGGAGTAATAAATATTTTAACTCACTGAGGAACTGTTCCATAATATTGTTAAATGCTGCGATCTTGTCCGATTTATATGATATTTGGCTCATGGATTCAAAAGTAAACACAAGAAGGCGATACTAAATTCGTGATGGAGAAGCCATCTCTCTTAACATTCTTAGTATTGAGAGAGTCGATGCCATTTATCCGCCACGCCGTCCAAAAGCTGGTTAGTATATCTCACACTCGCAGCACTCCATCCCGTGCTAGCAATAGCAGGTGACTATGTGCACCACGGTCTACTTCGCCGTTGGGTCACAAAAGCACGAGGGACTCTCCTTGAGTTTGAACCTAAGCAGGTACTCAGAGAATCCCTTGTGCCTCATGAACATATGGACCAGCGCCGTGTCCAACTCCATATAGCGCAGTACGCTATGAACAGTAATAGCGTTCGGAAAAAAGTTCCTAGTTGTGGAATGGAAGCCGTCATTCCAGATACCGCCTGTTCCATTCATTGAGCGTTTTCCACCTGAGCTGTTGCTTACGAAGGTAATGGGGCACTGGGATACAGATCTCGTTTTACCACAAAATTATGTTTACTGGTTACTAAGTTGCCAAGAACCGTTTATATAGGTACAATTATAGTCGCCGTGTCAAAACATTGTACTAACTAGGATTTAATTGAGAGTAAAACAAACTGGTTTGTACGGTAACACCGTCATGGGTAACCACGTTGTAATGCAGCCCTAGAAACCAGAACTGATAGTTTTTTTTAGCGTAACGTCGGCACCGGCGATCTGGTTGACCTTGTGGTGAACGATATGTTTGCATCGCGTGAACTCGACATCGTTGAACGTTAAATCTCAATATTCCTTACCCTCTTCTAATTGAAATATAACTGAGACGCTTGGTGGTAGAAATAGAGGTGGTGGTAAGACTATTGGTTGCCCCTCCCCCCTGACCAATTAATTCATAATTTAAATTCCGAGAACTATTATTGGATTTTTTAAGTATTAAATATGTTTATAAAAATAATTGTGATCTAAAATGTACTTACTTAATAAATGGTTAATTTTAACCATATTATGAAAGCTATGTTAGGAAACCATAATAAAGTAAACAGTTATGTTTCAATGGATCATAAAACATAACTTGAAGTGTAAGTATACACCACATTTTTCTGTGAACCAGCAATTTTTCACGCTGATCACTATTTTGGCGATCTCTGTCTTCGTCTGCAGTCACACAGACTTGTTTTTAGTTACGTTGTGGACATTCACCTAGATCAAACTTTATTGTATCTTATATCATCTAAATTTCCTTTGTTTAATTTTCATCTTTTAATTGGAACCTTGGAAATGTCATCCTTCATTATTGAAACTTCATCTCCTTTTGTTCTCTCTTCTCTTTCATACCTTATTGTAATAACTTTACCATTCATTCATTAATTTCCTCTGAGACAAATTTATATTAAATTGCAGATATTTAGTTCACTTATATACTAAATTGTTAACTTTTATAATATACTTGCATATATTTGCTTTACATATAACTTTATCGTCTTACACTCTATTTTCTTATGTTTTCCATAAATAATTTTTTTTCTTTGTAACATCTATTCTTACTATTTTGTAGTATTCTAAAATACCACCAGTTCGGAATTCTATTACTAATGAAATTAAAGCAAACATTTGGAAGACTTCGAGCTCATGCGGTGGAATGGAACCAAATAAATAGCTCTTATTGCTCGGTAATTACTAAATGAGTCAGTTCGTGATTACTCAGAGATATCAGCTCAGTTTCCACGACTATCGCTTTTATACAGCACTCGAAAATTTGGTTTAAGCGTTGCGGAGTTAAGTTTTTAAATATTATCTTAATTTAAAATTACTAATTTTTAAGGGACCTAGAGGAAGCATGTATGGGTGGTCATGTATCTTGCAGGAAGTAACATTGTGGGCACATCCTGAATTGGTTTTTCTCTCGCTCGCGCTCGCGGGGACAAGGACGGGTGATGTCGGAATTGCACCGACTAAAACCCTTACGATGTTTTGCTTTATCACCTGATGGCAGGCTCACCGGAACGCTTTAGCTCGCAACTGCGACCCAGCCGGTGCTGGCCGCTTTCGCAGCCCCATCTCGGGGCGAAGGGATAAACCCTCCCATTCCAGGGCGTGCCGGAACATGCAGCGCACCGCCTCCTTGGCTCCTGCAGTCGCGTGGGCGACGGGTTCCCCCGAACCCGTCACCCAGAGACCATGGGACCTACGGGAGAAAACCTCTCCCGACACCCTGCGGCGGAGAGATGTTGGGCCCGCCGCTACCCGTTTTCTGCTAGGTAGTGCCTTTTAGATACTAATGGCCGTCAGTCCGTGGGGCAATGATATCAAACTTATTTATTTATAGAAAAAGATGGAATTTGTTTAAACCGTAAATTGTTATTGCAATAACAGGAAACAATAATTTGAGTACTTATATCAGTTATTCTATTATTCCATTTGTTTTTGACAAATCTACTTCAGTCAGCGTGTATTTTAAAAATCGATATCGATTATTTACTACTATAAATAATTAAAGTATAGAATCATTTTACCATACTATGATCTAGATAGATTCCTGATGATGATAACGCTGCGAGCCATTCGACTTTAAACAGCTTATCTGACATTGGGCGCGTGGACCCGGATCCACGGCCTGTTTATAAAAAGTGTACTACTTGTAGTGTAGTTATCCGACGGCGGAGTTTTTAATGACGTGTGTCTGGTCATTGGTTATTCTGGCGAATCTACTCGGTCGTCGAGGGCGGGCGCGGACCCGTTCCCCGACTACCTTCGCCTGTATCGGAATCTCTGGGCGGTGAGAACCGCCCCTGATCGCGGGTGTACTTGGTGTACGCGGTGTGTGAGTACCTGAGGCGCCGCGTTCTGAAGCGAGGGCGGCGTGATGCGGTGATTCGGAGCGTGTTGGTAGCGTCCGAAGTGTGTGTGGTGACGTGGGTGTTGTCAGTGACTGGTTCATGAGTGGTGGGAGGGACCCCTGGGGATGACGAAATTAGCGCATGCCGTGGTCTGCGCTTACTGGTCTTAGGATTCGAGGACGGCTCGTAGTCGGCCGCTTTGGCCACCAGAGGGTTCGGGTGGGTCGACGCCTTGTCGAAAAAAGATTCGGAGCACTCTCTGAAGTGTTCCGCGATGGTCGGGAGTTTGAGGTCGCTGTGGAGGTCCACATTGCGCTGGTACCATTCGGCACCGGTTGCGATGCGGGCAAAACGGTTTTGAATAACCTGCATGGGATCGAGGCGTGCTTCGGAGGAGTGAGCGAAGACTACGCTGGCGTAAGACATTATGGGTCTTACGCACACCTTGTAGAGGTGAATCTTGTGCCTGAGAGAGAGCTTGCTCTTTGTGCACAGCAGGGGGTAATACTATGATCACTCCACCACTCCCCCTAAGAGACCGTCCTTACGGGCGATAATAAAGTGGAAGTTGCACTGTCCTGTCCGTAGGTGTTTTTTATAGGTTTCTTGCTTTTCGGGTTTGTTAGATGCAGCTGACTGCTGTACCAACGGCTGCTGTTCAGTATGTATGCTAGTTTAAGCCTATCTATGGAAACAGTGGTTGTTTTACCTCGTATCTTGATTTTAAAGGCTTTATCGCTT
Source organism: Ornithoptera priamus (assembly GCA_029034505.1). Lineage (NCBI taxonomy): Eukaryota > Metazoa > Arthropoda > Insecta > Lepidoptera > Papilionidae > Ornithoptera > Ornithoptera priamus. The sequence continues at coordinate 28,469 of JARDWD010000220.1, read as the reverse complement.
CTTACCATTACTTCATGCGGTCCGGTGTATGCTGCTTGAAGAGATCCTCTTACGGCATCTTCACGTAAGTATACACGTGAGGTTGTAGTCAGATCTTTGTATATCAATGTGTTTCTTTTACCGTGGTGCGAGGCGTGTTGTAAATTATTGAGCGTAATCGTGTTGTAAAGTCTGTAATATCCGGATTAGTCGTGGAAGAAGATTGCAACAGATCTCCTGGGAGTCTGAGTGTCTCACCATACAAAAGCTCAGCGGACGATGCATTTATATCCTGCTTTATCGCGCTGCGTATGCCTAGCAGAAATAATGGTAGTGATCCAATTAATGTTGACATAACAGATGACCGCAGCCTTTAACTGTCTGTGAAAACGTTCTACCATCCCGTTACATGCAGGATGCTGCGCTGTTAGTCTCTTTGTGCTTAAAACCAGCTATCCTCGCTAAAGCCTTAAATAGTTCTGAATCAAATTAACTACTTCTGTCGTTGACAAAATTCGTAGGGCATCCCAAACGCGAAATCCATCCCGATAGCAATACCCTTGCGACCGTCTCGGCTATGTCTTGGATTGGTATTATTTCAAGTCTTCTGGTAAACCGGTCTACGGAAAATAAGCTTTATCGATGTCCTTCTGGTATTGATAATGGTCCAATAAGATCCACGTGAATGCAGGAAAATCTTGAACGTGGAAGTTTCCAATAGGTGATTGGCATCGAAATTTGAGACAGGCTTTAGTCCATCCTCGACATTATCTTCGTATTCCTGGGTAAACATAGCGCTCTGTTATTAATTTTACTATTGCGTGGATACCTGGATGACTAAAGGAATGGGGAGTTTCAAAGACTTGGTGTCCCATGAACTTTGTTCAAAGGGCCCTAGGTTGGACTGGCTGTCATCGCAGTATAATTGTAGCTGCGAACCGGGAATTATAGTTCGGCTTAGATGTAGTGACGTTCCACTTTTCAGAAGTTGTTTTAGTTCAGCGTCGTCTTGTTGCAGGTTTGCTAGTATCTTCAGGTCTATCGGCTGCACCAGTTCTTCTATCCTTGACAATGTATCCGCCACGATGTTATCTTTGCCTGAGATGAGTATTATATCTGTTGTGAATTGAGATATGTAGTCAAGTGTCGAATCTGTCGTGGTGAATATTTATCTTTTCTATTTTCGGACGTGTAGCAAATGAGTTTGTGGTCCGTATAAATTAAATAGTCAAAACACGAGCTTCTAGCATATGTCGAAGATGTCGTATGCTTTCATAGATTGCTAGAAGTTCTCTGTCATATGACGAGCACTGGGTTCGTGATTAATTGAGATTTTTTAGAAAGGAATGCTAGTGGTTCCCATGCGTTGTCTTTTCGCTGTTGCAAGACAGTTCCTATGGCTGTTTCAGATGCCTCAGTGACTATATCGAGTCGCTTACAAAAGGCAAGTTCCGGAAGTGGCGAATCCATGTAAACGCGGAAAAAAGTGAAGCCATTCGCTTAACCCATCGAAGGCCGTAACCCTTCACATGAACTTGATATAGAAGCGATGACCGTTTGTATGCTACTCGGTAAGCGGATGGACCAGATAGTTTTAAGAAAGTCATCTGACACATTGGCATCTGCGAAATGTTGCAGATGACGAAGAAATTGTGAGGGTCGACAATCGCCAAGCTCTTCATGCATCAGTAGTTGCTTAACCTCTTTTTCTAGAGATGCGGGTAATCGTTAGATAAGCCCGCAATTCAGTTTTTTAAATTTGTCTTTAGTAGGAGGTGAAATTATTATGTCTTTGACTTCGGCCGCAAACCTACGTCCTTATGTCGAGATGACGTAAAGGAATTTTGTTTCTTCACTTATTATATTAGATTATGCAACATTGCGGGATGCACTTTTAAACGGTAATGGTAAACAATAAATAAGTAAGAATTTGAGTACTAATGTCATGTATTTTATTATTCCAATGTTTGTTCAATTGATGTTGATGTAAAGTTTATTTATAAACAGCGATGACGCGGTATTGCAAAAGAATATCATTATATGGATACTCCGAGTAATGTTCTTGAGTCATAGCTAACATGGAAAAGGATATGCAATCCACCATTAACAATTAGATTTTGATGACTTCCTGGAGACGGGATCGACAAACTTAGATTTTGAATGTAAAAATTGTTATTCCAATGATCAGTTTCAAAGGAATAATATTTTTTTGTAATATTAATACGTGCCGTGTGTGTGTGTGTGTGTTTTTGCACGCCCACTTTACGTTTCAACGACGGGGATTGTTGACTTGTTAACGGATATCCGTCTCCCTCATCGAAAGTTCAAGTTGGTACGTTGGAATCTAAAACGCTTTAATAACATTTACACAACTAAAAATCTAGAACTGGACGATATAAATTTCAAAGTCAATATTCCTACATAACAATATTCGATATTTTTATATCTATACTAGAATAAATCATATAGTCATCTAGCTGTCTTTCAAACAAAAAAAACTAAATACGAATCTTTATATGTTTATATAATGAAAATGGTTTTTCCTATTTGTTCGTCAAACACGTGAAAACTAGTGAACGGATCGACACTAGTTCATGAGCATTCGACGCTTAATGATTTATAGATGGCTGGCTATAGGCTATTAATTTTTCTTATTTCATAGTTCCTTCATCATTTGATTCTTAATTAACATTTTAAAATTTTTCATTAGGTATTATTTATGCGGTTGCTATAGTAACGGTTGATATAGAAAGTATTACAGTTGCGGTTGCTCTCAAGGAATATTTTTATATTACGACTAGGAAAGAGGGAAGGTAACAATTAGTTGTATATAAACACAAATACAAAAATATATATAGGATATCCCTCTTCGACTGTCCTGTCCTCTGGAGAGACTTGACCAAATACCTCAGGATTAACCTAAATCGCAGGTTCAATTTCAAGAGCCACATTCGCAGAGTGAGAAACAAGGCTACCTTTGTAATGGGCAGACTTCATCCCTTGTTCTGCAAACCTAACAAGCTAGTCCTGAAACACAAGGTGCACTTCTATAAGACCTGCTATAGGGCCAATAATGATTAATGAGTGCGTTGAATTTGCGCTCCCTTTGATACCCTCAAACCCATGCTTGCACCTAAAAATACCACTCGATTCACCACGTTTCGGAGCGCCACTTCCGCCACTGGTTAGGGCGCCCGTTAGGCTCTTCGTTAGGTTCTTACCGCTCTCAGCCCGCGACACCGACGAAGGTGATCAGAGGACGGGCCCGAGCCCTTCTCCGATTACCCCATTGTCCTCGCCGCCACCTGACGCGAACTATGCGCTACTTCGATTTCATATGTATACATATCTATGTATGTATTACTTTACACCCTCATCATGGATGGATCCACATCCACATGGATAGTGATCCATCTTTTCAACTCTTACCCATCCAATATTGTCTCACCTTTCTTCTTCCTCTTTTAAACATAAAATTATTTACATATATATGTATCGTTTTTGTTTATTGGGGGAGTATTGCCCATAAGTTACTATGCTGGGCATGAGGGTTGGCGACTTGGAGTTGGTAGGGATAGTGAGATATGGGAGGAGTGCAGACTTTTGAGAGGAATGTTGCGAAATACACAGGAATAATGGGTAATGTAGGATGTAACTATTTGGAATTTTGTTGGGGGAAGAATAGTAACAGCTGTAGTCTTCGGGGTCACGAACTCGTATTCATCGGATAGATGAACCCACTGACAGGGTACGCTTGGTCGCAGAAATATTATGCTGACCTTTCCCTGGATTTTTCTATCTTCAGTCGCTTTTAACGACACGCCATAGGTAGTAAACGGTGAGGACAAGTGGTAGTGCGCCGGACATATCTGTCGTGTCATTCACGGCCGACGGGGGAAGAAAGTCCTGGCGTGGAGCTCGCGTACAGGTCGCAGGAGTATAGGACGCCTTCTCTCCAGATGGACCGACGACGTCGTCAGAGCGGTCGGAAGTGAGGGGATGCGAGAAGCTGAGGATCGCATTTGGTGGAAGACATTGGGGAAGGCCTATATCCAGCAGTGGATAAACAAAGGCTGATAATGATGATGATGATATGTATGTATTCGATTTTGTATGTTTACGTGCTGAGTGTAATTTTTATTTTGCGTTTTATTTTCTTCTCTTTCTTATTTAACTCACGGATCTCAGATCCGATGAAGCTGCTATAGTTGTCAAAAAAAAAACTAACAGCGCGAACTTCATCATAAAATAAATAATTATAATAACACTAGATATATTTCATATCAATATTAGTTTCTCGAACCAATGTGTTAATTTATAGTATTATAAGAAAATCCGTAATTTGTTTTGTATTTAAGTATTTTTGTTTTCCATTATAATTCTCATATCAATACTGGTCATTAGACCATTGAGACCATAGAATGCATTTGAACATAAGTCTATCCCAAAAATATATTGCAGTAACATAAATTAATTGCTTTTGTTAATAAGTTTTACACATTTTTATCTATATTCTTTTTATTCAACTACGAGATGAGGAAGATGATCACTTTATGGTAAGTGATACGCCTGCCCATAACAATGTGCCGCTAATTAGGATATTGTACATTGCACTATATTGCGTTCGTCGCATTGAGATATAAGATGTTTATAGATGTTAGTAAATGAGAAATAAAATGTATTAACCAATAATATAGATCATTGTGTTTTCACCTAACCCGCTTAGAAACAGCGTATAAATATTTTTTATCAAAGATCAATCAATTTAAGCGCGAAATTACTTTATAAATATTTTCGATACGGCCCTGATTATTTTTTTTTTTATAATTTAAATAAATAATATAGTAACTAATAATTTAGCGGATGCGTTGCATTACCTATAAATAAAGTGTTTACGACGGCCATGAATTTAATCTGTCAAATTTCCCGCCATAATTTTGACATGTTAAAAATAACCATTTTCGTGGTCTTGTTCTTTGTATGTAAGTGTTGTTTCTTTTTAAATATATTATATATCGTAATTGTAATAAAATAAATAATGTCTTAAATTTTTTAAAATTATTAATAAATTTACCTTTATTTAGCAACTTTGGCTGACACAAGAGTCCGGAGAGGTTTGTAAATTATGATTAATAATTACGTTGAAAGATAAAATTTTTTCGTAGGTTTCAAAATAATTTAAATATTTTATGTAAATAAGGGATGTAAGGGGTTCCGCTCAACATTTTACGGATCTCAAGTTAACTTCACCTGCATGCGGTGCATCCTCCTAAACAACAGACAAGGGTCTGACCGCACTGGGCTAGCGTGGTGGGTCTAAGGCCTAATTTCTTCTCAAGAATAATAAGAACGCGTATATATAATATTTTTACATACAACACTGTATAATAAACTGGTTTTCGTTAATTAATATAAATAAATTTCTTTGCTTGAAGGTATATCCAAATCTTGATCATAATTTATTTTTTCTTAGTCATGCCTATTCTAACTCAGATTTTATTTTAAACAAATTTATTGTCTCTTCTTGGCCATTCAGACACTTCTCTCGTTTGCGATGTTGAAGAATGTTTCAATCTTGGCAGTTGTAACACTCACAAGCCGGACTGTTGTTGTAACTTTCCAGGAAATCACGTAAGTAAATTTATGAGCAAAATCTTCATGAGTCATCACCAGCTCGACATTGGTCAATTTCTGTCGGGTATCTGCTGATTGTTTTCACTATGCGCTTATAAATTCTAAATGGATCTGTGGGGAAGCGACCTTCTCTTTGCCTGATAACACTGAAGCCACTAACCACGACATGGCAGTTTCGCTTTTCAACTACGAACATACAAAGCGTTCACTTGGTGTTAAGTGAAATATTAAAAAAAATAATTATGTGAAAATTACTATAGGAGGAGTATTTACACTGTATTATTTTCTGTTGCAGAAGAAAGTTCGATCAGTAAGTCATATGGATTACGAAGAGGATTCTACTTCCGGTTCTCTGTTAGAATAGAATTGATTGTTGTTGAGTGAATGTTTATACGGTGGAATAATAATAAGAAAATTATATTAAAGCAAATTTGTATGGACTATTTATTTAATGTTCTGTTGTTAATCTCATGTCTTCTTTCTCCGACTTATTAGATAATTACAACGAATATTACTTTCTTCTTTAACCTTTCGCACCAAATGCTTGAAGAGTGCCATGGAACTCTCCACTGGCGTTATCCACACGTTTATATTGCTGGACAATAGCAACACAGGGTAGTTTCTAAATTCCTCGGTCATTAAAATATTATGAATAGATCAAGGGTTGGCGAAACAATGACAACCTAGCCTAGATACTGTTTATTGCCATTTTTCGACACATCCTCGATTTGGGTCTTCAAGTCGCTAATATTCTTCCCTCCAGTATCTACAAAGCTTCATAGCTGGTTAAAGAAGTTGACATGGGGTCCAGAATCAAAATCTTCCTGACGGGTCTCCAAGGTCTTCTCCCTGCTAATCAGACGCCAATAATGTGTTATCCGTTTGTGCATAACGGTTCTTCTATGACTATTTAATAGACTTGTCAGTATATACGATGTTCGTTTTTCCATTTTCTAGCCAAAAATCGATGTAACCGTTGACATGTTTACAGAATTATTGCCCAATAATACTAACTAGTCCTATGGGTTCTGCTCGGTTGTCCGGTCCATTATCTTCATCTTACAAATTTTGATTGAGTTGCAATATGGTGAATCTTGCCTCCCTGATGAGTGAAGACGAAAGTCGCGAAATATTTTTAAAATATTGTAGGAGAGTGGTGGGGAAGGTATTGAAGGGAAACAAATTGTAATTGTAATTTAAAAAGTTAATAAATAAATAAATAGTATAAGTATATAATAAGACTAATTATAATTACGATAATAATAAATACAAGAAGAAAGAAGAAGAAGAAGATAGAAGGAAACAAATGAGAGAAGACGAAAAGAAGAATGTGACAAATATGACAAAGGAATGATCTTTTCAGGCACCCCCCCCCTCTCTTCAGAAGGCGTCTTCACTCCAAGGGAGGAATGAGAGAAGGAAATGGGATGCAGCATGATAGAGAAGAGAAGTATGGTAGAAGAAAGGAGTAAAATGATGAATGGAATGAAAGATAAGAGAGTTAGGAAAGAGATACATGAAATGATGGTAAATGATTAGAAAGTAAACGGCCCTGACCCAAAATACACAGAGGAATGATTAAAAAAAAAAAAATCTGGTGAATCATTTGTTGTTGTCGTTACCGCCTTTGATATTGTCCCATTATTTAAGAACTTCGTTTTGTTATCACCTATGCTCGTTGAAGGCTGGGTGGCTTCTTCACGTGAAGCAAAGTGCCTTATGCAAAACTTTCACATTGAAGTTTTGTACGTTGCTCTGCTATGGCGTCCCCGTAAGCATAGGAAACATAGCATGTTTTTGCTATTTCTCATTGATCACCAATGCCCGTCTCGATGAACTTCCTGTAGATACCGAAGGGATGTGCTTCTTTACATAATGACCACATTTCTATAGTAAAGATGTTCTGATTTTGTATATTTTATCTTATGGGCGCTGTTTTTCTTATCCATTCAAAGATTTCAGTTGGTGCACACGACACGCATAATTCAGCTTCTTGCATGAGAAACTGATTGAAATGAATTCTGGCTGGTCTTTATTATAATCGTACGATCTGAATTTTCTTATATCGGACAGTTTTTCAATCCAGCTGCATGGTTTTAGAGAATGCATTGCGATTTATTCAGCGCCTTTATAATCGCGACCGTATTTTATCCGCGAGTGAGGAAAAGTCATTTCTCCTGTAGCATAGAAGAGCGATTTGTGATATTTAATTTTCTTTATTTAGAATAGAACTAAGACTACAGGTCTTCCGTGATGACTCTCTAAAATCCTAATTACTTCTCAAAGATTAACCTCGATGTAGAGCGCGCCCTATACCATCTCTCAGGCAGCCCTTTCATCGGTTTTCTTAACCTTTGCTGTTTCTTCTTAAGGTTCACCAGTGCTGCTGAACTATTCTTCGACGTGGACGGCTCGATCCTCGTTTATGTCATCATCGAATTCGACTTCAGAACTAGATTCTAAATATGTACTAATAAAACATCATTAGCTTGGCTTTAAGTTCTGTCCTACTCTTTGTCGCCAGGTTTTAATTGTTGCACGGAAAAAGTAGGAAACTATGATTTAAAGCACCAGCGCCGCTTCATGATGTACTTTCTGTTGGTGCCATTGACTGCATCGACGTCGCTGCTGTAGTGTGCAGCGGTGGACGCTTTTAGTTTATATAACTGCAAGTAAAGGATGCCTTGAAACTTTATTATTTTTTTTTTTTTTTCCTGCCCTGGTCCCACTTCATGTAGGGTCGGCACAACATGTTCTTCATTACCGAACATGTTGTAAATAGTTTTGGCTAAACTTTTTACGACCGGCCGCCTGCCTGACATCAACCCTCTTTTTGGGAATCTTTGGGGACTTTTTTTTTATTTTTTTCTTCCCCATTTGTATTTCGCTGTTGTTACTAAAATTCACAAATGTACATAACTTAAATATTAAAGTCATTGGTACATGCCGAGATTCGAACCCGCGACCTTCGGATTGAAGGCCGCACGCTCTAACCATTAGGCCAGCGAGCTACTCCTTGAAACTTTCTATTGATCCGCATATGTGGCCCCCAGGACATTTGATTTATAACACTTTAATAATATACAGATTACTTGCCCTTGTTCATGACTTCCGTTTTTCACACATTTTTATGTTAACCTTCTAATAATCCTCTTTCATATATAGGTTTCAAAAAAACACTTCTACGTAATAACTGATACGTATTAACCAATAACGTTATTCTTCATGGAACCCGTTCAGATAAAGTTTTTAATTTTTTTTTCATCGAAAATCAATAAATCCAAGCGTGAAATTACTTTATAAATATTTTCGATACGGCGCTGATTATTTCTTTTTTTCTTTAATTTAATTAAATAATATAGTAAATAATAATTTAGCGCATGCGCAGCATTGCGTATAAATAACGTGCTTGCGGCGGCCATGTATTTAATCTGTCGAATTACTTCACAATAATTTTTGCAACATGTTAAAAATAACTATTCTCGTCGCTCTGTTATTCGTATGTGCGTATTGTTTATTTTCTATATATATTAATAACTGTAATAAAATAATTAATTCATTAAAATTATTTAAATATTAATCGATTTTTCTTTATTTAGCAACTTTGGCTGATAATAGAAATCGGAGAGGTTTGTAAATTATGATTAATTATTTCTTTTATATGTGTATATGTATATCGTATGATTTAAATATTTTATTTAACTGTAATGTTTATTTATATTCATTATCTGATACAACGCTTCGTAGTGAAACTGGTTTTCATTAATTACCATAAATAAATATCGTTTGTGTATTAATAAGTCTATGTTACCATTTAATGTCTAAAAAGGATTTAGTCCTACTGATTAAAGTCCAGAGGATTGAGCTATCGTACCTGATTGCAAACACTTAAATATTGTTCTCGGTTCTCCGCACTCTGATTGACAATGAAGCCGAATTTTTCACCAGATCATCATCGAACTTATCTGTGTGATTCTCGGTAAAGATTTGCGATACGCTGCAGAAACGAGGCAGCCTCAGCAGCACCCTGACGGCAATATTGTATTGGACTCGCAAAGCGCTGCAGGCTCTTTGAAATAATAATCTACTTGCATACTATAGAGTCGCTCGATCAGCCCAACCCCTTTGTTTCACCCTACATTCCAGTCTGAAAGATATAGTTTACGCCTTTTAGACTGGATTATATTAACCGAAATAAATTTATATTTTTTTCATGGTTACGCAGCTAATGTTCAAGTCTGCGATCCTGAAGTATGCGTCCGCTACGGCCAGTGTGAATCCTTCAAGCAGGACTGTTGCTGCGACGTGCCCTCAGATTACGTAAGTAAATTTAGGAGCAAAATCGTTGTGAATTCTTATGTTAAATATCAGCCCGATATAGTCTTTTTCTGCTGAGAGAAAAAGACCATTATCTCCGCCGATCACCATAGGTTTATATATCTTTAATCGATCTGGGGCACAGCGACCTCCTCTTTGTCTTATAACGCAGACTAACTATGACCATAAAAACGTACACTTGATGTTAAGTGAAATATTGAAAAGAATAATTATGGTAATAGTACTATAGAATACGGTTAATTTCTATATTTATTGTATTATTTTCTATTGCAGAAGAGAGCTCGATCGGTCAGCCAATCGGATTACGAAGATAATTAAATTTCTTATCCTCCATTGGGGTAGAATTGGTTTGGCAACGCAAATGTTTTTACGGTGGATATTAACAAGAAAATTATATTAAAAAAATATTCATATGGTTTATTTATTTCATCTTCTGTTGCTAACCTCATATCTTCCCTCTCTGATTCATTTGACGATTACTACGAATCTTCTCATCGAAGTCTGAATAGTTTATTTTTTCTCACCCTCCGAATTTATTTGTTATGGAAATTGGAAGATTTTAAACGGAAGGTTGTTTCGAAGATTTTAGTACCATGTACTACATAAATATGCTGAAGAATGATGCGCAGACAGAAAAATATATAAATAACTTGCAGCTATCCTTAGAATTGGCCCAAATCCTTCCCTAATGAATCCCCGCAAATGTGGAGATCTTTGGGTGAAGCCTACGTCCAGCAGTGGATATTTATTGGTTGATGATGATGATGATCCTTAACATGTGTAGATGATGCTTAAAACCTACGTTTCAGTTGAATCCTGGCGCTTTCCGCAGTAACTCCAGATATCATAGACGGTCGAAAATGAGTATTGTAGTTCAAAAAATAAACACCACTAAAACAAACCGTCAAAACAGTGATTCCAATGAACTCAGACAATTGAGCTGGTCACCATCCCTATGTAGTCATAACGGTTGTATTCTGTCTTCGGAGGCAGCATCAGCACGCCTTACTATCTTCAGCCTGGACACTTAATAATATGAGAACTTTTGGGAAAGTGCAACGCGATTGCATCAAAAATAAACACATACGTGTAATGAATTTATTTTTAACCAATAATACAGATTAAAGAACTAAGATCTGTAAACGGATGTGTCGTAGCCGGCTGCAGCTACGTTGTGGTCAATCCAGTCGCTGAAAGCGGCTACGTCGACGTAGACACCAGGCGTCAACTCCTCACCACGACCCACGCCCCACGACACAATACCACTTTGAACGTACCGTTCGTTATGCAGCTGGCGGAAAAACAGAGACATTTTTTTTCTGATGAACTAGCTACCATCTTAATATTGTAAAACTTTTTTTTTTACACAACAAGCAATGAGAAGAGCGGGACGTTTATCTGATGGTAAATGATACGCCTGCCCATAACGATATGGCGCTAGTTATGGTGTTGCACTATTTACAGCGCCCTTCAAATCGGAACATAGTATTGTTCGCATATTATAGTCTGGCGGCAGAAATAGGCGCTGCTGTGATACCTCCTTAACGGTCTCCAACCTAATTTTTTTATTATTGGGGGGCTAGGGGGCGGGGGATGTTCAAAAAGATATCATACTTCTGGGAGAAAATAAGGTTATGGTATGTTTTTTTTTTTACCCACTAAAACTCCTTCGTTGCTGCAGGCTCCGGGATCTCCTACAGAACGCTCATGTGTCTCCCATTTTAAGTAAGTCCAAGAGAAGGCTGTAGCTCTCCTAGGCACCCTCGCGACAAGCACAATCACCTTGTACTCGTCGTTCATCCAGGGCTCGTTTAGTGGACAATGAGGGCCCCCACTTTCAAAACCCACGAGCCCGAAATCTCTTTTAGTCGCTTTCTTCGACTGGCAGATCTTACCGTAGTCCTATTCTTACTATCCGGAGACTACAGGGCTGAGGCAATGGAGACCTACTACCACCAGTGAAACTTCCAGCTTTGAAGTATCTAAAGGAGATTGACTATGAGCCTATTAACATTTTCTGTTGCCACTTTCGCATCATCACTCTCACATCAATACCAAGGTTTTAACAGCTGAACAAAGACCCTCCCAAAAATGGAATTTTAAGTTATGTTATGATGAGAATACGAAAGAATCCTTTGTTCGGTAGCTTTTTTAGTTCTCTAAATAAATAAATCAGATCTTACTGCTATAGGACACACTAGAGGAGAGCCGCCGTCGCCATTGCAGGTGTCCTTTCCACCAACTCCTCCAGCACACATGAAACTGCTGTGCAGCTGGAAATATCGACCAAGCCGCGTGTGTTGCAATCGCCTTTGGCAGTCATCGTGGTCGATCACGGACAACTCTACCTGTCACACACGGACATAGTTTTAAGAATATAAATCTGCTCATGTCAGGACAAAACCTATTAACAGGCCGTGGATCCGGGTCCAGGTGCCCAGTGTCAGATAAGCTGTAATCTAGCAAAACCTATATTGGCAAGAGGTGAGAAACAATGTATGAATATTTTAACCACATTCGTTACAAAAAGATTCATTATTACCAGAAACTGGCGTCGGGACTGACATGTGCTGTCCGGTAGCCCCCAAGCCCCCCTTGGAGAGGGTTCTCGGGGCGCATCTGGCGCCGCGTTTCGTATTCGGACGTGTCGCCACGTAGGAATTTTCTGTCGGGAGGGGTGCTTCACATCCCTCCCCGAGGCGGGCCCGTTCGAACCGGGCGCCAATCAGGGGTTGAGGAACTGCTCGATGTTATCCCGTGACCCCCGTGCATTATTTAGGAAGTGATTGGAATACCGTCTGAAGCTTTTTAGTCGGTTGGAGTCGGACACCACCACGTTACCGGTCCTTCTGGTTCCGGGGTGTGCGGCCATTAGCACTTTTACACACGTTAATAAAAAAAAATATTAACCGATAAATATTCAACTAGTAATACTAACCTTTTTCAGTATCTCTTGATATTTTCCGACCAAGCCGAACTGGTTCTTACCCCAGCCAGATGCATAGCACGGTGTGCCGGCTGGCGCGTTCTGGCCGCTGGGCGGAAGGCACACAAGCCCGACGTTAGGCGCCAGAATCATCGGTTTGTCGAGAAACAGCAGAGCGATGTCATTGTGTAGATTTCCTAGATTTGTTTACAGTGAGAGATGGTTATTGTAATTGGAAAATTTGTTAAATAAACAAGAAACGGAGGGATTGTTCGAAACTCTTAAAGTGGACAAGCCACTTGAGAATAATGGAAGAAATGAAAGGTGGAAGAGGACTTAAAGAGGATAACGGTACAGAATTCAACTGATAGGTGTGAAGAGCTATGAAGGACGCTTGTGCAGGTGTCTACCTGCTGGTAATAATAATTTAATTACATAAATGATTATGATAAAAAAAATTTAATATTGTAACAAGCTTTCTCTTCAAGTGTCTTAAATAATGAAGATTTTCTATCGTTTGTCATAGGTAACACTATAAAGATGAAAATCTTGTAAAAAAAGTGACTAGCTGAAAATATATTTTTCGGCTCTAGTAAGCTGAAAATATGCTGGCCTATGACCATCATATTTTGTACCATATCAGTGGAACTAATTTTACAACATATAAAATTCCTATTTATTATGTAATTTGTGTATGTTATATATATTTTTCAATTTATTTATATATTTACTTCTGTTATAATTGCGGTGTACTATGACATTGTTGACGTCGCGGTCCTGGTGCGGAAGGGGCTCCTTTTCCGTCTGCGTATCCCACTCGCCGGCGCGCACGCGCAGTGGCGATACGCGCGCTCTCTGCCTGACCTTCTTCCTGAGTGCCACGTGGGCCGCGGTTAGAACCACGCTCGGATGGATGAGCGAGCCGCCGCCCAGGAATACAATCGGGTCCATTCCCACTGTACTGGTTGGTGAGGTACTGTCCACATACAAATAAAGAAACCATGAAATAAATTTATCTATGCATAAATATTTCTTATTAATAACATTTATTAAATTAGAAGACTTATTATAAGTTTATAACTATAAAAAATCATTTATATGAACTTAAACTAAAATAATAACGACGAAGTGAAAATATAGAATATCAAAAACAGGAAATACCTATAGGTTAAAAATATGCCTTAGGTCATCCTCCTCCGGCAGCGTGCTGAACAAACTAATGGCAATGGCGTGCTGGATGACGACGCTTATTTTTTGACATGTAATTATGAACGTTTATAAATTTGAACAATTTTTATTTCAGCCATTTAAAGGATATTATTATTTAAATATTTTTTTTTTTATAGAATCATTAACTTATTTTTATAAATTAATGATTAATAATTAATTACAATTACAAACGTAGGTACGACTACGACTAGCGGGTGGGTTGGAAAACCAGCATCATTTGATGACATTTCAAGCTTTTATCGTAATTTTTTGACTTTTGTGTAATATTCTGTGTTGTGTTTTTTTTTTTTTTTTATACCATAGATAAGGCAAACGAGCAAGACGGGTCACCTGATGGTAAGTGATTCACCGCCGCCCACGTCACTAGCGACGCCAGTGCGTTGCCTACCCTTCAGGTAAGAATATGCTCTTTTCTTAAATAACCCAATGTCGCAGTTGTCGGGGGAGGGGGGGGGGGAGGGGGTTTGTGAGCAAACGTCTTATTAATAATATTACTTAATGAACGTTGAGCTCTTCTCATTGTTTTATTGTATGTAATATGATCAGTACCACACGTTTATACATTAGGTTTCAGTTTAAGGTTCCACTGCTGTCTTTTGCACATCACTTACGTCATAATGGCGACCATCCACGGGAATTCTGCATATTTGGCTAAATCGTCGATCTCTCCGGTGATATGGAGCCCCACTTCATTTGAATTACTCCAACCGCAACTTTCACGCTGCAATATTTTTTTTTATTTAATTTCATGGTTATACCTAGTGGTAGATCTTTTGTATAGCTAGATATGTGCTAGATATATAGGTATAGTGCAGATTCTGAAAAACGTTGAAAGATTTATTTAACATTGCTTTCATATACTCGAACTAGGGACTGAATAATGATTAATCATAAATCTAGCTTTACTGTCCTCGCAAGAAAAAGATCAAAAGCTTTTGGTGAAATATTATCCAAAAATGAAGAATGTTACCCAACGTTCTGTAGAATAGCATGATGGTAACATTATCTGTGTGAGGGTTTGGTGACGCAACATAGACGAAACAAAAAATCTGATATGATTAGGAAACTCTGGCTCGCCATTATAAAGATGCATCTGGGATTAGAAAATTAGGAATGGTCCATCACATCTCCATACAATAGGGAGTGACCTCTCGCTACCGGCCGGAGCCGGGCGCACGACCGCCGCTTGCCTCCTTAGGCAGAGGAACCTGGCGCCGCGACCGACAAGGGCCGTCGGTCCGGCGCCCCCCTTGGAAAGGGTTCCTGGGGCGTATCTGGCGACGCGTCTCGTATTCCGACGCGTCGCCGCTTAGTGATAGGGATTTTGTCAATTGGGAGGGATGCTTCACATCCGCCCCGTTCGATCCGGGCACCGAACGGGGATTGCGGAAGAACTGTTTAAAGCGTTATCCCGCGACCCTCGCGCGTTCCTTGCGGATGTGATGGAATACCGTGTGAAGCTTTTTAGTCGGTTGGAGTCCGACGCTACCCCACTACCGGCCCAGTATTGGTACGGGGTGTGCGTTCCGTTAGCATTTTGTTACACACGTTAATAAAAAAAAAATCTCCATACAAACCTGTACGTCTCGAGTAGGTATAGGATCTACTCGTACATCAGAAGATAAGCAGCAAGTCTCCAGATATGAAGAGCAGGGTCCATCGGAGGATCTGTAATAAAAAGGATTTTGCGTTAGAAGAATGTGGTGGTTGATAAATGCTAAATTTATATTACCAGAGCATCCGGGATTTCCTGATGCATCAATATGTTATTTTTTGTGATGGAAAGATAGAGATGGAATGTTACGTGAAGATCTTCATTAGCGCCCTCTTTATGTACTCTTTCACTTATTCAATGCAAAGTGTCGAACAGGATATTTGGTTTTAAATAAAGATTTCAGTGGCTAATTAAGCTTGTGATAACATCTACTATTTTTTTTCTACGAAACGGCAAGACGAGCAGGACGTTCATCTGATGATGAGTAATACTCTCGCCCATAACAACGTGGCGGTAGTTAAAATGTTATAGCCTCACCTCTATGTCACAGCCTCACCTTGAGACATAAGATGTTGGTTTCTTTACCCCATCAATTGCATCTACAGCGCCTTTCAAACTGGAACACAATAATTTTTGGAACACTACTTCTTGGGGGAGAAATAGGTTATCACAGCGCTTACAGTTTTCGTCGATGCATACAATCCTTGTCATCTCTATATAGAGCCTATCTGGGTTTACTACGAGGATTTTATGATGGGTTATTCTCTACTGAGTTTGACCTTCCGCTACAATACACATCGTCAGAAAATTGACATGTTCTAAGAACAGCTTCCATGGACAAATGGCCGGCGTGGTGAATAAATGTTCGTTTGCTCTTATTGAGAGAACGCTTTTATCACAGTTACATTTTTTCTTCATTCCAATATTTGTATGTATAGTTGGATATTTCCTTCACCATTATCTCAATCGGCAGAATGCTAAAGATCAACGTTTTCTTGCTCACCTTAAATCAATGACGCCGCTGCCGTCCGTGACCTTTGTGTCACTTACATTGCACTGATAAGGAGAGACGCAGATTCCTGCCATGTCATCAGATGTGGTGCAGTTCTCCATTTCTGGAAGAACAACAGACAACAACTGCTTTATTGTTCACAGTAGATCCCTAAGGCGATCATACCTATCACATCAGTGCCAATCCTACCATCAATCGGCAGTGTTAAACTTATCGGGTTGCAGTGTGAAATTACTGGATTAATGGTACTTCATGTATATTTTTTTTTTACGAAACCAGTATATGAGGGAGTCGTTCACGTGAAGGTAAGTGATTCGTTTTCTTATAACACCGTGGCACTTCGTCTTCGACTGCAATGTGATGTTACATTATCACGAGCAGGCGTTGTCACCAGCAATTACTAACTACTGTTTTTTTTTTCAATAAAGTTATAGTTACCAGCTTTCAGCTTCTTATTTTTTTCTATCATCTCCAACCGCTCCATTATGGCTTCCAAATCACCACCCTCGTCACCATCAGCTCGGCAGCCGTGCAACAGTGCTACAGTTATTATAACCGTTGCCCAGATCACCTGTAAATATACTTTGAAGTTAATTTTTGAAGGAAGAGGCCCGGTTTCGTCCTGCTGAGCTTCAACTAACGGTAGAGGAAAACGAGAAGAAATTGACCTGTTCCATGAACAGATTTCGGGAACATACACCTGCCACCACCAGATACAGACAATGACTAACATACATTGGATGATAATAATGAATTGTATTATATAAAGAGCCTACCTAATGTTCCGGCTGCTGAGATTCGGAGTTTTCTCCCACTAAGAGATAATCAAGGCTTACTATGCTGACCAAGTGTTTATCGGCGGAGGGTACATGTTCGCGAAAAATTTCGTTTTTAACAAACAGTTAACTTATTCCGTTTGAGGGTATGCCTCCAGTCCCTGCTGTGGGTTAACACGGTTGCATATTTATTTAATTTATTTACGTGCGACTTACCATGGTGTAGACGTCGTGGTAGAAACCTTATGACTGATTTCTTATTAAAAGCGACGAAGATAACAAAACGCGAGGCTGGTAACTGTACATTATATTGGGGAATTACCACAGATAAATAATCAGTTATTGGTATACGTTGCGACGGAGGATGGATGGAAACACAGTACATCTGAATTAACACATTCGCTGCGGAGGGCTCGGAAAGAATTTCTTCTATCTGTAGAGTACTACAGAGGGTGGATAATAGAAGTTCGTCCGCGAGCAACTTACACAAATTTTTTTATTACTCACCATCCTGTTCCCTTTTTTTTAAACACGGTCCGAGATAAATAAGTTAATACAGCATATATTAAATAACTTATACATTCATTTTTTTTCATATATTTGTTTAAAAACAAGAAATTCGACTGATTTAAACACGTTGGCGGTGTTGGAGGTTTGTAGAGCGCCGACTGTTACATTTGTGACGCGTTCAGATATAAATTGTGAATGTCATTAAATTAACTAATTATAATGATAATTAAATTGTTGGAACGATCAAACGGACGTTTTAAATACTAGTTATGTGGCATCACATGGCTAACTGCTGGACTGGGTTTTGTTCCTTGTTATTTATTCGACTGCGACGAGATCACTGATGGTACACTCATGACGGTGGTAGAAGACACTGCTGCACATTGTGCTTGTCGTTTAAGACGTAAAATGTTAAATCTGGATCTGGATGGACAAAGTGAAGAACAGTGTGATAAGTGTGCTTAGATGGTTCGGCCAAGTAGAAAGAATGGATGAAAGTAGATTAACGAAAGGGGTGTTACAAGATAAGAATGAGTGGAAAAATCGGTGCTGGTCGAACTAGGCAGACATTTCGATCAAATCGAAGATGTGCTAAAGAAAGGCCGGGTCAAGAGTACACGCAACCGACGAGCATGCATGAAGACGCCCATGAAAGTGGAGGAAGCGGGAGAGGTGTGCCAGGATCGTAGCAAGGGGAGAGAGGTGGTCTTTGCCTACACCACTGGGAACGAGGCGTGATATATGTATGTATGTTATATCTGCATTCTTCTCGTAATTTCACAAGCTACAACTGTTAGATTATCCTCCAATTTGACAAATAATAGATTGTTAAGAGTTTACTTACAACTTTTAATCAATACAATATGATATATATATATATATATATAATACTTTTGAACAACTTAATACCAACCCTTCGATACCTCCCGACCGACCGACGCCATATTTTAAACGTTATCAACTTATAATAAAAAAAAGTGACGATACCGATATAAAATGAAATATATCTTATTATATTTTGATAACACGAACACAACACAGTAATATTTATACACTGCCATTTGACAAGAAATCGTAAATTCTGAAAGATATCTCTGCAAACTTTGATCTCCAGAGCTTATCAAGTGGAAATTTCGCGACCTCTCAATAAGATAATAAAGTGTACATTAACCTTGATGCTGTATAGCAGTGAGTGTCTGTTGACGACGATGAGTATGGTTCATCATTATCATCAGGTGATAAACGTCCACTCCTGGATATCGTGCGTAACCATTGATTGTTCGGCCTTAATGATGAGATATACTCTCTTTCAATATTTTGCTGATACGGTAGATAAGTCGAGTTTGATCAGCGCCGAGCATAAATATCAGTGATTCATTCCTCGTGAGAGGAGGCGAAGAGTTCCACCTGTGGAAACATGACGTCCAAATAGTCAGCGCATTTATACTAAAACTAATATTTTCATAACATCCATATAGGAAGTGAAATTCATCAACCCTTCAAACCAACCCGCCAAAATCAGTTTGAAGACTGCGCTTAGATGATGTAGAGCAGCCAAGCTGATTAAAAGGTCATGTCAGTGTCGTTTCCGGGATTGTATTAATGGCTGAGTTGTAGTGGAGGTAGGTCAACAAAATAAATAATAAACAACTATTACAACATTATTTATTAAAATATTTGGAGTACTTTTCTTTTGAATGTAGGTAAAGGCGCCGTTTTTTTTTTCATTACTGAAAACCCTGAGGCTTCGTTCTTGGCAGTGGTCGAACGACGGATCGGATCCGAGATATTCATTTGGCAAACACTTGGCATCATCCATTGGCGCTTAGTGTTGCAACTGATGTCCTCGTCTAGTAGTAGGTAAAGGAGCTGGAGTCGAGACCCTCGTTCGTCATCTGTTCGACCACCCAACTGTACATGTCCGGCACGTTGACGTACACGCCGGGGACGTTGGCGTCGCCGCACTTTATACCATACGCGACCATGCCCACGATGGCGAACCTGGTGCTACCATCCTGCAACCAGTACTAGCCGTTTAGTTAAAAGTAAATTTTGATTAGTACGTATATTTCGTTTTTTTTTTATAAGACGAAGGGACGAGACGGGCAAGTTGCTCACGTGATGGTAAGTGATACGCTTGCTAATAACAATGTAGCGCTAGTTAAGATAATATACACTGCACTACATTACGCTCGTCATTTAGAGACATAAGATCACAATCTCGTAAACTAATATCACTAGCTACAGCGCTCTCCAATTTGGAACACAGTAATTTCTACTTATCGAGTTGGTCTCCGGCAACAGAGACCTATCACCAGTAGCGTGAAGATTAGAAGCATCAAGAAGCTGCTATATACGAAATTACCTCAAATAATTTTTAACTTTTGATGGCAATGGGTAGGGCACGTTGCTTGAAAGACTGGCAGCTAGTGGAACAAGGCAAGGTGGTGTGGCAACCATTTACCTGATGCCACAGTATTGGCAGGCCCACAATAGCCCCAGGCCAACAGTGTCCAGTCAACAAACAAGGATCACGTATCAAATAATATACTTGATTCATGATGATGTCAGCGCTGCAAGCCATTCGACTATTACAGCTTATCTAACATTGGGCGCGTGGACCTGGATCCACGGCCTGTTTACAAAATGTGTACTACTTGTAGTGTAGTTATCCGACGGCGGAGTTTTTAATGACGTGTGTCTGGTTATTGGTTACTCTGGCGAATCTACTCGGTCGTCGAGGGCGGGCGCGGACCCGTTCCCCGAATACCTTCGCCTGTATCGGAATCTCTGCACGGTGTTCTGCGCTTTCGGGCATTCAATTTTGTGGTCCGCGAACCACTTGGAAACTGCGTTCCACTTTGATTTGTCCTGGAGGACAATCGGGGAAGGTGGTATTGGGTCACATTTCTCGGGCGGGGCCGAGGTGTTGGCGGTGTGTGTGGAGGGCGCGGCCTTTTTTGCCGGTGTGCTCGTCGGCGAGGCGCGGTCCGAGTTTTAGACTCGGATGAGCGTTTGGAAGCGCGCTTGCGCTTCTCGACGACGAGGGTGAAGCCCTTGTCGTCGGCATATTTGGATGTTGAAGATTCCACCTCCATGTCGCTGCCGCTGTTACTAACTTCCGAGTCCGAGTCGGAAGAGGCGGGCAGGATGGGCTTAGAAGGCCTCGCCACGGGGGCCCTTAGTTTGGGTGGCGCGCGAGTCGCGGGGGTAGGGTCGGGAGACGCCGGGCTGTCTGTGTCGAAATTCACGGACCCGGAGGGAACGGTGGTAGGAGCCTTAATGAATTGTTCCCAGGCTTCTGGGAACTGTTTACGCGCAAAGCGCGCAAACTTGGCTAGTACGGCGTCCATTGGCATGGCCGCCATTTTGTGGAGTAGCCGCCCCGCCGTACGGCGGGGTGGATGTGTGCCTACTTGCGTAGCGAACCTATCTGTCGCCTAATGCGACAGGGCCTATCGGTAATTCTACAACGCCTCTGAGGCGAATAAAATTGGCTACTTACAGTGCCGGAACCAAGCTCCGGCAGAGTTTTCGCACGCTGGATACACGCACTAAATGACTTCACTGGTACAAGCGCACGCGAGCGCTAACGGTGGCCGACCGAACGGCGACTTGACACGCACTGAGCACGAGCGGGTCGGGCGGGGGCGGGGTGCAGCGGTAGCGCGCACTGATATCGGCAGCATGGAACGCGTCCGATCGGTACGGCGGGCTGAACCCGAATCATGTCAAATAGTATAAACAGTGTCTTAGCTTAAATAGTACAGATACTGCTGATTGGAGCAGGATGTAACTTGTCCATGCAGGTCAGTCTTAATACTTACGTTTATAGGGCAAACGAGAGAAGAGCCCCCGTCTCCCCTGCACGTGTCGACTCCCGCTTTTCCACCAGCGCATGTGAGAGATTGATGCAGGCTGAAAAATGGACCGAGACGTGTTGCGCGTAGCAAATCGTTACATTTTTCGCTGCTCACCAGAGGCAATTTAACCTGTTCATAATTTTCTATTTATTAACAATAACACACAAACCGGTACTCGACCAACTTAGTAGATAGACGGTCTAAGAGTAAAGCCCGAGATTAGCGAAGATACTTCTTCGGACGCCTTGGTACTGATATTTAAAATGCCAGGCTTAGAAATCGGGTTCCAAAATACTTAAAAGTACTTTTAATATTTGTTCTACTAAAATGAAAAATCAAATCTAATACAAATCGCTATAAAGAGCAAACCAGACGTATGAATCCAAAGAACTGGGAGGGATACTTTGCAAGTGGAGTTAAGCATGTAAATGGTATAGAGCGGTAAGTTACGGAAGTCACCTTCTTTAAAGTGGCTGCGAAAACATTTTTGTTGTTAAAGTTCTCAGCCCCCCAGCCCATACTGAAGCAGATCGTGTCGGGCTCGAACATATGCTTCGCGAGGCAACCGATGCCTATTTGAGGAGCGACGTCCAGGTTGACGGGCTCTCGGAGGAACAGAAGCCCGGCGTCATTGAATAATGATTCTGTGAGAGGAGATTAAATTAGGAAATTAATTTTTTTCTACTGTGTCGCTGCGCGGGAAGTCGTCTGATAGTAAAGACATATGTGGCACCCGTTAGGATGACTGAGTAACGTATTGCTCTTCCTGCTTTTTGATAAAGATGTCAAGTCCTTGCCTCGGTAGTTTCACTACCTACAGTGTCCTTCAAACTGGAATACAGTAACGTTAACGTGTTTGACAGCAGACAGAGCTGCTGCGGTCGTACCGGTCAAACTTCAGGTAACAGAACAACTTCCAAAATATAGTCCACTTCTATGAATAAAGCAAATTGTTATAAGGATAAAATCAACCCCATCATCCATTTCCCATCCATTTTTGAGAAGGTAGCAGCAACTATACAATAGCTCGCTGGCCTAATGGTTAGAGCGTGCGGCCTTCAATCCGAAGGTCGCGGGTTCGAATCTCGGCATGTACCAATGACTTTAATATGTAAGTTATGTACATTTGTGAATTTTAGTAACAGCAGCGAAATACAAATGGTGGAAGTAAAAAAAAAAAAAAACGTCCCCAAAGATTCCCAAAAAGAGGGTTGAGGTCAGGCAGGCGGCCGGTCGTAAAAAGTTTAGCCAAAACTATTTACAACATGTTCGGTAATGAAGAACATGTTGTGCCGACCCTACATGAAGTGGGACCAGGGCAGGAGAAAGAAGAGCAGCAACTATACAATAGATATGATAAGCAGTGTATTGTTGGTGACCACGCTTCGCCGTCTTTAGCTTCGATGTAACATTTCTATATCTAGAGGATTTAAGCTTAAAGTACAGCTTACTTCTGAAGTAGTTCTGGTGCACGACAATTTTGGCGACATCCCGCTCCTGGTGTTTGTATTCTTCATTGTCGGAGTTCGTATCCCATTCCCCGGCGCGGATTTTTAGCTACAAGAATCAATAGATATAATAAAGGTATATCCGCTCCGCTCTCTTCTCGGGACTTCAGCATCCACAGCGGCCAATCTTTGATTTATATTTCATGATAGTACTGTAGTAAGAAAATTTAACCAAGAAATATTTTAACGGCTGAATTTAACGATTTTGAGTAATAGTTAAGATCACTACATCTGATGGAGCAACGGTTTCTGGAGGGCGATTATTTGCAACTGGGTACTTGTGACCGAATCGGGTTAAGTGGCGATCTTTGGGAGAAGGACTTTCTTAATCTGATGATGATGTTTGCGATGACGATGAGTTGATATGTTTGTCTCTCTTCTTTTTGTTTTCTGATAAATCGATTAATCGACGACTTCAACTCGGCTCGACAGCGTTGCAGAGGCTATGCTCCGTATTTCCGTCCCAACTATCTCAATCTCTAGTCTTTAATTCATGAGTGTTGCCAGTGATGATTGGGAAAAGGCTTCAAGTCGCACAGTGAGCAATGGAAAGAGCTATACTCGGGGTTTCCCTGCGTGATCGAATCAGAAATGAGGAGATCCGCAGGAGAACTAAGGTCATCGAAATCATCATCATCAGCCGATAGACGTCCACTGCTGGACATAGTCACCGATATAGTTCAAAACATTTGCTAGCTTTAAGTGGCGACACATCGCTCGAAAGACTGACAGCCGATGGGGCACTAAGGTCCTCGAATGGTGACCGCGTATCAAACCAGGCGGGCCTCCCACCAGGTGCTCCGACAATCTGATGAAGTTTGCGGGAAGCAGCTGGATGAGGGCAGTGCAGAATAGATCGTTGTGGAAAATTTTAGGGGAGGCCAATGCCCAGCAGAGGATGTCCGTCGGCTGATAATGATGATGATAAATCAATATAACAGAAATACCAATGGCACGTACGTCTTCTGGTTTCATTTTGGTCAGCTTGTGCGCCACGGTGAGCACCACGGATGGGTGTATAAGCGAACCACCGCCTACGTAGTTATTTTGTTTCCATTCGTTTTCTTTCTGACTCTGTCTATAAGGAATATAACAAAAAAACTGTAGTTCAAAATTTCTAAAACTTCATCGCGTAGAACTGACTTTGAATATGCTCATCATCTTTTTACCATCGCGAAATTTGACTCGGAAGGAAACGATTCCAGAGAAAAGTGCATCAGCTTTTTCTGTGTCCGTTACCAGGGCACTGCATTTGTAAAACCGCATGTTATGGGTGGGAAGTAACTTAAATTATCTCTAAGTGAGAACTATATTCAGGAGTAGACTTCAATAGGTTTAAACGATGAATGAGACTTAAAATATGATTTTAAAAGAAAAGATTTAGTTGATAAGAAGATAGCAGATAGACAGGTATCAGCAGCAAGCTTTAATTTAAAGGTTTGACTGCCATGCATATGGTGTATGTAGTTTGGTAGTCTCATGTGCTAAATTTAGGATGATTTAAGAGTATTCTCGCAACAGCCGTGCTGCCTTCCGTATGGCTGTTAACATTTAACAGTCGCAATATCCAAAGGGTTCACGCTTCACCATCATTCTCATAGACAACACCTTATGAAACACAGGAGCCTTCCCTAATATTAAGGGTAGGCCTGTACCCCAACAGTGAGGACGTAAATTAAGTGTTAAGGAAACACAGGAGACAACTTTGTAACTTGACTGACTTACTTAATTATGGCCACCATCCAAGGGAATTCTCCGTAGTCGGCGTAGATCCTATTGCCCGGGTTCCCCCCCTCTCGTACTTGGAAGACGTTCACGCCTGGGTTGCTCATACCACATTTGAATTGCGCAGTTAACGTACCCAACGTTGGTTGAGCTAAGGGTTTTTGCTGAACAGGCTTGTCTTGAGCCGTCATCACTGTCGTCGTCGGTGCTTGTGTAGTAGTCGTTGTCTTCTGCTCCTCAATAACTTTGCTGCTTAAACAGCAAACTTCTAAGAAGTTTGGACACGCACCGCCTTCTCTGTGACAGAAAGAATGTAGTCAATACGCAGTCGAATTGTGCAGGCCGAGTCTTCTAATCACGAGAACACTGTGTTTCTATTCCAGTCTGGGCTTACTTAGGAATAATGAGGTCTTCTCTCAAAGCCCGCGGACCCAAGTATACTTTTAGTCGCCTTTTATGACAGGAAGAAGTTACTTTGGATAATACAGGTGCTGACAGTAATAATTACTATTCTTTCGGCAGGACAGTGTAATAGTCGGATAGATTGGCTGTGATCTACTGACCGAGAAAGATGAGAGGGAAAGTAGTGCAAGGAGTTCTCATGTAGTAGAGTTGTCAGTCATTTGAAAACGTTACACAATGGATGTTGATGTATCGATGATTGGAATTATTACTTACCTGATATCGATAATAGTGTAGCCGTCTTCTATCAGATTCTTCGATTCCTGGTCGCAGAGGTAGTATGTCACGCAAACACCGACCTTTCCGTTTTCTGTTGTGCACCTGATGACGTCGGCTACAAATCAAAAAAAATTCTTCTTGATGACAATGAGAATGGATAAAGTCCTTGGAAGGATGGTAGTTTAAAGAACATTTACTTACCTTCACTTTCTTTTGCCTTGGGAACTGGCTGAACTGAAAACCAAAAAATAATAATTAGCATATTTATAAGAAAATAGCTCGCTGGCCTAATGGTTAGAGCGTGCGGCCTTCAATCCGAAGGTCGCGGGTTCGAATCTCGGCATGTACCGATGACTTTAATATTTAAGTTATGTACATTTGTGAACTTTAGTAACAACAGCGAAATACAAATGAGGAAGTAAAAAAAAAAAAAACGTCCCCAAAGATTCCCAAAAAGAGGGTTGATGTCAGGCAGGCGGCCGGTCGTAAAAAGTTTAGCCAAAACTATTTACAACATGTTCGGTAATGAAGAACATGTTGTGCCTACCCTACATAAAGTGGGACCAGGGCAGGAGAAAGAAGATATTTATAAGAAAATCTGTTGTACATGCAAAATATCGATCGGTCTATGGGCGTTTTGTGGACTCTATGTCCAACAGTGAGCATCTGTGAGCTGACAATGATTATAATGAAAGATGAACCCACTACACTTGTTAGTTTTTACACAAATTTTTCCTTTTTTTCGCTTTATTCTGTCCGAATTATCTTGTAAAGAACGAGCAAATACATACCGGCCTCATTTTCATCAAGAGTTGGATCCAAGTTTAGTTCAGTGGTTGCTTGCGTTTTGGACAAGGTATTCTGGAGCCATTGTGCTGTTAAATCGTCGACGCCTTCCTGGCAGGTAGTGATTGCCACCAGCGAGAATAGCACGACTACCGCTGAATGCATATCCCTGAATTTAAAAATTATTTCATTTATTTCTTCACCTCAGAAGCAAAGGTATACGTCCATTTTTATTTTGCTACTGGAAATGCCAGTGTGTAAGAGTTTCTATAGTAAAGTCTCCTTACTTCAACAATTTCTTTATCTGCAGTGCCCACCTTGTAATGTTCACATGCATAGGTGGGGCAACAGACCCTATGTCTCTTGTTTTGAGAAACCACCACCACTATAAACCTTGTTTTTGTAGATGTAGCCGTAGTGTCTAATCATCTACAACAGTGATTCCCAAAGTGGTCAAATTCGCTCCTGGGGGTCGAAATAGGTTTCTCGACTAAACCGACATAAAAATTTTTCTATTGTTAATTATTTTGTATCAAAAGAAAAAAAAATAGAGATTTTTAATACGATATTATATTTAGCACTGGGAGACTGAATTATAATTTTTTTTTTTGAATCTGAGTTTCCTTGGTAACATTTTGGGAAGGCCTCTTCTACGGGGTGCGGGTCGGATAACCTCCTCGTGTGCCCGGGAGATGCAGTTGCTTTTCGAACTTCGGTTCGGGGGGTAAGGGCATCTCTTGGGACTGGTGCACTCTGGGCAACGGCAGTTGTCTTATGTTTTCGGGCATAGGACAGCTGACGGCTAATAATCCGACAGGGGCGTCGGGAAGTGACGAACCCATCGCCCACGGAAGCGAAAACTGAATTTTCCCTCGAGGATACAGTTTTCTATTCCGTGCAAGCAGTCGAGTCGCGCGGCGAGTCCGCCCTTAGGGCGGCTGTTGGCTTAGGCCACGTCGGGCGCACCCGTAGCCCGCTTATAGCACACCCCGAGCGGGAGCGGGGACTGCGGTCATTGCGACCGGAGTCAAGAGGAAGACAACCTCTCAAATTACCCCAATCCTAAGGTCCGGCGTGCCGATAGGATGAATGGCCAAGGGTATTGGTCGCTAGCGCCCAAAGCTGTGGATCAGCACCCAAATCAACAATGAATAACAGTGAAAAAGACTTAACTACCCAGGTGGGTCCCGGCCTCACGGCTGGGGAATCCCACACGGCGCTCGGCGCCGTCTGCCCTCCATACTCTGGGGTGGGCAACACTGTTTTTGAGGAGAGGATAGAATGCAGCGAAGCTGCAGCAACAACAACGCCG
This sequence comes from Ornithoptera priamus, assembly GCA_029034505.1. Lineage (NCBI taxonomy): Eukaryota > Metazoa > Arthropoda > Insecta > Lepidoptera > Papilionidae > Ornithoptera > Ornithoptera priamus. Next base: position 694 of record JARDWD010000220.1, on the reverse strand, counting down.
CGTCCCGTGACGCGCGCGTCCGTTGACAAGAAAGTGACAGTGCCGCGCCCGCAGACGGGCGCTGGCAAACCTACCGATTTGGACGGGCTCGCGCAACGCGCGCCAACACCGACTGCGCTTCCCAAAGCGCGGGTGGTGTTGGAGCGACTGCGCTTCGAGCCACAAAATAACGAGGGCGAAGTCGATGTCGACATGGCCCCCGTTACCCTAATCTGTGACGATGAGGCTGCGTCGGTTTCCGATTGCAGCCTCGCTACGGTGGCGTCGGGCGGGTCCCGCTTCTGGCAGGACCGCAAACGACGTCGTCCCAGCAGGGACGGCTTGTCGGCCTCCTCCGAGGAGGCCCTGCCTCCTAGGCGCGGTGTGTACTGGTGGTCGGCGGACCTATTGCGCCTTCGTAAGGCGTGCGTGGCGAGCCGGCGACAGTACCACAGATGCCGACGTCGACGGAGGCGCGATACGGCCGAGGAGGAGCGGCTGTATGCGGCGCACAGGGCCAACGTGAAGGAGCTGGTGAGCGCGATCGCCGAGGCGAAGAAGGCCTCCGAAGTCGAGATGCTCGAGTCATTGGACGGCGACCCTTTCGGGAAGCCGTATAAGAGGGTGCGGCAATTGCTGCGCCCTTGGAGACCCCCTCTGACTCGCAGCCTCCGACCGGAACTTCTCGACCGGACGATCTGCACCCTGTTCCCAC